>OX388312.1:17425081-17456730 GCA_947579605.1 Athripsodes cinereus | reverse complement strand
TTAATATATATATATATATATATTTGGTAACAGTACACCATATACATTTTCTCTATTTTTATAAAATTTGCTATTAGAGAACTAAAAATCAAACACTGTAATTTTCTTTGACCCGAGAGCAATATAAGTTAGTATTTATATTATTTCCTCGAGGCTTGTAGGTACAATTGCAAAACATAATATTTTTATATTGGAAAGACATAAAACTACAATAATCGTTATTTTCTTGCACGTGTGGTATCAGTTTCAATAGTTAATAAATTTCATTTCATCCCTTCTCCTCGGTTCGGCTCGGATTACTGGATAGATAGTGCGGTGTGATATAGATAATATGAAATTATAGTATCAACTATGGGAACAATGACAGCTATAATAGAACTTTGTTGTCAGTTACTGGTGACTATACAGTCATGCTAGGACAAGACTGTATACCTACTATATCAACGCATCCGATATAGGTACTCCTATATAACTATTATATTATAAATCTACGCTCGTATATTCATTTCATACTGTATTAGTTCATAGATCTTCTCTAGTCTCCCGAGGTGTTCGATGAGATATAAATCTTCGTTATGTGTTCAATGGCTCATTTCGAACTGCATATCGGGTGTTATATACTACGGAAAATACACAACATAATACCTACAGATAGCTATATTCGTGTAGAGGGCAGTGCTCTGTAAAAATACCATACAAGATATTATTTTGTAGTGAGATACATAATAGTAAGAACGAGAAGGCGATAATAAAAATGTAATGACTAAAGAAATCCTTACGTATGTAAGTTTGTACAATCTCGAGTGAAATTTTCATTGTTGACACATAGCTCTTTGTATTCATCTAGCGCATTACCATCAGTGTGGTAAGCAATGAATATTTTAGATAAGAAATGAGATTACATAATGCAAAACTGAATATTTTCAAAGCTTGCTGTACAATAATAGATGCGATATATCAAATTGTTACGTCTAAAGCAGTTGCATCCCGTTAATAACTTTATATTACTCGCTTCTTATAGAACAAATAAGAGTGAAAAGTTAGGTGGATAGTGACAATAAACTTATAGAAGAATTTTTCATTGCATTTGGTTGTTGCAACTTCATGGAAATTAATTTTTATACCTGATATAAAATAATTATCGTAAAACACCGTTTATTTTACTTATGTTACTTAAATTATTCCTATAAAATTTTCTGAGCAAAGCTCCATCATCAGTAGGTAATTAAATCTACTTATACCCATTGATGATGGAGGTCTCAATTACCTACCGATGATGGAACTCAAATAAGTGAAAATTAACAGTGTTTTATAATTATTTATTTTTATTTATTCTTTACTGTATATTGATTACAAACAATTACATAAAAGAATTATAATAAATTATTTAATATGAATTTTCACAGTGTGAACACAAACACCCTTCAACAAATACATAAAAGGTATACAATCAAATTAATACAATCAATATACAGAGGGCGAGTTTATCGCAAAGGCGCGATCTCTTCCAACTAACCCAATTTTTATTTGATTTATTATTTTTTCCCTAAAATAAGTTCAAAGATTTCTTATTTTACACAAATATAACGATTTAACTTATTTTGTTTCACAACTCTCTCAGTAGCGTTTTAGGAATCTTTATGCTAAGTACCTACTTATAGTGTATCCGTACATTTGTTATTCTTCTAGTTGGTAATATTGTACGATGATGTATATAAATAATTATAAATCTTATCTCATCTTCTGATAAAAATCATCCATTCACTTATTCATTTTCCTTTCACACCATCAAGGCACTTCCCACAAGCGAGGTAGCCAGCGGGTCAACTGTATTAAATAAACATGCACCTCTCTTCTCCGTATCAATAAAATTAAATAAAAATCTACATCAAATAAAAAAAATGTAACAAAGTCTAAAAAAGCAGAAAGTCATTAAAAGGTGTGTATGTGGATTACGAAAATTGACAAAAAATATTTTATGAAAATGTGTCGAATGTTTGACATTTTTCAAATATTCGGTAGGTAGGTATGTCTATATTTTTGAGAAAAAGTGTTGGATAGAAATGGAAGTTGTCAAATGCTTGAAAATCCACACAAAAACGTAGGTACCTGATTGATGTGATGATACAATAAATGGGACTGAGTATAGCTAAGCTCTGTGTGATATGATTCGACATGAATCCGTTATTTAGACGATAGTACCTTGTAGAATGGTCTGTTTGTGAAAGGTATTGAATATGAATAAAGTTGATATCAATGGTCTGATAAAATTTTTGAAGAATCTGTTGGTCTTACAGACTATTCACCAGATACGAGAAATTCACAAGTGGGGTAGAAATTAGATTGACCGCAGTTAGTAAACATGCAAGCTGTCCTTTCTGTTCCAACAAAAAAATAAGACATTTATGATGGATGGCATATCTCATCGCTAAATTTAAGATGTAAATTTTATTTTATTTTTAGAAAACAATATATTTTGGGAATAAATAAAAGTCAATTTTAGAAATTAAACAAATTTTACCTATTAAATGTATTTTCATTATAACAATTAATGCATCGACATGGACGGATGTTTTGCGTGAACGTAATTTTTGTAAAATTTATATAAAGGTTTCACTTTGTAATTAAATAAATATGTAGGTACTTTATATTAAGCTATACACTTACAATTCTCTCTTCCTAAAAAAAAATAATGTTTGTCACACTGAGCATGTCTTTTTGTTACAACTATAAAGAGTTTCATAATAATCGATTGATTTTATTTAAGATGAGGGACATTGATAAATATATAAAAAGTTCAACCTATGATAATTACATATGTTAAAATTTTCTCACATTTAAAGGTACGCTGCAACTGCAATATTTCCTCAAACAGAATTATTAAGTTTATGATTACGTGTAAAGTTTAGTTAGTTATAATCACCCAGTAATTCACCCACTTAATCTTATTATATATCACTCTCTAGCTTCTTATAAATAGGATTTAATATATTTTCGCATAGCGCTAATCCTACATTTATTCGAAAGTTATGTATAACATGAGTTGAGATCTAAATACACCTTTGAAATAATTGTTGTTTAATGTAATAATTGTTTTCTTACGTATGTTAGTAGTAGCTCCAACATAAAGGATAATAATTTACGTATATTTTATATGGGTCTTACTATAATCGAATTATCATGATATTATGTGATGTAACAATGGCTCTTTGTCCTTAGTACGAGTAGGTATACTTTACTACTAGGAATTACGTGTGTTGGTATTATTATATTAATTTCAGGGTTTATTTAGAATGGTAGGACATAAACTTCGATACTGAGTGCCTACTACAATATTGAAACTTTATAAAGTTTCAATTCAATGTATGTAGATTCATTAATATTTGATTCATTGCTACCATGTATGTGTATGTATCGTATAATTTATCATTGATGTTACATTTGATATCTACCTACATACTAACTACTAGTACTTACTCCTATGAATATTATATTATTATCATGTTTGCTGTTAGCCAACATAATAATATTATTATAATAGGTTAATTTTATCAACATTTTAAATTATAAAGTAAGTTATTAATGGTCTTGCCAAAGAAAATATTGTTATGTTTTAACAAATAGAATAATTAATGTATGTGCTTTTTATATAGGTACTCATTTACATTTATTTTTCTTGTTCAATAACTACCTATCTCTATTACTTTGTGAACATAAAGGCGTGTTTTATTATTCATGGTAATATCATTGGTTGTATGTAGGTATATGGTATTTTATACGTTGCATATTTTTCGATGTATGATGTAGGCACCAACGAAATAAAATAAAAACAAAAGATTCATATGCAATGCTTTTGGTTTTACATCCCACTGTTCAATCCCTCATTGATAAATAAATCCGCATGCAAACTTTTTATTCATGATGGCGTGAAATAAAATGTGTAGGTGTAATATTTCTGCCTTAATGTATATTTCATACAATATTAAATTCCACTTGCATTCAGGACATGTGTGCCACACACTTTTACTTCTTTAATACCTTAATAAATTTCATTTCGTCGGTATGATGACTGATTTTCAAAACACGACCAAAATTGAAACGCACACATAAAATGTGCTTATAGATTAAAAATTTACGAGAACAATACATAAAGTATCGAGTTACATAATATAATATGTACATATTATGTAAGTATATCAGTAATGTAAAAAGATAAAAGTAGATACTGTCACGTGACGTAGATATGAGAATCTCTGTCAAACCCTAAACCCAGGAAACTATTGTTTTGTTCACGGACACACAATAAATTGTTTTACGATCCAGATAATTTTTGTCGTACCCACATCATATTTATTTTGAATAGAAATTACGTATTATTTTACATATGTACACGTATGTATGTAAGAGTGGAGAGTTAATGGTTATATATAGAATTCTTCTTATTTTGATTTTGTTTTGGCTTTCAACGTCTTGTCAATGTCCAATGTCAATTTCAATGTCCCCTCAGATATAAAGTTAATTGTAGTTTGAATTTAAGTTTTAAATCCATGGACAATTAAAAATAGACCGTGAGCATACTACATCCTTTTTTTTTTAAAAAAAAAATGAATACATGAACAACATATATATGTCTTTCTAACACAAGGTTCATATGAAAACGAAATTAGGGTATACGTAATGTTACAAGTAGCGTAAAATTGCTTTAAATAAAGAGGTTTGCTTCCCTTGTGTTCAGCAAATTATGATCAGAACAAATCTTTGAAAAGATAAAATTGCTGATACACAACGCTATACATGCGTTTTGCTTACCTAGCTCACAAGCAATATGGTGTGAGGAGATTAATATAGGTACATATAGAAGTATCTTCATAAAAATAATATACATAATCTTTTGTTATTTATTTACTTAGTACATATCTAATGATTCTTTTAATACAAAATTTACTAAAGATGTATAAACATACAAGCATTAGTTGATTGTACCACATTCTCGGTAAAAAGTGCTCAAACTCCATCCATTAGGATTACCGCGAGTTAAATGCGGTTGTGGAAATACTAGTATTTACTTAGAAAGGGTATAAAGAATATAAAAAAATGGATTACTTCTCGTAACAGTGTGATTTTCATATAAAACTATTATATCATGTTATACTCTTTTATCGATATTTGTGTTCTTATAATCCAAGTCACTATGCTTGAGTCGTTGATGTGTTATTATTTTAATGTATTCATTTAATTATTTTTTACATTTTATTTCTAGCTTAGGGTCTTATACGAATAATTTTTCTTCATTTCGTGACAGTTTTATTAAAACGTTATTTTTATTTTTCATATTTACATACATGTTTGTCGCAAATGTAAACATATGTAATCAAATTACATCAGTTATGTACATACATATTTGATATAATAAGAAGTAATTTGTAACAGTCAATAAAAAAAATTGATGTTAAGTGAGATAAATACGCAGTGTAATAATTTATGACATTGCTTGCAACTGTGCTACAAAATATAAAGTACAGAATAATAATAATTATATGTCAAACATTACTGTGGTGGTTTCGTGGTGTTATTTCAACTTTCCCCGTTGTGCAGCCCTGAAATATTAATGTTACAGTCTGTATGAGTCGACGACTCTCTAATATTCTGTTTGACATATAAAGGAAATGATGATATCACAGAAGTCAGGGTTGCCATAATACAATCTCTTGCTGACGAATACACAACAATTCGTACAATGGTGAAAGGATAATGATATTAAAAATATTCCTGTCGATATTACCTACATATATTACATACACATACCTACACGTAGATATCTTTCTACATTTATGTACTTGGTTACATGCTTTGTTATAATATTTGTATGCATATACTCGTGTGACTTTGTAAATTTATGTCAATTATGATTAAATTGATGGATTATTGCTGTGTTTCGCCCGCAGGTAATTTCGATAATAACTTACCCACACTTTATGTATTGTATGCACAGTACCTATGCCATGTTGATTTTATTTCGTGCTAGTGTATTTTGTAATTTGATGACATTGTCAAGCTCTCACACAGTACTACTAAGTAGATAAATATAATATTCTGTTACGATGTTGATTAAAAAACTCTATGCGTGTGTGTGTATGTTCAATAATTCATTTCTCGTAAACACGATGAAAAATAACAAAATAATGTAAAATTCTGAATTCCGTAACTGAATTTGTTATTTTTCGATAATTTTTTACACTGAAATTTAGTAATTTGTATAATTTATTCGACAATAATAGAATCTTCATTTACTTAAGAGATAATTATTATTAAGAATACGTGGAGGTTGGCATTTGTCCATAAATAGACGTAATGTCGTATTTTCATTAAATAATTAATGAAGATGCTGTTTTTGTACGTTTATGTGTATATATTATTTATGAAATGATTATTTAAAGTAATAACTAAGAATTTTAGATGAAATTTCAACGAAAGGTTTTAAATATATAGGTAAACAATTTGTTGTGACTAGAAGTAAAATCCACCAGATACTTTCCCTCGATCAAATATGATTTGAAAATTATTTCTTGTAATGTTACATGATGTAAACCAATACCTATATATCTGTTAAATTTGAGGACAAGGATTGAATATAAGATTATTTGAACATCGTGGACGAGTATCATCATTAGTCAAAAAACAATAGTAGCATTAAATTTATGTGGAATGATACAGATGTAAAATATTAATATAACCTTAATGTGTAACAAAAAGTAGATGCTGCATTGGGTTGAGTGTCATCAGTGTCTGAAGGTAACAATCTTATTTATTATTTGACACCCTTTATTAGTACTTAATAGAATGGGCGAGTAATATAAAATCACATATTTGATATCCACTGAACAACACAAACCTTATTAGTAGCCGCACCGCACCGCATCGCGGCGCCGACGTCCCTCTTTTATATCCGGATTTACCGCTGGTGATAACTTCATGTTTCGGGTGATAAAACAATTTACCGGATGTATTCGAACGTCCGGTTTTTGTTTCATTTTCACGTTTTGGCGTTAAATTGCTTCTATTGTGCAAGGGAGTCGATCATATAATGTTATGAATGTGCACAAAAAATATTTATTGCCGCATGGATGGTGCGTGTATTTCTACCACGTAATGTGATAAAATATATTTCAGCCTATTTTCATATTGTTATCGTGGACAAAATTTCACGATTTGTAGTATGCTTTTAATGGCAAATTTACCTATTTGAATAATTAGAAGCTTTCTATGGAACGTGAAATGACGCACTTCAGTATTTTTGTTTGGAACAAATTTACCAGGGTACCATGGTACCCTGGTAAAATTGTTATTGAATAAATATTGTTATTATTCTGAATTATTATTTTCAGTATCTAGGTACATGCTATTTATTTATAAAATATTATAACTGGTATTTAGAATCCATTTTTAGTTCACGGTTTTGAAAAACTTTTGTGTTGGTACAACAGTATTCTAAATTTCAGTTTCAGTAGAAAAACGTATTTGATACAACATCTTATCTGATAATGGCGCAGTAAAAGGAGGCCGTGGTAAATAAAACTTTGCCAGAAATAATGGGGGCATCGAGCCTTCACGTACGTTATACAATTATTCACAAAATCTTTGTTATTGTGACTTTTACTCAATATAAGACGTGCTTGAATAAAACTCCAAACTCAGTGTGATATTCTTCTTATAGTAAATATAATTTCTTATATTTTATTGTATGAAGCATTCCTTGAATATAAAAGTGTTTTCTTATGAATTATGCGTCATGTTATTTTGTTATTAAATTTTATCTTGCATTTTTCTACCACCAACTTGTGTTTGAATATTTTACTTATAAACAAACATAAACGATCAACCTTCATTGACAAAACAGACGTATTTGTACAAAAATGTGTTTCTTAATTCTTGCGCCCTATGAAAAACAATTTGCCAATCTTAGAATGAAGTTATCTCTTAATCCTTTACTTTGCTTTGCAATTTAATCATCCTGCAAAAATATTCTTTTATGGTAAGAAATCAATATAAAAGTAGTATTAATAACATATGATTATTTTTTAATTCAAGGTATCAAAAGCTCTTAATTGAAGGAATGAACTATGGTATTGAGAATATTACTCCTTAGACATTTCATTTGCACAACCTTAAAATTGTTCAAAGTCCTTTTTAGTGTAATAGTAAACATAGGTGAAGTGCAATTAAGCCAGCCTAATCCGATTCGTATGTATTTCCTGTTTCCTTCTTAATAGGGAGTTTACACAATCTGTTGGTAGTGCAGATGACGTATGTATTCGTTTGTATACGTTGAGTAATTTTATACAGTTGTGAAAAATCCAGTAAAACTGGTTTATTAGGTTTTACAATGAATAATTATTGTAAGTGGCATACATGAATCGATTATTTCTTTTGGTCATAATATTAAAACGCATTGCTCCTCCCGCACCAACGCGGAGATTTTGGTATCCAACAATGCTTGTTATAAACATTCAACAATAAAATATACATAATCATATTCGACTACGTTACAAAAATAACAAAATGTAAAAAAATAATAATGCCAACATTCAGATAACAACACATACCTAGCTACTTACATCTTATGATTTATTCATCAAGAATGTTTGTTGTAATATTTTGAATTTGCACGATACATAGTTTCATTTACCTTTAATTGAATGAATCTATTTTGATCATGAATCATTCTGTTTTACAAATACAATATCTTATCTGATAATGACGTAGTACAACCTTCTTTGCCACACTTTTATCTATTAATAGTTATACAAAATATATTCTATTATTTGATCGCTTGTATGTGATTAAAAAAAAAACAATTTACACTATTCACGCTTAAATGATTTCCTACCTAATTGAACATTAGAATCATCCATTAGTCATTAAATTTTCACTCGTTAGTGAAGCGCTTAAGAAATAATTGTAAGCTGCGTAAGATGTTCTAAGTTTGAATATTGATATCAAATTTCTTCATTTACACAGTGTGAAGAAAGGATAAAGGTTTCGTAAAATATCAGAAATTATCTGTATGTACAAAGGGATGTTTTCATTCCGTGTGTTTGAATTCTAAAACAAACATGTTTGCTGAAAATTGCTTTGTAGGATTATTAGTAAAACTTTTTTGCTTTTTGTAATAAGACGATTAAATCACTGATCCGTGTGGCACATTCTTTTTACTATTATAAAGGCTTTACATTGCGTAGGGTTTACAGTAAAAAACGCTTTTTGTCAGGTCTTTAACCTTTATTAACCATGAATACTTTTAGTACCTTTTAACATGAAGATCACCTGTTTGTTAAACGTGCTGAGTTGTTTGATTTTCTAAAAAGTTTTCAGACTTACAAAAAAATATGCTTAATCTAGCATATTTGCGTGGGTAAAATCGCAAATTATTAAAACGGTTGGAACTTTAATTAATTATTGAATCCTTTTTATTTAAAAAATGAAGGTATTATAAGAAAGAAAAATCTGGTAATAGTGATTGGATGGATTTTTGAAAATATACCTATTTGATAGAAAAAATAAATCAAAGAGATGCAAAACATTGAACTGTACCTATATGTTGAGTTAGTTGATAAAATCGCGCTTCTGTGATAAACTCATCCTCTGTATATTGATTGTATCTGATATTGTCATGTATTTATGTTTAATTGTTATCAAAGTACAGAAAAGAATGAATAAATACATAAAGTATAAAACTACAAAATTAATGACGTAAATACCATACATGTTGTTCTTTACTCTCTCTTCTTTCAAAGGAGTCAGGTAATTAGTAGATATATTATCTAGAAAAAATGTTTAATTTTTGTTAAGGTCTGAATGTAGCTATATTATCAAGCGGAAGCTCTTGGAGGCCGGCTCACGATCAAAAATGACACTTTGGAAGTAGTAAATAGAAATCTTTTTTAATAAAATAAACGAAATTTAAACAAAATAAAATGCGAAATCTGTCTGTTTTAATCTCTTGATAAATTATTGTTCCAAATATCGCAATGCACATACATGGTTGATTAGGTCATCAACTCTATACATACATCGACTCCATAATTATATCTACAAAGGGTTCATGGTATTGCTGGTTTTATATTCTTTACACTTCCCAGTACAATATTATTTCCCCCAGCACAACTATGTGACAAATATACAGAAAACGTGTAGATGTATACTTAATATGACTGTGTGTGTGTATATATATACATTACTACTTTTATCTACAACGAATTTAGCCTGAAAATTTCATGTAAGTACATCATAAAAGTGTTGTGTGTATGATGTGGAGAAGAAGAACTGTGTGGTTTGATGATAATCATATAAAATTCAACACTAAAACAATGCATGGATACGAAACAAGCTGTTCAGTACAAGAATATTTTTATTATAGTAGAATCTCACGTGTGTCATATAATAAACCATTAAATAAGTACATTCAGCATGATCCAGTATATGTTCGCATCTCCTTTTGCGGTGAGTTTCTCATGGGAAGGAAATGCTATCAATATCCTCAATTAGAGGTACTTTAGAGCTTTGTTTGTTGTCTAATAGATATTTCATGAAGTTAGTGAAGGTATAGGTAATATTATAAAAGAATTTTTCAAAAGCAACAAGTTTTTTCGAATTTGTGGAATATGTTTTGTCTGAAAGGAAGTTTACGCATCTCTTTAATTTCATATCTTTTCATTTTAAAAATGATTGGAATTTACAAATGATATGAGTTTACGAAATCTTCGTAGATACATAATGTAGGTATAAAACGCAAATACACACAGGTCAAGTTTGTCCTAATCTAAGGTATAAATCTACATACATATCTGTACCTGAGAGCCATTTAGTCTTAAGTACTAAAATGCCATTTTCAAATTCAATTTTTTAATCGAAAAAATCTCAACATAGTAATAAGTTGTGATAACAGCTTATTAAATAGACCCTATAGTATATACCCTAAGCATTTCTGTACTTAAAACTCACGACTTATGTGTTATTTTCGTTTTTTTTGTAACTTTGGCATTTTTGTCAAAAATGCACTTTAGTCCTAATGGCTCTCAGGTACAGATATAATATATATGTACCTTCAATGAATTGTATTTAAATATTAACTTTTATTGCATAAAATATTTAAAAATATAGATATCATAATATTTAATATATTACTATACAATCGCAGCATATCACAAAGTGATTGTCCTCACTGTTCAAATTAAAAAAAATAAGACACTTAGGATGGGTGGCATACCTCATCTTTGAATCTTAGATATCAACTGTCATATCGCGAGGTTACACGAATATCTGCCTTTTACAGGACATAAAAAAAATATAGAAAACTTGAGAGGGCTTAACCGTGGATTTCACGGAGAAACCCCTATAATATTTTCCTCTTGAGTTAGGAAAAAAATTACTCAAAAAGTCAAAGCTCTTTTATGCTTCGAATTTTTCATAATCTCATAATAGATTTTAAAATCTACCTAACCACTTCTCTGGCCACTCCACTTGTAGGAAATACTGTCATTGCATGAGTGAATGATTATTTTCGTAATCTACCCATAGAAGACAAACCTTTCCCACGTATTTTAATACTTTCATGAACGTAAAATTTAAATCTAAGCAATTAACATTAATCATTGGTCATTGATATAATCTGCATGAATAATTTGCTATCTAAATATTTTTCTGTTTAAAAAAATACATAAGTACAATTTGAGCAATAGAGAGAATGTCTTCTTACGAAATTAACACCAAGTTTATTAAAAACAGAGACGTATATGTAAACTATATGGTAAAATATTAACTTATAAAAACATGAATATTTATTACAGAGTATAAGTACGTAGATGTTGAAATTTACGAGTAGATATTAAAAATATTAAAAGTACTTACTATGTAAGATTGCGTGTGTCGCCACTGAATATGTAACTTATTAATGCAAGCACGTATTGCATTCATGTTTAATATTAAGATTTATGTTTAATGTTAATAAAATCATATTTTGTAATTATGATTTTCTTTTACACAGCTCATTACAATGCAAATAAATTGACTGAAACATGTCAGCAATGCGAGATGTAAAACTATCATTAAATGCATAACATTATGTAGTTTACTTTACAATTTATTTCAGTAGAAAAAAATAGTCATTTAAAGACACCACTTTTGTCGGCTTATTTTTTTTGTTATCAAGTACCTCTACGATTTAATAAACTCAAATATTGACTGTACAGACCTTTTAGCAAAAATTACCTTTAACATACCAAATAGACGAACAAGACACACCTCGATTTTCATTTTAAGTAAAAAAGTACTAATGCTGCCAAGAACTCGCCATTACACCGATGCCTTACCACATATAACAATTTGGAGAAGGTGAGGTCCGTGGACATATTCTATATGTCCAGGAGCCTTTTTAGGAGCCACATTAGACAGGAATGAAATATTTATTTAGTTTTTTTTTCTGTGTTTTGTACTATACTGGCAATAATAACAATGAACTGAAAGATGGGCTGATCAAGCACAAAAAATATGTTTAATCGTTATTATATTGTATTTTGTAAAATTTTATTTATGTTGCCTATTTTTTTAAATAAAAGATATAAAAAGTATCAATTTCAATTTAAGAATGATAAAATAAAATTCCCTTTCATGAGAAAATAAAGAACTGTTTAGTATAACAAAATATCTTTTTTGAAAAATGAATCTTGGTTTGTAAAGAACTCAAACACATTTTCACCGTGAGCAAAATACTTGTACCAAGAAGGTGAAGTAGGTTGAATACGAGATTTTTTAATGAAATGTCTGAATATCGACTACCGGCGACCCGTTGCCCAAATTGTTAGGTAGGATTGTGTATTTTTTGAAATATAGACATAAAAAGTAAAAGAGAAAGAGTAATACAGAGAGTCAGAGAATAATTAGTTTCATATGTATGTACATGTAAAAAACATCGTAATTTGAATCATTAAGTTTATTTTTTTACAATTCAATTATAAACGAAAAAGTGAGAGTTATAAAATGGTTTATAAAATCATGTTTATTATTGCATCGTATTAAATTGCTATTTTTGTATACTTAGGTAGTAATTTATAGCTAGTTTCCATATGTGTTAAGGTTATAAATTCATACACTGTTGTCATGCATAACAATCCTCGATATTTAAGAATTTTAAATTGATAATAATCATCCACAGAGCAAATAAATTTTATACAAAATCATGTATTCCCATCGCACATTTTGAATATCGAACTGAAACTCGAATACATTAAAATAACCGAGGAATAATGTTGAAATACTATGACTTTGCTGAACTAAGGCAGCTAATGGAACCCAAAGTTAATGTCCTTGTCCACAAAAATTATACATAAATATGTTTTAAGTGTAATAAATGATATAAAATTTTCCATTATTTTAATTTTTTGCATTTATTATCATATGTATAGATAATAATACATACCTATTTGGACTGTCATCTGTGTACCTAGTTAAATTTTGTAAATTTATAACGTAAATCCCTTTAGTATAAATACCTACTTGTAAAAATTTTGATCACATCTTCCCAACATTACACTTTTATATTCATGTTTTCACAGAGCTTTGTTAAATTCGTTTCAAATTCACCTTAGTGTACAGTACAAACTTCAAGTCGAATACAAAATTCTGAAGTGAAAATAAACTGCACAAGATTTTTGACTGCATTGGCGTTTTATCGATTCTTCAATATTCCATATCCGACTTGTGTGAATTATTATTAAACCGGTTCAAAAAAGAAACAAATACTTTTATTTTTTGACACGTGTAGCATTACCAAAACAACTTTTTTAGATTTTCAGATGTGAACTTCAGATGGGAACTCGAGTTTTTCAATGAATAGATTCACGTCATTGATTTCACATATTGTTCAAAGGATTGAAGATCTTTCAGAAAACGAATGAATAGATTTACAAGGACCACATGATTTAGTAATGATGATTGCTTTACGTTTAGGGTTTCCACTCGTGTGTATGAATAAAACGTACAGGAGAAGACGTGCTTTTATTTTTTGTTTGTCAAATTACTGAAATTATTTATACCTTATATATTAACTATCATATAACAATTTATGTAGAAACGGAAATTGTTTGTGGAGTTTCTGGTAACAAATAGGTCTTCTACTTTTTTCTGTAAGTTTTCAAGTCCCCTGTTAGAGACATGTGTTCGTAAAACCTCTCGTATAAGTCAATTTACATTTAAAATTTAGCGATGAGGTGTACTTGAATGTCGTACGTTATTCATTACCACGGATAAACCAACCTGCATGTTTATCATAACATTAAGTTAGTCCGCTGGGTACCCCACTTGTGGCAAATGCCGCGTTGATATAGCAGAAGTAGGGTTGATTCAAAAACCTTATGACAAAGTTGTGTCATAAAACAACAAATGTCAATATGATTGTACCTATTATACGATGTTTTTCTCGCCCTTAAGAAGAAGTGTTCATTGTTTGAGACCACTAATGTACCTTCTTATGTATACTTGACAGTACTTGTTATTAGGTTAGTCGAGTTCCGAATGTTTGGCTTTGTAGCCGGGAGATAAAATGTTTTCTCAAGAAAAAGGAAGTGCCGTCCTAAAAGGTAAAAGTGCACTGGTCCGCATCGTCAAGACCTTATTACAAAGTTTTTATATTATATTATTATTTTATACTACAAGATGTACAATGTACATAGGTAAGTATTATACTAATTTGGGAAGACATCGGACACAGGACAACATGATCTAAACATTTGGATGCCTATTTTGAAGGACAGACTAGACTCTTGCGATTTTTTTGATTGAAAAAACTAAAATTATAAGAAATATTTAAATTCTTATCTATTTTTCTAAATCCACTCGTTTGCGAGTCATTTAGGAAATATTTAAATATGTCAATTATAACTATCAAACTTTTATGAGAATAATTAAATTAAAAGACCGATTTAACATGAAAATAATGCATTCTAAAATATACAGTTAATTTCATGTTCTTCACAACTGGGTGTTTGTAATGGGTTTATATTGCAGTGATAGATTTATTGAAGAATTTGCATTAATCACTTTTAAGTTTTCAAAATATCAGGAAATAATATTATAATAAGATCAAAATATTCAGAATTATGTGGCTACAATTGTGAACTGACAATTTTTTGAATAATTGTAATTATATTGGAAGGCTTAAATATTATTATTCTTGGACACTTATTCAGTTGAAACTATCAGTGAACAAATAAAAATTAATTATATTCTAATTTCTAAACTAATAAAAAATAATTATATTCTAATTGCTATGTAAACAAAAAAAATCTTTCATATACATAAGATGGTTAATTTTTTTCTGTGCTTAAGTACCCTTCTACCCAGAACATCTCTTATATATTGTTTTCAGTTGGTATTTTCAATACTTATGTTTCTGAATTGGAATTTACCGTATCTCTCTCTCTCTCTCTCTCTCTCTCTTTGTAAGCACTTGACCCACTGAATGAGTACGAGTCGAACATTCCGAATGACATTCACCGTACAAACTTAAATCTACGTATGTGCCTACATTGCAAATGTTCTTCAGATTTCAGAATGATTGTAAATAATGCATAACGAGAGTTGTTGAAGATGTTCTATTGTTTTATTATACGATTTATTGTTCTTTGTTGTTCTCTTGTGAAGTACATATTTATTATTTTGTAAAATGCAGATAAGTTTAAATATTGTGAGCTACGTTTTAAAACAAATTATTAAAAATATTTGCTGTGAAATAAAGTAATCTTAATGATTTACATGATCACTTCTGAGCAGATTAAATTTCCAACATCACCAATTTTATACCTTTTCAAATACTTACTTATGTATTTTGAATCATTGTGACTTAATGCTTCACTAAAAATAAGCAAAATGAAAATTGTGATCGTTACGTTGAAAAAAAAATCGGCAAAATTAAGACTTTAACTAATTTCTTTCTCTTTCATCACAACATTTTGTACAATAATAAATTGGTCAGTGAATATTTGTATGTAACAAGCTAGAATATTTTAGCTTTTCCTTTGCGAAATATACTTAGGAATTAATATAGGTATGTCCCTTTTCCAATAAAATACAAAACCATTCCGATATCAGGACTGAGCACGTGATTCCTTGCAATTGTTTTACGTGACTTATTAAAATGAGGGAAATTGCAATGGTATTTTTTCATCTTCCTTTTATTCTTGCACGACATTTTTGAAATTATGTACATATTCGAGAGTATTTTAATAATTTGTAATATTGATTTTTTTACAGGAATTTCTTCCACGAATAAAAACTGTATAGATAATATTTTTTTACCATATTTTTTCTATCGTGCATCCCCGTCTAATTACAGACGAAATATTTCTGGACTGTTCACCATGTGATTTTATCATGAGTCATTTGCATCCAGTTTACATCTTTCTCTATCGGTTGTCCCTATATTACAATGGTGGCCTTTTCTTCACTACGATTTGATCTATTTGTCTACATTCTAGAACACTTTTTCACTACCACTACTACTATAATATATCATCATATGTCCCACAAGTGAGGTAGCAGTTTCTCATTTGATACTTAAAAAAATCGTTTTGTCTATTCAATAAGTGTAATTTTTCTCAGGAATTATTGAATCTATTATGAACAAGTGTAAACAAATGTGTAAACAAATGTTTTTATGAAAGGTAAAAATATTTATTAAATTCGTACTTATAAAACGTTGTGTACAAATCTCTCAATTCTCTTCACGACACGATGCGATTGGTGAGCGAGTGAATAAAGTAGGAGCGATTGAAAATAGGTACCTAAGTAATAGGCGAAGTTTAGTTCAAGTGTCTATAAAAGTTTGCTCGATAATTTCCAATTACATTTAGAAATCCATAGGTTATAAAACACATAAAAATTAAATTTCTTCTATTAGTTAGAGTTTACTCAGTAAAGAGCTTTTATATTAGTGATTATATAAAAATGTATAGTTAAACTTTCAAAACTAATCAAAGCTATTTTTTTAGGTTTTTTGTTCGTATATTTACTCGTTCAATTATTCAGTTTGTTGAATTAAAAATATTTGAAATGTTCGATTTTAGATTCGTCTCAAGATAATTTACAATAATGAATAAAAATAGTACATACTTAGACACACTATTTATTAGTTTAAAATATTTTTAAATACGGATTTATACATTATTAACAAGTTTTATTTAAAAGTGGGTCATATTCATCTACCTTTTGATGCGAGCCAAATATATCTTAGGGTGTATAATGTGTTTCCAAACTCACATGTCAGCAGAAAAACATATTTAGTTTACCTACATAAAATTAATATCAAAAACTTATATTGAAATCAAATACAAAGATTTTCGGAATAATTTTGCACTAAAAACCTTTTTCTTTTGCATTCTCATCCCTTATCTCATGTTTGACGGTGGTGGCAGCAGTAGACTCTCAGGGTAATCTGCTTTCATTTTTATCTGTCCTGAGCCGCCATTCAATGAGCGTCCAGAACTGAAGATTTCGATTATCTAGATTTTCCTCAATTACTCAGTTGTTCTTATTTATTTTATTTCATTAGTATACAGATATTTTTTTAACATATAAACGAGTTCAATATTTTCAAGAAAATTGTGTTAGAAGACTCTTGAGATGTTTTAATGGTTATTTTACGTGTATTTTCTAAGTTTTCAGCTGAAATACAAGTTCAGGCACACAGTATGTATAATATTATGTATGGCCTATCGCATATATGCTGTGTGAATATTACAATATGTACGTTTATGGTGAGTAGTGTCCCATATTATTACAATACATATTTAGGTATGTATATACATACGTTCCTAATATACATTTGCAACTAACGGCACACTACACGTAGAACACAGAACATAGTACAACCTTCACGTTATGGACCTGGTGCCTGTGATACACTTTAATTAACTTTATGACGCTCTCTCACTCCGCATTGCGTCGCCAAAAATTCTGCCCAAGTAGTATCGTTAGACACACATTCGTAGGTACACTGCCGCTTATATTACTGAACACTTTTGATCAAAAAAATTGCCGTTTAGTATTTTTTTTTTTATCTTTTTATAAACTTTTAATTTATCAAACAAAAAAGTCGAAAAACTTTCAACGGTTTTAATGTAGTTATGAATTAATTTATCTTTATAGTCGCGGCGTATCCCAATTACCTTCTCCGAGAAAATAAGTAATCAAGGCATTCAGGATGGGTCGTCGAATCAAATAAATGTTAAATGTCTTATTCGTCAATTTCTACGTATATCTACGTTAAATGTCTTATTCGTCAATTTCTACGTATATCTACGTTAAATGTCTTATTCGTCCATTTTATACGTATATCTACGTTAAATGTCTTATTCGTCAATTTCTACGTATATCTACGTTAAATGTCTTATTCGTCAATTTCTACGTATATCTACGTTGAATGTCTTATTCGTCAATTTCTACGTATTTAAATTTTAAATTTACAGAAAAGAATGGGAGACCTGTTCTTTGACTGTGACTCCACGATAAAATTGGATTGTATGAAAAATATTACATAAAAAAATGCATATCAACTTTAGGTAAGCCGAAAAGGATAACAGAACACTTTCATATATATTTATATAAACCACGTGTCATTGAAAATTGTCAATCTTTTAAGCAAGCGATATCGTTTGATGAATCTCTTTCTGACATAGGTATTAAAGTTCTACTTTTGAGAAATGGGGATAAATTTGAATTTTTCTTCTTTTTAATCATAGCCAGATTATAACTCTTACTAATGAAATAGAATTCGTATTATAGATTTTTTTTCAAATAAATAACGGAAATGATAAAATTTATTGTTTTCATTCACATTTCTTTTTTTATATCGACCCACGGAGAGAAGAAAAGAGACACAGAATATTCGTTGGCAATCTGCGTTCAGCAAATGTGGATGCAGCAGGCAGCTATTATATCGCGAAGATTTACGGAGATCATGAAGTATGTAAAGTAAAATAAATATTATTTTCTTGTATTTAAATGGTGTTATTTGTAAGAGTTTTCATGTTGGTGATCAGTAGTGTGTAGTGGCTGACTATTTGAAACAAGCACACGATTGTTATTTTATAGGGATTAAGAGGACTTTTTATTATGTTCCTGTGGCGGCAGGTCGCAGTACCTTTCCCTACATATTCACATATAGTATGGGGGTTGCAGTACAACATTATTTTGTTTATTTAAAAAAAAAACTTTTTTAGCCGTGTGTACGATTTTTCACACTGTTTACTGAATTTTAATATGTAAAAGCTGTAAAGATGTAGCTACCCTATCATTTGCATAACGAATTAAACGTAATTAATGAATGAAAAGTTACGTTGGGAAAAAATATATTCTACACTCGAAACATAAACGGAAAGCGTTTATTAAAATGCTTAAAAATTATTTTTATAATTTTATTTTATTTTTATTTTTACAATATTAAAGAATCAAACCGTCATAACATAACATGTTAACAATTAATACACTCAACATATGGACCAGCAAAGATTCCACTTAGGGAATGCAATCTCGACTCGAGATTGACGAATCGAGATCTCGTCTCAAATTTGAATTCGAGATTGAGTCATTCGAGATTGAGTCAAATAATTCGACGAGATCTCGCGAGATCTCGATTAAATCGAGATTAGACTACAGTCATTTCGGGTAACATTGTACCATCATGGTAACTTTGGACCACGCGCTTGTAAAACACTTTTATTTTTTTTATGAAGCATGTGATATGTTGGCATTTTTTTTATATAATGCATTGTTTTTATTAAAATGTGATTTTTATGAACATCCAATTATATCGGGACTAATTTTGAATTTTTTTGGAATGCTTTCACTCACAGTTTCACGTGTTGAATTTAAATTTGTAATCTAATACAATGATTATTGTGAAAATAATTTCGCATAAATACTGACTTTTGTATGACATTCAACACATTTGTGGTTATTTAGTCTGTTTTCCATAGCGTCAATTGGAAGTTTCTCAGATAAGACTCATGATTAAGTTAAACGGAGTCAGAAGTATCCCCCAACGTAGGAAATGTCGCTTTTTGTAGAATATAGGTGTAAGATTAGTACAATGCAAACAAGTTGTTGTTGGTTTCCCAATAAAATGTATAGTAGTAAATAGTATAGTAGGTATATAGATTGGTATAATAGGAAAACAGAAACTGTTATCTAATGGCTGGCAAAGCTCGCCTATAAAACCTTTATTGGCTATTTTATGGTATTTTGTCACAGAGAAGCAATACAATCATGTCATTATTATTGTCACTTTAATGACTTTACTCGTAGATTTTAATTACAAAATAAGATCAATAGATTTGTACTTGCTTTTATACTATTATTATTATTAATGAAAATGATAACATATAAATGTTGTTTGTACAAACATATATAACTGATTGATTAAAAATTAATTGACTATAATACCTACAAATTGTTGCCCTTCTTTAATGTCTAATGCTTTGTACATAATTGTACCTATAAACAATAATGAAATGTAATTTGATCAATTATGGTTACTCATATTGATAAATTATTTATGGTAAGTTCATTATGAATAATAGAAGGTAAATAATATATCATACAAGGACGAATACAAAATCTGAAAAAAGAGAAGGGAATGTAAAATAAAATTAAATATCATTGAATGTATTAAGTTTATATAACACTTCCTTTTTAAAATATTTAATAAAATACGTAGGTAATAGTTTATTGTATTCTAAGTTTAATTTGAGTATGTTAATTACCCGTGACCAGTTTCGCAGACTTAGTTTATATAGATCAGCACCAGATGATGCGAACTAAGAGTCCACGAAACCGGTCGTACGTAATTAATATACACAATAATAAACTATAAAAATCATTTTATTATTAATTACTAGTTTTTGTAAACTGGCATCGTTCAGCTTGAAGTAAACGTGTGACCATGCAAGTATAACGACGTAATCACGAGCTTATATTATGCCCATATTAAAGTAAAAAAAGGTAGGTACCTACGTGGGAGAAGTGTAAATATGTTGAAAACGACTATACTAAGCTACCGCGGAATTGGCATTTACCTATTTTTGACTAACTCAGTTACTTCGCGCATCGTACGGTTAAGATCAAGATTAAGATTGTGTCAAGAGAAACCTTGCGGTAATGAAGAAAAAAATAAAACCAATGCAATTTTTTGTCAAAATAAATAAATTGAATATTTTCGAAAGTTTTTTTTTGTTTGTCCAGCCACCCTTTGGAAATTTTGTAAATGAAGTCACGTCAGAAAAAAACACATCAGTCACCTACACAAATCATTCAGAAAATGCACAAAAAACAAACTATTCATTCAATATATTATTATATATTATATTATAAAATTATAATATAATATAATTGTGTGTGTGTGCGTGTGTGTGAGAGAGAGACAGTGAATAAATGTATGTTTATATCTTCATCATGTTAACCCTCCTTTACACGAGACTTGTCTCTATAAGGAGGATGTTTAGATTTAAGTTTTTATCAAATAGTCTATGTATTGTAATGTCTGTATAATTATTGTTAAATAAAATAAAATAAAAATAAAATAAAATAAAAAATAAAATATAAAAATAATGTCAACACTAACACTGTTTACTTTCACTATATTTATTTTCGGCAGAGGCCTTTCGGACTTAGTCCATGAAAGGCCTCTGCCCAAAATAAATATAGTGAAAGTAAACAGTGAAAGTGTTGACATTATTTTTATGATTTTATAATATAATATATAATAATAAAAACGAACTTTCACAAAGTTAACACCGATAAAATAGAATCTCTATTCACTCAATAGTTTAAAAAAATATAAAAATGGCTGATATCAAGTTTTTATTTATGACATACTTTCTAGTTTAATGTTAACAAATATATTGGAATGATACAAACATAATAGGTCAAGTGAAAATGTTTAAATGTAAAAAAAAACACCCACGAAATGTAATATTTTGAATAGGATCTTTGTTACATTTGTCACTTCCTTTATTAACTATAAATGTGTGAACTCATCTTACCTCTGTCAGGTTGGTTGTAGGAGAGGGTTGAGGTGTGTGGTGGAGGAATTCTTTATCTCACCTGCACACTCTCTCGATTATTCGACACTTTCTTTTTTAATCTTCCTCCTCGTACTTTTTTAGCCCTCAGAATAGAGAGTGTTTAACGGATTGCCGAGACTTTATCTCGTATTTCCTTAGCGCTTGAATAATAGAGTAGCCAACTATAAACGTGACATTATGAAGTTGTGAGATCGATTAGTACTGCTTTTTCTTCATCTATTTCTTTCTCATTTTATACTATAGCGCATTTCTATTATTATTAAACGTGAATTATTATTATATTTTTTAGTTTTAAAATAATACTCCTGTAGGTAAGTTCTTCATGGCAATTAAAAAAGCGTATATAAACGTGCGCGTTTGTTAGTGCGTAGAGGACGCTTTGCATGTTTATTACGTGCAGCTGGTCTGCTGGCTTCCTCACTTGTGGGATATGCCGTGATGGTGTAGTAGTAGTAGCGTTTGTCAATGAAAGTAAGTACATATTTTTATGTTGATAAGTTTTGTTTTTCATGCGTGTTACTCTAAATAAGATAAATGGCTATTGTTTTTATTATTGGATACTTTTATTTTTTTTGTATTTTTGATTAAGAGATGTTGTTGGAATGTACGAACTACATAAATTCTCACGTCTACAAAGTCCACTTGTAGAATACTAATAGATTCTTCGGTGATATAGGGCTGATGTTTTAGCAATATTAGAGGGAAATTTTGTCACCAGGAGAAGGTCAAGTAATGGGATGTGGGGTGAAATTGTGAGAACAGATGAGTCTATGAAATAAGAGAAAAATAATTTAATGGTTGGATTGGATCATTACCGAGATATATTTATAAAGTTGAATACAACAAAATACAACAATGGGATTTATTTTCCCAGATTTTGGCAGACGTATTGGCACAGCGACAGACTTTTTAATATGACGATATATTATTATGTACGCGACGAGAGAAGCTTTGCAATTTGATAGTATTCAACTTACCGACATCGGCATATTACGTACACACAAAATAACTGTAAACAGAACTTAAATATAAAATATAGTTAGATACTTATACAATACATTTAGGTTTAAAATTTTGATATACCTTTGCAAATCACATCATAGCGTTAGATGTATTTTTATAAAACATCTATATTATATTATTTTTTACTAGTTGTTGTTGTTGTTCTCACATTAATGTATTGCATGATCGGTATTACAATATTTACAATTCAGTTGGAATATAAGCCGGCATATAACACACTAAGGCTGTCTGTCGAATGTCGATAGTTTTATTAAACATCAACGATGTTTACAGTTGAGTTGAAAGTGTAATTTGTTAACTGTCAATATCATTTCAAGCAATAGTCAAGTGCAAGCGTTCGCTGGAAAATCTACTGAAATTTTATAAAATGTTGACTTGCGGAGTGATTTAGAAATGAAACAAAATCCTATTAAAATGGTTTTTATTTATTAGATTAGAGTACTGAATGTTATTTATGTTTTCTCCAAGAATAAATAAAAACGATCAATTTTCCACCAATTAGTTTTAAATTCTATTATTAAAATATGGAGATAAAAATCGTTTTGAATAATTTGTTAGTCGGTTAAAGTTAAACGTGCACTTTTTGAAATTATTATGAAATGCAATGATGCACCGCTTAGTACCCGTACCCGTGTAGGTAGGCGGATGAATGGCGTGGTTGTGTTAAATAGTAGAGAAGTATAAAGCTTTTAGAAAGTTCGTGCCACCGAAGTTATTCAATTATTCTATGTTGTTGGAAACCACACGTCTAGTTTGCGCTTGGATCTATTTAGGGGATGAAGTTGCATTCAAACTAATCAACTTTTGAAATTATCAAAATGTTACAATAACTTTGACGAGCGCTTTTAAAATGCGGCATCAGATTAAGATTTTTATACAGAAAATTATAGTTCTGCATTTACTTTTATATGAATACATACGTAAGCCTTAAAACAAAAAATAACTATATAACAAATCTATATACAAAAGGCGGATTTACTCACCATTGAAAATTGTTGTATGGAAATTCTAAGTTGTGTATGCAGTTGATTTTCACTTTATAATAATTGTGATCCATATTAAAAAGAAAATTGTTTGCTTTATTAGTTTGGTATGATTTTATGGAGATTTTCTCTACCGCGGTTTCGATAGAGCATTCAACGATTATCTGAAAGTTTTCATTCAACTGCTTACTAGATAATTGGCTACAATATCTTATATGCCTCATAAAGTTGTATAAAAATACAAACATTGATATTAAAACGATATTTCATTATGGCAAAATTAATTGTTATTGTATACTCAATCAAATGACAGCTACGGGTTTTAACCATAATAAACTAAGAAATAAAAGTGACAAAAGGTAGTATCACCCGAAGAGATAGTAGAAAAGTAATATAAAAATGTTTAAGAGGCATGTAACGTCATACAAGATAAATATAAATTTTATTTTACTGTATTTCTCTTTGATTTCTAAATTCATAACTTATATATTTTGAACATTCATTATAATATCGTTATACAAGTACGTTTTATGGTATTTTCTTCGAAATGGCTTTTGTGAATAGACTACTTGTTCATACATTTCACTTTATTAGAGCTTGTTTTACCAATTGTCACATCTCGACAAAATTGTACAAGACACATTATGTACAATTCAATAGTCGTTTATCAGAAAGATGAACTGAATCCCTTATTCGAAATGGTTTTTAATTCATAAAATGAATCTTTGTGAATATTAAAATAAAATTTATAAAATTTTAAGAGAATTTGATTCACAATAATTGAGATTACGGATAAATCGACAACTTATTTAATATTTTTACACATACCTTTTACCTTAAAGATTGATTATTTTAAAATACCTATATGGATTTACGTATGACTTATCATCCTTTTTATTTTAATAAAAAAATACTGCTTTATTTGGTGATTAAAGTTATTTGTGAAAATTATGCAATTAAACATTTTTGATTCTGATGAATCAGTTTGATTTTTCATTCTCGTATATTGAAAGGGTGACAAAACCGCAGCTAACTAAAAATAGGCTAGGGTACCATCAGAAACTCTCGAACTACGTTGAGATCAGTTGAAAATGGCACCGGGGTGTAAAATGGTAGCAGGGAACACCAAATGGATCTTCAGGGATACCTCCTTCTTCAGTTATATGGATCCCGCGGGAATCCCGTCGCTTCAGCAGTGTTAATTAAAATATTGTCCTAAAATATCATGCTGGTGTATGTATCAACATAATGTCTACAATATAGTATGTTCGGTATAACGACAAAGGTAGAGAGAAACACAGCTGTTACACAATAATACGGCCTGAATATTTTTGATGATATTTATAAAGCTTTTTCTTTTAAACATACAATTTAATTTGCTTCATCACTATCTTGTGGAAAATGACATGACGAAATACACATAGATATAGTTTTAAATTTAATACATCATGTAACATAATATGTTTCCAATTTAATTTTAAGTACATTAGGAACAATTACCTTTGACCTTTTTATGATTTACTTAAAATTTACGGTCATTGGTAGTATAAACATTTTTGATCACATAAATTTATTTTTATTTAACGTTTAATCTCATGAAATGAATCGACGATAGTACTAAATTATAAATAACTTACCTCAGTTCACACTGTTACATAGTCGATTATTTTCATTTTATCGATTCATAAAATATACTTTTTAAAATACTTACTCTACTTCGATAATGTGAACCCATTTTCTAAACATTCTCGGTTGTAATTTAGCAGTTAAATTAATGGTTAGTGCTGATCGATATATTGGAAATAGCTTCACAGTGGTGTAAGATTGTTTCATATTATTATTATTATTATTAGGTAATTCATCGGAGTAGGCCATATTATTTAAGGTAAGTAATTATTTAATACATAAAATGGTGAAATAAAAGTAATATGTTTGAAAACGACTCATATTATTTTATAATAAATCGTCATGTCATATTGTTTACGAGCAATTATTTTTTTACAACTATGTGCGTCTGCTTGTTTGATCAACCATCTTAATAGTTTATACTTCGGTATCTTAGTGTAAGAAACATATTTTTTTTTTTTTTTAAAAAGATATATCTGGGTTTTGTTATAAACCCAAATACAACTTTATACACCTTCCACAGTAAGCTAAAAGCTTGTGTCGTGAAAGGGGAATTTGCCGGCACCTGGGATCGAACCGCGGACCCCTTGTTCAAGAGGCCGAGACTCTACCTCCAGGCTACCGACGAACTCAATATGTGATTATACTTCTAAATATAGCGTGAAAATGTAAGAAGAGCGAATTTACTCAGACTTCTCCGTGTTATGCGGAATTAGTCTATGCGGAAGACCACCAGACGGGAGTCCAAGTTGCAGAAAGGCGCTCTGAGGATTTTCAGTGGAAAAAAGAATATATAATATGATGTATTCGCTAGTTTACAAATAGTAAAAAAAATAAAGTTTATTAATAAAATTAACAAACTGTTTTATTTCACAACGAGGATTGATTATTTTGTTATAACATATTCGACTGCAACACAGTCATCATCAGTAACAGCAACACAATACATGTCTCTGATGATGACTGTATTGCAGTGCACTTTGTGCCACCCAGTGGCGACTTGTGTCTAAGGAATAAGACATCTGGTCCGATATAACCACGAAAAGGATGGAAACAGTTGCCGATTTATAAAAAAAGCAGTGAAATCTTGTGATGTAGACCCGGTGTGACACTAGACATTCAAACATAACCGCAGTCATCGTGGTAAGTCTCTTGGAGCCTTTTTTTTGAGAAATAATATTATAAAAACATAACTTCAATACAGATGTAAAAGTGTTCTGTCATAATCTAATGATTTTATATATATGAACAACAAACTAGTTAGGTATTTTCTGCCCTTGTACCCCAAGCAACCAACCCACAATCACTGAGGATGTCTGCATTCAGCTAGCCGAGGCAGGAAAAGAAACTTGCCTCACAAGGTAGTTTAAAAGTCACACCAAAAATAATAATTGAACAAAAATAAAAATTATCAATTAATGAACGTGCGTGTAGGGTAATTATCAGGAGAAACATTTGGAAAGAATAAATGAGGAGAGAGCGACAAAGGAATTTTATATGACAAATTCAAAATTAATGAAAAATATGAACAAGCGTTAATTTAACACATGAAATTATATATTTTTTTGTTGTTGCACAAAAAACATTAAATTCTCATACGTGTCCTCATACAATGGTTAATTGTTAAATTAAATTCACAATTGTAAAAACAAAATTCACAAAATTGGACATACTTGCTTGCCGCTCAAGTAATACAAGGTTATTGTATGAAAAGGTACATACTTATTTTACAAAATTATAATAAGTGCAGGATTTGTATTTTCTTTTCATGAAAAACTATTTGATTAATCTCATCTATTCAAATGTGGTGTATTTAAGTGTGGCGTGGTGTGGTGGTAGAGAGGTGACACAAATGGCGCAGAGACACTCTGAATGGACGAGGCTGATTTCTGCCCTGTGCTCCCGAGAGGAGCGTTGAGGGCGATGAAATGAAATGAATGAATACAAATGTATCTGAGCCGTGTAAGAAAGTAGTCTAGGTTAGGACAGTTTTGAACAGACCCGACACGTTTTTTGAAAACTCTTATTTTGTAAATAAAAAGTATATTATTCAAGTTATTCAAGAGATCAAACTACACGACAAATTGGAAATCCAATGAAAATTGCAAAAGATATGTCAAAATTTGTAAAAATCATTCAAATTGTACTTTTTTTCCTACTTTCTTATATGAATATAGTAGGTACAAAGGAAATTAATACATGAAGGTAAATATTATATACTTACTCATATTCATGCAGTACTGACCTGGGAAATGTGACGATACTGCTTCTAACGTAACGCCGGAAACAAATTGGCATTTCATATCGACTGTAGGAGTTATTCCCTTAGGAGTTGTATGGGATATTATGAGGTGAACTCACTCTATGGTATTATCATTTTGGCATAAACGAAATGCTATACTCACGTAGGTACTTTCTACTCATATATTAGATACACATAGGTACTGCATAGGCACCACTTATCAAGTAGGTATGTATTTTACTTATTAGGTAATTGAACTCACATCATATAATCGCGGACTATACATTTTTAACGCTACTGCGGTTCTTTTCATAACGGGTATGTGATAAATTTAATATCTATGAAACTGCGCTTCACAGTAATTAGTGTTTTTATTTGATTTTTGACATTTGAATATTACCATAAACTGTTCATAGAAATGTTAAGCTGGTTTCGAAAATTTATTGGTTCAACTTTATTTTTTGTTTTTGTACAACTTTTAAGTATGTATTTATATTATTAAAGTTTTCTAATAAAGAAAATTCCACGCGTTCAAATTCATTAAATATACAAGGTTTTACATAGTAATAAAATGGTTTGAAGTAAGTATACAAAGTGTACATAAAGGGATAATTCGCCACCTTGAAACAAAGTTAAGCCATTTGTGATAAGTGGTAAGTCTCCTTTAATGTCTTCTTTAATAAAATAGTGCCCATTTAATGTCAGAATTAAATGGATCGAAAATTGTTCAACGGACCTCTAAAGTTGAAGTAAACGACAAATCATGGGAGTTGAGGGTAGATGGCAATATCCAATCTTTGCTGTGGAGTAAATAACAGTATGGGGCCGCATGTATGAGAATGGAATAAGTATCCTTTATATTACATAACCCTCAGAGTCTCGTACGTCGCGGGGGTGAAAGGTATTACCATTACTTCCTTGAAATGCTCTTAACAACTTAATATATGGACGTACATTGTATGATACCTACTTTCATACCTACAACAGCTAGTGCGGCTACACACTACGGACATACTTTGGGTGTCTCAAGACACGAACTATTATTAAAAGCACCTTTGGGCAAGACACGTTCAACTATAACTAACATAGCGACCCTTCTTAAACTTGATACACCATTATTCTGCATACGCAAACTGTTCACACAAAAGCATTCATGGTATTTCAAAAAAAGATTTAACAATAATTTATCAACAAAATTTACAATCATGGTCAAAAATATATACCCATTTCAATTGAAAGTTTCTCTGCAAAAATAACGCATATGCAATATTCTTTTCTTCAGTACTAATGTAATGAAAAAGTTACATACCAAAATGAAACTTCATCTGACTTTACATTGAATAATAGTAGTTGTGTTATTATTTTGTTAGTTTTCGATACATTTTGTATACTTTGTATTGTATTTTATAGAGGCAATAGGTAGTATTTCGTACATGAAGAATTGATGTAGTGATGTATGAAGTTAGTAAAAGAAGTATGTATTGTGCATACAATGTGTTTACTGATATAATGTAGAGTTATAATTCAGTAGAGCATAGATTGTATATAGGTGTAATAGTTTCCGTGAGAAAAAGCTCTTGTGCTGTAAAATACGCCTTCGTATCGATTACCGTAAATAAATTTCTCAACTGGATATACTAGTACTAGTAACTACTTCATTTCACTTACTGTGCTTCAATGCCGTGCTGCTAGAAAACTTATATTTACGTAAATAACATACTTTCTTGTAAATATTTACGATCTTAACTCTAGGATCTCAACAATTTTCATCGATAGCGAATATTGATACGCTTTGAGTAAATAACGTCTTCGTTGATCGAAATAAAATGGAAAATGTATATTTTAGTAAGATATTATAATCATGGTTAAGTATACATAATAAATAACTTTTAGTTACTTTCCCAAGCGGAGGTGGCGCGAGGTTGTGAAGCAAGACATGAGAGACTGCGGAGCTTCCCCGGAGGACGCACAGAATAGAGCCGAGTGGCGGCGAAAGACAAAAATGGCAGACCCCACCATCATGTGGGATTAATAATTGCCCAGGGAGAGAGAGAGAGTTATTTATTTGTTTGTTCATATCAGAATATAAGGCAAGTCAAAGAAAGAGTTCATACTTCTGAATTTACATTGTTGTCAATAGAAAAGAAACTGTGTATGATAAATATTCAGCTTTTGATGAATAAGTCTACTTGTATATAGAACACATATTGGCATCATAGTTTTGATATTTTCAAATTATCAAATATTTTTGCAATATGGCTCATGATCTGGACTAATACAATAATATATTTGGACGCATTTTCAGTTTTATAAGAACCCATTTGTAAAATTAATCAAAATCTGATGTACATATTATGTTGAATGCTTTTCGCTCACTTATTCAGTTACGGTCATAGTATTTTTTTTATGCGTTTAGTTATTTTGTCAAAGTTTTGATGTCACATAGAAGATGCTACAGTTATTTCTATGTTGAAAATTCGATTTCAATTTTCAAACTTCGTGTAAGTTTTTTGAGATCTTGAGGACAGGTATTTGTAAATCATCACAAGAAACACATTTAAAATCTCTAATTCTTAATTTAAAATATCAATCTTTCTGAATTTTTAGTTTTTTATTAGCAAAAAAAGAACTACAGCATATTTTATCACATGAAGCTTGTATAGGATCAAGCGTATGTGTGGGATATGCCGTGATAGATAGATAGAGAAGTACATATGACGACAAGAAAATACGCAACGATATGCTTGTCTGAAGTAACATTTTCCTGCTCAACACCACGAGAGAAGTATCGTGAGGGGAAATATAGATTAGAAGATAAGAAATTTGATAAAAAACAAGTGATGTTTTTGCTAAATATGAGATATCATTTTTTGAACTTTTAGGTATAGAAACTGTTTTGCTTGGTGTACTTTCAATATCAGTCGCCTCTGTAAATATACTTGTAATGGTTATTGAATGTATCCCAATAACAAATAACTTGATGGATACACATAGTATTATGTCCATTAATCTGTGTGGGTGAATCGTGATGAAAATGGATTTTTCAATTTCAACCAACAAAGCTTTCACATTATGGAATTGTTTACAATATTCTTGTGGATATGAGAAATAATTCCATTTTGTTGTACGTATAAAAGTTGCGTAATAGCTTCATAATAAAAATGAATGGAATATAGGTGGTTATGATATTCTGATTTACTTAACATTTTTATCTTAATCCAATACAAGCATTTGTACATTATACATCAATCACCTTTCATACAAGATAATTCTTATACAATAATCAATAAATTGAAACAAAAATGTTATGTTTTGACACAACATGCAGAACAACACATTTAATTTTCTGATCTACTAAAAAATGTTTAGCACAAAATCTGCCCATAGGATCTTCTAGAATGTATTATTTTTTCTTTGTCTTATCTAATAACTATGTATATAAAGTACAATATATAAACGTAAGAACGTCCATAAATGTTTATCAGATTATGAACCATAATTATTACTATGATATATATTATTTATGAACACCGTGACAGCATCTTCCACAAGCAGGAGTAGTTTTTGTATGTAATGAATATGTAGGGCGATCTCTTTGTGTTACAAAAAAAAAAGACATTGTAGATGTGCGGCAAATGATAA
>OX388312.1:17125255-17424881 GCA_947579605.1 Athripsodes cinereus | reverse complement strand
TAGATGTGCGGCAAATGATAATGCCTTACAATTTTTTAACAAGTGCATGTCTTCTAAAGATACTTAAACTTACAAAGAAGTACATATTTAATTCTAAAGAGTCCTCAACTTACTACGGGCTATATACATTGCAACTACTGTAATCTAACGCTTATACTGTAGTAGTGAAATCATAATAAAATTAAAAAAAGGCAAATTGATTTTATATGTGTAAATAGATATATAGGAGTGTAAGATTGATATAGAGACCCCATTCTGATAAAGAAAAGATCTCGAAAGATCCGTCTTAATTTATTCAAAGACGGTATACGTATATATTATACCTACCATATATATAATTAAAATAAATTAAAAAAAAAACAATGTATTACTTTCACTATGAACAAAATTTGACTCAATACATCAATCACTTTAGTGAAAATAATAGTGTTTTATTTTAAATCTATTGTAAATGAACTTTCACAAAGTTGTTCCAATTCGTATTTTTCAATTAATACACTATCTAATAAAATTAATTTGTAAATATGTAAACTAATAGTACATACTTTATTAGCAAAGTACAAAAATGTAATTATTATATTCATAACAAAATATCGTTCTCAAAAACAACAATTAGCAGGCTGTTATTTTCAGTATTTTGTAGCTGTTATTTTCAGTTTATTGTAGGTATCATAAATTAAGTGTGTAACAAGCTGCCTACTCGTTAGTATAGAAAAATGTGGGTACATTATATATTGTTCATAGATAAAATTACATAGATATATAAGATAGATATTATTTGTTGGCAAATGTTTTGTTCTTCATTGTATACTCATATAGCCTTAAAAAAGTTAAGACAGGGTTTATTATGGAAGACGAAAAGTTAACATGCAACATGTTTAATAAACTTACTATGATAATAAAATATTATATAATATTTCAATCCTATGGGAGAATAAGATTATAACCCGATCTCAAGTCCTTCTTGCGATAAGTTTATGACTTGGTTAAATAATAATTGATAGATGAGAGTTTTGTTCCCTGTAAAGTTGTATTTAATTTGCTGTCCGTTCATTACACTGAACAGAGTTTGTAAAACCTGCGATGGAAAGTATTATTATTTTATATTTAAAAATACTAATAAATTATAAATCTCTCCATACGCTGCTGTCTTAAGCAGTCATAATATTTCATCAGAGGGTTCTGAAAATACTTTTATTAGTAGGGTGTGCACTGCGCACTTCATATTATAACTATATAATAAATTATATGTACTAACTAAGCTACCAAACTGTTAACGATCAACCGAGCTTTCAACAAGTCATTGTGTGATCATTATTTTGTATGTTATAGGTATTATTCATACTCAATTAATAGTTCAATGTAAAAAATATGAATAAAAATATACCTAGCTGTGAATTTTCTGTTATTCAATACTACATACAGTTTAATTCTGTTCGGAACACCTGACAGAATTCACAAATTACTTGGCATAAGATATTTTCATTATCAACTTACAGTTTTTATTAAGAAATAGGTACTAATTATTTTTATTTAAAAGTTACATGGAAATGGAAACATAGTTTAATTTTTCCCAATATTTCATCTATATTTAGACACAAAGATAAATAATTTAATAATTTGCTAATAATGGAATACTTATTTGGTAGATTCAAACTAAAAAGGTTAAATAAAAAATATGCACAGTTTAAAATGTATTTATACCTTTCCATTAAATTACACAAAAGAGTTTGAAATAAATTATTCAATATAAACCATGCATTTTTTATTTGCACACAGAAATTGAATAAAATCAAAATAAGACGCTCGAAAACATAAATTAAGGTTTACAATATGAAAACCTCAGAGAGTTAAAAAAGTAGGAAGGTATATGTTACTTGCAGTAAAATTTTATAACGAGGGTTGGAAAAATATTTGTTGGATATAATTTTGTAAAAAATTGTTACTTAATATGGTTGATAATTTCTCAACAACATAAATAATTTACTTTGTCAGAAAGTTGTAGTAAATAATTTATATGTGTTCATAAACATCACGGTATGTAACATCAAAAATCTTTCATTAATTCTATCTTTCTGTATGCTGATACAAAAGGTAAACTACAGTGAGTGTGTATGTGTGTGTGTGTGTGTGTGTGTGTGTGTGTGATCGCGTGACATAAGAATACCAATCCTATTCGTGTCCCATATCACATAAAGTACGTATGCAATAATCACAATTCCGGAAATTAAACACACAACTTATTACTACATTAAAACTACACTTAAGGACGTACTCTATTAGATACACATAGGAATGGTAAACTTAATACATTCTAAGCACCAATAATTACTTTGAAAATGTTTCAACTGTTAAATTTTCTGCCAACCATATGGAAAGTTCTAATAGAATAAAGGCACGATGAAAGGAAACGGGAGTTGTTCATCAAAAGTATTGACTAAAATAAGCCAACACGGATTTTTTCATTTGAAATATTACTTTATTTTACATTTGATAAAGCACAACAAGTACATACATTTTTATAGGTAAAGACGAAGTGTCGCGATAGAGTGAGTGACGTACGCCTTAGTATTGACGTTTCCATATTTTCGATTGTTCATTGACGCGCTTGTGATTTATGTAACATGAAAAAGTATTATATCGGATGATTTAAAACACGTTTACAAAGCCTTTCTTTTGTAAGTGTATTGAAGTTTCATTTTCTAAATAAAAGCATGGATTAAAGATGCTTTTAAAAACATAAGTTATTAAAGTTTCAAAACGGAATTACGAGTACCTATTATGCGTTATTCTCAAAGAAATATAAGCAGATAAAAAATAAAATCTGTTGAAACTATTCTATACTCTCTCGCCGTATCCCAAGTGGGGTATATGTTGAAAAAGCTTTATTTCTCGGATATTTCAGGAGTCCAAGGACTCCTATACTATTATCCCAAGTGGGGTAGACAGAGAGAACGGAAGGCATTATTATTTGTCTTTATATACTTCTCTCACTTCGTTCACATTCATGTCATTTTTCAGAGGTGTACGACGAACTCTTTTACTCAACACGTGTCCGTCCTTGAAAATTTGATACACGTGTTCAAGTCACGTAGTTCTCAAACGTTCGCACTTTCTCACATCTTCTCTTTCAGTTTACTACATCCCCTTCGTCATTCTTTTACTAAACATTTGTTGCACATGTATCATCGTGAGTTTCATCGCAAATCTTCATCATTCTGTGACTATAAAAACATTAGCAAAATACTACCTACTTCAGGTAAAAATTAAAATAAATATAAATAAACATTTTGTAACTTTTTTCGACAGGGTTCAAACAATTTCATTGTATGGAATGTTTAAAATATAAATCAAATTATTTCTGACATAAAACTCTAAAACAAAATTGATTCAAACTTTTGAGACAGTTAAATTGATCTACTGTATCGTTATGACAAGGAATGAAATATCATTTCACTATTATTTTTTTTGCTGTTTTTAAGTTGTTTTCGTTACGTTGAATGAAATTTATACAATACCATCACGGCATATCCCACAAGTGGGGTAGCCAGCAGACCAGCTGCATATAAAACATGCAAGCTGTCTTCTCCGTGCCAATATAAAATCAAGACATTCAGGATGGTATTGATTTGATTTCATACATAAAAATAGTTAAAATAAACCGTCAATAAACTAAGTACATCTATTTATTAAAAACTAGCGGTCCTCCCTGGCTCCGCACGGATCCCTTACTTTTTTGAAAATATAATATAGCCTATGTCACCTGGGGATAATGTAGCTTCCCAACAGTGAAAGAATTTTTCAAATCGGTTCAGTAGTTTCGGAGTCTATTCAATGCAAACAATCAAATCTTTCCTCTTTATAATATTAGTATAGATGTTTGTTTAATTATTTTAACAACAAATAACGTTTTGATTAGTTTAAATGGTCAAATATTCAAGAGTTTTTTTTTCTAAAAACAATATTTTATAGTATGTTTGCATTGTAATATTCACTAGATATCATGTATATAAAAAGCTTTGTGCTATCGATGATTGAAAAAAAAACTGATTATTAAATGTCTTGAACACTTATTTTCTGTTCAAATAAGTAAACGGAAATGTATCGTACTTGAGAACATATCGAAAATTCGTAATGTACACTTTTATATGACTGTTGTATAATGGAAAGATAAATTCGTCATTAACATTGTCCAGGGGAGCAATCAAATCGTCCTATTTGTTCCAGTTTGATTTGAAAATAGCCTCGTTTAAAATTTCGTTTTCTCTCCTTCTTCTCAGCTCACTCTCGTCCACTCCTGGACGAAGGCTTTCTCCATTACCTTCCACGTCTTATGATTCTGCGCCATCTGCATCCAGTTGACCCCAGCTTGTCGAGTGATATCATATACCCACCTCATTGAGGGTCTTCCTATGCTCCTGGTTACTGCTCGTGGTCTAAGATCTATGAGATTAAGAAAGGGATACTTAAAGTTCCTAGACAAACCGATTTCCACTAATGGCCCGAATGGTTGAAACATTTATTGCTTGTCTGTCTGGGTAAACATTAGACAAAGTTCATAAAAACTGTATACACATTTTCACAATTTCATCATTTATGCTTGTACAATTAAGGTATTAGAATATAACCAAACAGAAACCTCGATTGGAGAATCATGTCTACACAATGCAACATTGTGTAAAATCTAATCGGAAGAAGTGAGAAAGGTGTCCCAACGCTTACGACTTGGTTCTAGGCTGGCTTAAGTGATCATTTTCGGTGCCCATGGACAACGTTCTCCAATTCCACCATTCTCACTGTCACGATGTAAGGTCCGCCAATCGAGAGACGCTTTATGCAAACCTTAGAAGCAACCATCTTTTTGGGATCTCATTTTTCAGATCTCAAATGGATCGCGATTTCCCGTCTATATGGCGCCGGAACAATTAATTTCAAAAGTTTATAAGAATATAGAACATTCAATTAGAATATAAAACATTCAAGAAGATCTAACTGGTAATGAAATATAATTATTAACATAATAAATACTATCCCATCACGGCATATCCTACAAGTGGGGTAGCCAGTGGCCCAGGTGCTCCACGGATCAAATATCAGCTAATCTTACATCTCTTCTTTTTCCCCAACAAAGAAAATTCTGTAAAGTAAACGAAAGAAAAGTCTGTTAAGTAATTATTCCTTTGCAGGCTATTTGCATAAGTAACTACCGGGTTATGAGTCAGTAGGTATTCCATTATATTAGATTATCCAAACAATGGTTAAACAACTGAATCTGGCAATTGAATTGAATGAAGTCAATAAAATTATTTTCCAATATTTTTAAGATGCTAAGTCAGTATAAGAGGAAGTACTTGAAAAGATTCCCAATCATCAAGTTGTTCAAACACATCAACTTAATCGAAAATTACTTATGCGAATCTTTTATTGTATTAGGTTAGCCAATCTAACGAAGAATTGAAAAATATATCTAACAGCAGTTATTTTGTACTTACTTATTTCTTGCGATTCTTACTCTTTATAAACTGAATAATAAATGTGTGTTATTTAAATATATCTATTTATATTATTTCCTTATCAACCTTATAGCTTTCATCACATTGAGAACAGCAAAATGATTTAATGACTCGTAACAAAGACATGTGATTATAATGAATATGTGAGTATATTTTTTAAAGTTCTACGTAAAAAAATATTGATTTAAGAAATTTGTTTAAAATAAGGTAAGTTTGTAATAATACGATAACCATTTGTTGCCTGTTTACACATTTTTTAATTGAAAGATTTTAATGACAAAATTCTTCTCATTTAAAAAAAATATCTTATATCACTCACAAATTTAAGACCTAGGTGAATTCAAACTCCTGATTATGTCTGGATATGGACAAACATTTTGTAGAAGAGTAATATTGCTTAATTAACTTCGATTGTGACCCCTTTGATCTTCATATAGTGTAAATATTGATAATATAATTTATTAATTGCCAAAATGTCTGGCAGGTAATTATTTAAAGTAATAAAAATGTTTTGGATTCTAAAATTTTATTTAATTTCGTATTTCAAGTATTCCATTAAAGTCAATGTTATTATTGGTCCCGTGTTTATGCCGACAAATTTAAACAGGATTATTATTATTTTTCAGTAAAACTTTTAATGTAAATCTGTTGCTGCAAAGGCAGATAGAATTCATAAGGATTATTTATTGTGCTTAACCCGTTGATATTACAAATACCGTAACACTGTTCTTTTGTGCTCATTGAAAGATTAATGGTGGAGGGAGGTGGAGGGAGTTGGAGGTAGAGACGAGTTGTGATATAAATGCAGCGCTCAGGGGCTGAATGTTAACAGAATACCGTACAGAACATTTAATAAATTATAATTGTTTATTTTTCACTATGTAGGTACTTCATTCATGAATTAATTTGTTTTATCGAAAAACAAAAAATACGTCTTGTTAACCATTTTTAAATTAATTCATTTATTCTACAATCATTATTTTTTATCATTTACAACACAAAGCACCTCTGCAAAATAAAAATGGACATGTTTTAATTAATAATTCTCATTTAGCAAAGCTAACATATTTGTGAGGATAAAATACTTACTTTCATTAAAGGAGGAGTATGGATGCAAAGTCGTATTGATCCATTTTTACAAATATTGCACTTAATTATGAAAGCAGAAATGTTCGTATTTTTTGAATAATTCAGTTCTAAAAAAATATTCCCTATCAAAAACACAATTATGTAGAAATAGTGACGAGCTGTTTTCTCAATTTCAACATTCTCAGAATCAATGTGACTTTGTTTCTACAATCTTCAAATTCAAAAATAAATATCAATGAAATACAAACATAATATTTTATCCTGCGTTTAGTCATATTTAGTATAATATTTTGCTTATATTTTAAATTATATCTAATATTCATATTGTGATGATCCTACCTTTTTTAAACCATTCTAAGCTCCGAATTTGCAACATCCTAGCTTCTAAACTATACCTACTGTAATAATTGATTCCCAAACTAGAAGTGACAACCCTATTCAGCTAGCTAAGAATTGTATGAATTTTCGCATTGTTGCAAATATACGTACGAAATATCGCATTCCTAATTGAATTGATTAACGAATTTTGGCCTTTCGTGATCGTCTCGATTTATCTATTAACTATTTTCATAGATTTGGACCCAGTACGTTGTGTTTTGACGATAATTTTACCTACGTTGTGTATTTTTTTTTAAACGCAAAATAAGTCACCTGAAATATACATTTCAATAATCAAAAAGAACAACAAAATCACAAAATCAATAAAACAATTTAAACATGAATTTTGATACATATTAACTCTGAGGTCAACTTTGACGTCAGATCACTTACCTTGAGATACTGTAAAATAACATAATAAAAATAGTGCATAATAAAACATAACGAAATATAACATAACAATCATCATAACATAAAATTCAAATAATATTATTCTATATCATTACGAGAATGTTGTATGGTAACTGGTTGCCGATCTATGTCCCTACATAAGATAACCATTTCATAGTACCTATAACCAATGTATGTATGTTCTACAACATAACATACCTACTAATTCGTTGCGTCGTAAAGGACAGTGGCGCACCCAAAAACATAACTTTATTACTTTTGAATATTAATTAAATTTCAACACGATTGCTATGACATCATTTTCAGAGACTAACTACCATGTTAGTGCATGGAAAGCATGCTGTGTCCATGCTAAAGGAGCGCCACCTTCGCTCCCTCACGTCTCAAAACTCGCCATGCCGTACTTTGAGCCTGAGTGCACTATTCTACAGCCGAATATATATAAAATAATATATAAGATATATTTTCACTAGGACATGCAATCTGTTGCAAACATGCGGACATGCAAACATATAATAATATTAGTCCTAAAGATTCCTGATCATTGAGCTTCAGCCAAAGGGCGCAGATAACCCCTTCAAGCTATACTCTAGCAGAAATTCGAGGAATGGAGCTGTACCTGCTTCAGTCGGAGAACATTTGAAATAAATACCTTTTCATTGGTTAAGTTGATTTATACGCAGAGAAAGCACCACCAATCTCTACGCACATCCAACTATGTTAATGATTGCAAGGTGTGTTCTTACAGAACTGATAAGATAGACTACTAATATAGTTAGCAATATCACGAACAGTGATTTACCAACCAGTTATTAATAAATTAAAGTTTATTAAACATAATATCCATTTACAAATGCCCAAAGACCTTATAATGGATTGTGGGTCCTCCAGCATATAGGGAAAAGGAGAGAGTTTTGTTAGTTGAACTACTTATTTTTACAAAATCTGATTTAAATAATTATCATGCATAATTATATACTACAATATCATATATTTTGTTAAGAAAGGAATAACGTCGTACCCAAATCGTCTGGGGCCTAACAAACGACTGGACAAAACTACATTCCCTAGAAGGAAAAGGGTTTATGTAGGGATTTTTGGATAAATGGTATTAATATAAACATATTAATATAATAATACATAAACAATACGATATAACCATGCCTTGCAAAAATGTTAATTAATACATTATAGAATGTCACAGCAATATAAGTAGAAAAATCCAGTAAGTTTATAGAAGACAAATGACATCGATGATAAAATATGTAATTAATTAAATAATCAAATAATATCCTGCTCAACATAAAACTCCACTCCGAACTGTACAATCCTTCGTTTTGGTAAAATAAATTAAATAAAAATATAATATTGGGTAGATCGGTACGCCACTGACATCGGTCTAGTTGTAGGTGTGTCGGACGGCGCTATATAAAATCGGTAACAAGTACATACATACATACAATAATATATAACACATAATTCCTTTGTTTCCAAAATCTGTAAAATAATAAATCCTTGAGTACAAATATTGCCTTGTAGACAACAGACATCCTGAGAGTATCCTAGCACCTAGATATAAATAATAAATTAATAATATTAAAAGAAAATCTTATCTTAGACAGCTGGCAGCATCACGGATTTTAAATGCTAATTAAAAGTAATTTAGGATGATCTTTATATATTCCCAATTGTGGAAACATCACTAAAATATAATGTTTTAATAACTACGAAGGTGGGTAAATAAAAATATTAAAAGATGTCGAATTCAAACACAGATATTAATATGATTCAGTCCCACCTCCCTCTGGATTCAAAACTAAACTGCCCAGAGTAATAAGTACTCTGTCTTCAGACCCTGAAAATGTCGACCCAAAGCAACAAAAAAAACTACATCCATCTCTTCCTGACACACACCGAAATATACCTGTCTCTGTCTCCTACATAGCTAGTTGTGTTCAACAACCACTTGAAATCAAACTAAGTTTCATTCCTATATTAATTGCCTACTACAAATATTCGATCTAGGTATATAAAAATAATATATACCGTCTTGTATATATTCATTTCATGACATCCCCCCTTTGAGATCATGCTGAAGACAAAATGGATGAGGCATTATCTCACAAACAATTATTTATTTTCTAATTATTTTTCATAATTATTTAATTCCAACTTTCGAGTCCGTCCCTGTTTATTCCGCTAGGTCGTAGGTACCTCGTCAGCTGTGCTCCTCTATTCAAGTAATCAATAATAATAATCCCCAAACGCATCCACTTGAGAAATACTCGTTCAATATTATTGTCCCAACACAACATAATATTTTAATATTCTGTTATATTTTATTATTTCGGTCTCGTTATTATTTTATGTCATAACATCTATAGAACATAAAATAATAATAACAAAATTGTCCCTACACCTTCAATATCCAAGTTGCATTTTGTTAAAATTCCCTTTCATGTAATCATGTTCACACATCATTATAATTATCCATAGTACTTGTGGTTTCCTATAGTCCATATATGCATTCCTCAGGGTGATCCAATTCGCTGGTAACACCAATCTTGTATCTCACCTTTTGCATTGATTCACCAGATGTGCTTATATTCATGATACCTTTACCGTATCCGTAAGTCATCACCACTTCATAGCGATATTCCATGCATCGAAGGTTGTGTGACTTCCGAAGCAAGTTATACCATCTCTCCCCATGTTGTTTCTTATTGGACATTCAAATAAGTATATATGTATTATGTTGTGTTGGAGCTTTTATTATTTCGCCACGCTCAGCCATGGTACATCCTAAAAGCGATGCAGTCAGCAGTCCTGCAGCACACAATAGACATGCAAATCGTCCTCTCCGTACCTATACAAATTCAAGACATTCAAAAACGGCGGCAAACCTCATCGCTGTATCCAAGATGCTAAATGTCTTAATTTTCTAGAACACCCGTCCTCCCACAGGACACCCGAAAACTCACGGAAAAAGTGGTAGACCAACTCTCCACCGGCAGCTCATACTAAATAACCATTCATCTCTCAGCACCATCACGCTGCGTCTCAGATGGGGTAGGCAGAGAGAAACGATTGACAAATCCCTCCATCCTGGCCTACATCCCTCGCTTCCACCACTGTCATACAATTTCTCACAGAATGCAACCCGATTTCTCCTAGTCAACACGCAGCCGTCCATAAGAATTTGATCCATGTGATCAAGCCACATAATTCGGCAAGTTGTGCAACATCCTCCAGCTAACCAGCAAAATGCGTGATAATATGTTGACAATGTGGCTAAATAACATCAAACGCGAACAGCTAACTCAAAATACCTATAATTACGTAAAATTAAATCACCTATAATAATACCACAAATAATTAAAAGGAAGATAACGTACTATGTTCTTGAACATCCAGGGGTAAGTGGTGGGAACCCCTCCCTCAATGTGTTTACGCACATTCACGCATATAAGATACATAACACAATATTTAAACGAGTTGCATTGACAATATCTACATAATACATCCCAATATGTTATTCTATAATAGGTATATAGAATTACCCTCGTCTCCAATATAACAGTCACCTAATGTATATACCTACTTATTAAGTATATATAAATGAATCGTCCTCATTCATTTCAAAAGTCCTGAAAAAAAACACTTATCTATTTCAAACCATTATGTACACAACTAAATATAATACACACAATTATAACCACAAAGGTACATATAATAATATTCGTTCCACTTGTAAAATAATATTAAAACTAAACACTTTATAGTTCACATCTTCACTCTAACACTATTGAATAATATTATTATAATATTTGACACCACAATTTTAAAATTATAACACACTAAATAGTTTATTCCATTTGTGACTTCGATAGATTCACAATCGATTCTCAAACTGTTACATCATAGCGTTGTACTTTCTTATCAAATTACTTCTCTTCAGCGATTTATGTTATTGTACACCACTCTCTTTTGGGTTAACAGAGAGGATCCAATGCTACATAATCTCATCACATCACCCTTCTGGCCTCCAATAAAACTACTATCATCGCTGTCCAAACTTTTCACCAAGTTTCTTGCAAGTAAATCATGTTGGTATCCTACCAACAAATATTCAATTGAAATAATTATCTCATTTTAGCGCACGCATAATTCCTAATACCCTTTGTCTCAGGTTTCTTTGTTCCATTCAGCAACATCACAATATCAGGCATACAGTTTAACAACCACTGATCGTATACATCCCGTTAGGTACTATAATATCCCTATACCTATCTGCTTGCATCTTTATTTAAAACTATAGTTTTTTGTCATTCCAGTAATAATATTATTTCCACTCTCGTTCTTGGTTTTAAATATTATAACGTATTAATTAATATTTTAGTATTTATAGGTTGTACATCTTATTTCTCTATTTGGAAGACATGATGTGTTATATCAGCGAACACCAGCCTCTTTCTTCTTAGAATATGTTCATAAATTCGTTTCTTCTTCCAGTCCTCCATTTTAAAATGATAGATACCACCTTTCAGGGTACTCAAAGAGTTCCAACGTTATCCAATGTGAAGCCCTTGGTTTTGCCCCCCCGGGCTTAAAAGAGTGTAGGTTGTCCCCTCCCCCCCTTAGCCTGTAAGAACGAATATCCACTATTTCTTCCAGCTAACCGTTTAACATATAACTGTAAAAATAATCACCTAAATCGTGATTTTATCAAAACCTCATCATTCGATTATTGCCTATATACTTATCCGCTTCATTCGTATATTGTATTATGTATGTTATCAGATACTCATAAAATCTGGTCTAATATTATTTCAAACTCAATAATATATTCACCATTCATGCCTCGATCATAAATTTATTTCACACCCCAAATAATTAACTTGACAGAATTCTAAAAGTTTAAAAACAAACACTTAACTTACAAATACTGTAAAATGTTAAGACCATATTCCTCAAGAAATAATAATACCTATTATAATTAGGTACAATTCTAATCCTTAACAAACATCCACTTGATACATATAACTAACATCAACTATATACCTATTATTTATCCATTTTACTCAAATACTATAATATCTAAAAATCCTAAAAACTCTAGTCATATACCCATATACATAAAATACACTTCGCATACATAATACCCATGTTTACAAGTCTACTTGGGAATATAATACCTATTCCATTTTTCTAACACCCAATCTTCTTATGAAAGTACATATTTTTGGTACCTATATACATTATTGAATAAACTAAAGAACTATTCATAAGGACATAATTCCAAATGAACTCTTAAGGGTTCACCATTCTTATGTATAATGTAAGATATATACCTATAGATAGACAAACATAAATATAATATCATGTTGCCTAATTCGACTAACACTATAATCCATGGATAACCAACCCGCGGTTCTCGAAGTAAAAATCATCAACCAATTTTCTCACTACATCTACCAAGTATAAATTTTATTCCTCCGCTCAAAAACCAAACACATTCCTCTGTCCATAACCCAGTTCTACTCCTCAAAACCCATTTATGCTCTCCCCCCCTCCAATATTCATGATTTTAGTTATTTATCATCGCAAACCCAAAACCCACTTCTACTCCGTAAAACCCAGTTTTATGTCGGCAGTGACCGACATAATATTCTGGTCCAAGGCACCATTTGTGATGATCCTACCTTTTTTAAACCATTCTAAGCTCCGAATTTGCAACATCCTAGCTTCTAAACTATACCTACTGTAATAATTGATTCCCAAACTAGAAGTGACAACCCTATTCAGCTAGCTAAGAATTGTATGAATTTTCGCATTGTTGCAAATATACGTACGAAATATCGCATTCCTAATTGAATTGATTAACGAATTTTGGCCTTTCGTGATCGTCTCGATTTATCTATTAACTATTTTCATAGATTTGGACCCAGTACGTTGTGTTTTGACGATAATTTTACCTACGTTGTGTATTTTTTTTTAAACGCAAAATAAGTCACCTGAAATATACATTTCAATAATCAAAAAGAACAACAAAATCACAAAATCAATAAAACAATTTAAACATGAATTTTGATACATATTAACTCTGAGGTCAACTTTGACGTCAGATCACTTACCTTGAGATACTGTAAAATAACATAATAAAAATAGTGCATAATAAAACATAACGAAATATAACATAACAATCATCATAACATAAAATTCAAATAATATTATTCTATATCATTACGAGAATGTTGTATGGTAACTGGTTGCCGATCTATGTCCCTACATAAGATAACCATTTCATAGTACCTATAACCAATGTATGTATGTTCTACAACATAACATACCTACTAATTCGTTGCGTCGTAAAGGACAGTGGCGCACCCAAAAACATAACTTTATTACTTTTGAATATTAATTAAATTTCAACACGATTGCTATGACATCATTTTCAGAGACTAACTACCATGTTAGTGCATGGAAAGCATGCTGTGTCCATGCTAAAGGAGCGCCACCTTCGCTCCCTCACGTCTCAAAACTCGCCATGCCGTACTTTGAGCCTGAGTGCACTATTCTACAGCCGAATATATATAAAATAATATATAAGATATATTTTCACTAGGACATGCAATCTGTTGCAAACATGCGGACATGCAAACATATAATAATATTAGTCCTAAAGATTCCTGATCATTGAGCTTCAGCCAAAGGGCGCAGATAACCCCTTCAAGCTATACTCTAGCAGAAATTCGAGGAATGGAGCTGTACCTGCTTCAGTCGGAGAACATTTGAAATAAATACCTTTTCATTGGTTAAGTTGATTTATACGCAGAGAAAGCACCACCAATCTCTACGCACATCCAACTATGTTAATGATTGCAAGGTGTGTTCTTACAGAACTGATAAGATAGACTACTAATATAGTTAGCAATATCACGAACAGTGATTTACCAACCAGTTATTAATAAATTAAAGTTTATTAAACATAATATCCATTTACAAATGCCCAAAGACCTTATAATGGATTGTGGGTCCTCCAGCATATAGGGAAAAGGAGAGAGTTTTGTTAGTTGAACTACTTATTTTTACAAAATCTGATTTAAATAATTATCATGCATAATTATATACTACAATATCATATATTTTGTTAAGAAAGGAATAACGTCGTACCCAAATCGTCTGGGGCCTAACAAACGACTGGACAAAACTACATTCCCTAGAAGGAAAAGGGTTTATGTAGGGATTTTTGGATAAATGGTATTAATATAAACATATTAATATAATAATACATAAACAATACGATATAACCATGCCTTGCAAAAATGTTAATTAATACATTATAGAATGTCACAGCAATATAAGTAGAAAAATCCAGTAAGTTTATAGAAGACAAATGACATCGATGATAAAATATGTAATTAATTAAATAATCAAATAATATCCTGCTCAACATAAAACTCCACTCCGAACTGTACAATCCTTCGTTTTGGTAAAATAAATTAAATAAAAATATAATATTGGGTAGATCGGTACGCCACTGACATCGGTCTAGTTGTAGGTGTGTCGGACGGCGCTATATAAAATCGGTAACAAGTACATACATACATACAATAATATATAACACATAATTCCTTTGTTTCCAAAATCTGTAAAATAATAAATCCTTGAGTACAAATATTGCCTTGTAGACAACAGACATCCTGAGAGTATCCTAGCACCTAGATATAAATAATAAATTAATAATATTAAAAGAAAATCTTATCTTAGACAGCTGGCAGCATCACGGATTTTAAATGCTAATTAAAAGTAATTTAGGATGATCTTTATATATTCCCAATTGTGGAAACATCACTAAAATATAATGTTTTAATAACTACGAAGGTGGGTAAATAAAAATATTAAAAGATGTCGAATTCAAACACAGATATTAATATGATTCAGTCCCACCTCCCTCTGGATTCAAAACTAAACTGCCCAGAGTAATAAGTACTCTGTCTTCAGACCCTGAAAATGTCGACCCAAAGCAACAAAAAAAACTACATCCATCTCTTCCTGACACACACCGAAATATACCTGTCTCTGTCTCCTACATAGCTAGTTGTGTTCAACAACCACTTGAAATCAAACTAAGTTTCATTCCTATATTAATTACCTACTACAAATATTCGATCTAGGTATATAAAAATAATATATACCGTCTTGTATATATTCATTTCATGACAATATCCAGCAAATAATTTATAAAAGTTTAATTTTTATTCTTTGCAATAGCATTAATTATTTCTACTTCAAATTTTAATTTTATGTAAAACATTTCATAGAATTGTAAAGAAAACTTTGGATAGTAACGAGGTTATATGCATATTGAAAAGCAAATAAACAAAAGTTTTTTAAATATTTTTAAAGGTATGATACTATAATATATCCTCACGTAGTATCCCAAGTGGGGTAGGCAGAGAGAACGGAACGCTATATTAATCTATGTTTACGCTTTACGCTTCTTCTAACATAATTGTGGAAAATTCCTAATCATTGCTTTAGAAATAGACAACTAGTGACAATGTCTGGGAAAAGATAGCGAAGAAATGAAAGAAAAGCGTGAATGATGGTGAAGGGGATGGGGGAAGTGAGACGGTGGTGGTGAAAAGGCGAGGTACGTAAGCAAGGGAAAAGTGAATCAAAACAAAATAAGATTGATGAAACACAACGCGGCATGTTAGTGAAGAGATTAAGATGAGTATAAAAAATGCACAAGTCTTTGATCACAAAGCATTCGGAACTAATGTAGGTACATTATATGTAAGTTTCTACACATCGATGCAATACACATTTATTAGGTTCAGAAGTTTATTTTAGGTTTTTTCAAAAAGAAAGAAATGTTTTGGATAACATGCTTCATATACGGAATTTAACCAATTATTTAAGAAGTTACAGTTGATAAAATTTGAACACTTAAAACCATATTTAGAAAATCAATAACATGTACCTACGTATTTATAAAAGATTATGCCTAAAATAAGAAGTTCTTCAAACACCAAAGAATTTCACGTAATAATTTGTGCAAATTAACCGAAAATATTTTCAAGTAATAATACTTTTAATTTTTGATTACCTTTTGATTAATTTCATCTCATTATTTGTTCGTAAAAAAATATTATAGATTATTTAATAAATCACGTTAGTAAAACATAGATGAAATTGCACTTTTCTGCAGCATCACTATGACGGTGTTGGTTTATAGAAGTTTCACATCTATAATAATGTATTATAATGTGTATATATACTCGTACATACCTTACCTATTACTTATCCAAACAATATAAGGCTTTTGTAAACACGTCTACTTTGTACATAGGTAGGTACAGCCAAGTGCATGAGGAACCCAAATAGCGGGTCGGTAACATTTATATCTAAATAGGATATTTCCACGCAGGATTTTGAATTGTTTGAGGGCCACAATATTATGTTGAATTTTAAATGTTATGAAGTTCTTTTTCTGACGTTATAGCGTCTGAAATTTATTAATACTAAGTATGTCTAGTATGAAATTTACATAGATTGATCACTTTCTTAAAATGTCATGTAATATCCCCCGACGTCGGCATAACCTTGGCGTAGGTTTTCTATCCTATGCTAGCCGAAACAGCTCTCCGATTCCGATCCACTCTCTGATGTCTCTTAGCCAGGATATCTGCCGCCTTCCCATACCGCGACTACCCTCATTTTCATTATATTATTAACAAATATAGAGAGACTTTGAGTACTTTGCCGTGTAAATAAAGAAAGACGAAGATGTGAATTGTAAAATATTTATAAACCAACATTAAAAAAAAACAAAAAAAGGTTGTTGCAATGATATATTTTGCAATATGATATGCATAGAGTTCATTTACAAAATTAACAGTTTAAAAATAAAATTGTTTTAATTAAATTTGTCGTTATAGAAATACTTAGTTTATTCGTAATATGTAATGTCACATTTCAATATTAATAAGAGGTAAATAATAATATGACTGAGCAGAAGACTGACGAAGTAATGAGTATGGAAATAGCTGTATTATGATAGCCCTAGGCTTGAGAGGAGTCTTTCTTTGATCCTGAAAAACCAGTTTAACAATGCTAGTGTAAAAGGCCTCTCAATGCTGGGAAACGTCGCATTATATTCTATTCAGTGGCGTATAATGTTAAAAAAATATTATTTTTAAAACACTTGTATATACCAGACAAGAAGAAAAAAAGTTCTTAGAAATTCCTGTCAGACTATTAAAGTTTATTATAATTGGATAAAACTTATATTTTTCTTTCAAATTAATAAATTTTATTATTTCTTTAAACAACATTAATGTAAAAACTAATTTGAATGTAAACGAAGCTTGGAAAGTATTTTTTTTTAAATCATTTATTTTAAAGTTTTTCGTATTTTATGGCTAATCATCCATAATATATGTAAATCGAGCAAACCTAAAATATTTTTTTATAACCTACTTAAAATTAGAATTTTTAGTATAAAAGAAGAAGAATTATGGTCTTTATCTACAAAAAATCTTAAATTATCTTTGATAGAATTAAAGACATGCTTTGAGTATAGAATGCATAAATTTCTCCATTCGTACCATGTTCCGTGTAGCACAACATGGTAAATAGTTCGTTTACTTTTATTCAATTATGTTTAATAATACACATACTCCATTCGTTTCGCAAATCATTTTCATCATTTGGACAGAGAATCATAATTTCGAATATTATATTAATTTTTTTAACATTTTGTATTTAACGGTTATTTATTAAAGTCATGCAAAGGGTTTTGAACGTAACGTCTGTATAATTTATTTAACAATAATATTAAATAGATATAAAGAAATACTATTATTTATTAGAGCCGAAGTTCCATCCGTAAAATTACATTAAATTTGATGGCTCATAAATATTTCTTATTTATGAGGACAAATATTTACTCACACTCAATTCCATCAGAAAATTAGGTATAACATGTGTAGGTAGGTACAAGAATAGCGTTGGGTCATCACCGCTCTATAATATTGACGGCAAACACTATAAACTGGGGAATAGGGGGGCGAACTTAGGCTGGCGAAATAACCTCTATCTGGAATTTGACGGTGATGATTGTCCTTAGAATTATTTTGAACTATTTTGGAGCTGACGACAGTGATATGTTTTCTCTAAGCGGTACATTTGTGATTTTTTTGGATTTTGTAAATAATGAAGTTTTTCATGAAATTTTTTCTACTCGGGTCGTATTTAAAAGAAAGAGTATACTTAATTGATAAAGTTTTAAATAATAATTTTTATATGATATGACGTTTTCATCAACAGTTATATACCTATGTAATTGACTTATTATATATTTCCCATTGTTTTATTTAACTTATTATAAGTATTGGGATATTTATGAATAACACCACAAATGATCATGTGCCAAATTGTCCAAAAAAGTTATCAAAATAGAGAATAATATATCATTCATATTTATAAAATATATAGATGGTGTTATTATTATTATATTATAGCAGTGTACTATGAGAAACTACGTTGTATTATTAGACTTGTAAGAAAGAAGGATTTCATTGATTATAAATAATGTGAAGCAATATATAATAATATTTCCATTGTTCCACCCTTGTTCTGCATTCATACATGACTGCCTTCTAGTTATCATTGTTTCGTCATATTTCGCAGATATCAAAGCTTTGTCGGACCTCTTCACTACAGCATATCATTACTACATGGTACAGGCATTTGTCTTTGTACAGACGACATCTCCAAGGTACTTTGTCTTTCACAACTATCAACTCACTCAGTATCCACTACAGTTGTTACTGCACATTCTTTTCCACTTGTATTGAATGGCGTTGACTCACGATTTGTTTTCTTCTGTGACAAATGTTTGTAGACGTCGACATATCTTTGTAGACGTACATAGGTATACATACATTTTAACAATAAAACACGCATGTCTATAGTGAAAGGAACTTCTTTTCATTTTAAAGAAATCAATTTTATGAGTCCCAGATTAAGGCAGAAGTGAAGCATACAAACCATCCATGCATTTTTTTTTATGACATGTTTCATAAAATTATCAAAATAATGTCTCAAAATATTTTACAAAGTCATAGGTTGATGTAGTAAAATGATGATAACACATAATATAATAATAATATTTACTTTATTGTCACATTAGATTTGTACAAAACGCTAAGATATTGCCTTGAGGCAATGTCGTCCATAGTAAAACTAACATATAAAACAACATAATAGAATCAAAATAGTATCAAAAGTAGAAGAAATTTCACCAATGAATATTTTTTCCAAATTTTCCCTCTGTATTTTTTCAAATTCCCATGATAGTTGGAGGAATTAAAAAATATCTTGTTAGAATTCGTGTATTGTGTGTTTTCTTGTGTTATTTTCCATCTAAAATTAATTAATAAAATGCCGTCAGTCTGGTATATTTCAATGTTCCCACTTCTTTTTAATTACATCTTACTAGCAATAATAAATTATTTTGGTATATTTAATTTGAAATCTCTCATAAAAATACAACGTCATAAAAATTTGAATTAGTGTTATTTTGTGTCTAGAGCATGTAATGTTTATAACATGCTGATGCCAAACTGCTGAGAAATTCAACATGAAGTCGTGTGTAATGGTTGTATTATAAGAAACAATGACACAAATTGTTATTTTTGACACAGCAAACTTTTGAAAATTGGCATTACTTATTTTATAGTGGTTATTATGGAAAATTGTACAACGTCAACTTCGCTATCTTACTATCTTATTTTATGTTGAGCTTTAATATTTCGGGAGGAAATCGGTGGTGAATAGGGACTATGTAAGAAATCTTATGTTTTAAGTCAATAATTACCATAAAAATATTCATTCCGAACATCGTCAATATTTTGAAAATATTATCTCATAGACCTTTCTATATAAATGTGATAGAAAGGCGAACCACTCGTTGCTATAAAAATGAAAACCCGCAGGACCATTCTTTACTTAAAATATCCAGAAATGAGGTTTAGCGGCAAATTCGATTATTCAAATAAATAAATAAATAAAAAAATACATCGGTACATACATAAACACCTGCATCGCAAAACCGAATTATGTTATAGTCATTATTTCCATCGTAAGGGAAATAATGTAAAATTCAATTCATATTCAATTTCTTTATTGTGAAAACATATATTTGAGTTTTTGTTATACCCCCAAACACCACCTTATACACCTTTCACAGAAAGCTTAAAGCTTATGACGTGAAAGGAGAGTTTGCCGGCATCTAGGATCGAACCGCACACTATGAATGAGTCCGATACTCTACTTTCTGATTACCGATTTACTTTTCGTATGGCCCGGTGTTGATAAATCTTAACCCATGTGGGCTGCGTCGTGTCCTCTACAGTCTTGGCTCCAGTGCTGAGACCCAACGAATTTAATTTAATCTCCAGTGCTGACTACCGACGAATTTAACGAATGAATGTATCATTTTCATTATGGCGTAATTTATTATTTTTGAAACGTTATGTTATTTCCAGAATGTATAAATATAACAATGTTATATTGACATGGCATGTATGCAGGTATAATAACTCTGTTGCATCTACAAATATGTAGCTATTCATAGCTAAAGCCAGATATTCCTAATAATATCATGTTGAATAAACGAGTAGGTATGTAGAGTATGCCAATTATATACCAATACACAAATTATAAATAATATTTTGATAACCAATTTCCATTATGAACACATACAATATAAAATAATATGTTTATTTTATCCGCGTCAATAAAGCTATAGCTTATATATAGGTGCCTACATTCTAGTATTATTATTCTATTGAAAATAGCGTGGAAATCCACGAGCCGAATAATTTATATTTATTTAAAAATAATTTCAGTCGAAGAAATAAAATATATGCATTTCGTCTATGCAAATTGATAGACACGTACTTTGTTTATTTTTTAATATATAAATATTTATCCCCGGAGCAGACGGCAAAATATTTTTCGAGTGTTCTTAAATAAATAATTATCAAATTATATATGTATTATCAACTCCATCGGTCCCTCAATTCTGAGGGTCGTGAACTTCATGCCTCGTTCTGTAGACAATCTGTCTCCACGTTAAGCGAACCTCCGCCATATTCATTATATGTTTATTTATTAAAAAACACACAAAATTACACAAAAAATGATATCATAATGACAAAAAATAATAATAATTAAAACAAAGAAAGTAAAGCCAATTGTACAATTATGCTGAAAATTTTGTCATTAAAGTTGACAAGGGTCATTTCAATTTTTCGTGAAAGAAGATACACCTAATCCAAAGTTCATGTTAAGCTACTGGTTAGAAATTTTCAACATGAATAATAAACTATTTAAGAGCTTTTGAGTCCCTTCTAAATATAGAAAGATTAAATTTTCTTTTTTCAATTTTTTTTACCCCGTCTACGTAAATGTGTTAAGAACACTTATGTAAGTAGAAATGTGCGATACGTGAGACTGCAACTCTTAACAGAGGAGTAAATGTAAAAAAAAGCAATAGATCCCCTTCGCCGGAGCCGTGACATTTCATCCACACTCACCCACCTACACTAAATAGACTCCTTAGAGAATTCTCCTATTTATTTACATGCTAACTAAATTTCAGAAATGGATAGGGTTCTTAGTTGAATAATAAATAGCCGATTACAACATCCATGAGCGAGTTTAAATTTGATTTTGTATTTTGCGTGAGACGTCAAAGACTTATTAGCATATTAATGGTGAATGACAAAATTTCTAATTAAGGCTTACTTTGATTACTAAAATCCTTTTAAATAGCTATAATATTACACCCGCCAGTTCATTAGAATCAGTAATCAACAATTCAATAATAATGTCATTTATATCAATTCCATTAATCTTACCGCGCTGGAAAAAAAATCCTGAAATAACATAATAGTAGCAGAAGTGAACAATGTGTGTCAATCCAGAATAAAATAATTTCATTAATTTGTACCATCATAGCAATACAAAAAGTGGGTAGTCTGCGAACTAATAAAATAAAACTCCCATTCGTATATTATGTCAAATGGTTGATAATACTTCATAATATAAGAAGTATCCATAACCGATGACATAAACCTGCAAATTATATTGGTAAATATGCATCAAATTAATGCTGGTACACAATATTGGCATGTTTTGAACATATAAGAAGTCCACTTAAACAATATTGGCATGTTTTGAACATATAAGAAGTCCACTTAAACAGGATAATATGTATATAATAATAATATATTATGGTAATTGTGGTATCTTGAGCAAATTTTGTATGTTGTCTGGACATATGTAGGTATATTCTTTGCAATATCTGGATATAAATCGTCCTTGAAGTGGATTTATTCCACAAAACGGCGCATTATAAGTTGTCTATTATTATTATCTCATATCTCATTTATTAAACAAAACAATATTTGATTCTACATTTTGAACACAATATAAGATTAACAATAAAATTTTATTATTATTATTATTATAAATATAATGTATGCGGAAGGACCCGTGAAAACATTATTTTAGATACCATCACGGCATATCCCGTAAGTGGGGTAGACAGTGGACTTACTGCATGTCAAAAACATGCAGAGTATCCTCTCCAATAAAAAATAAAAACAAGAAATTTAAGAGTTCCGTGAAGCACTCGGTAAAGAATTGGTCCCCTACTTTTCGCTTCAAGTTTTCAAGTGTATTAAGAAAATTACATCTTGTATTCAGCGTTGAGGTATGCCACTTACCCTGAACGTCTTATTTTTGATGACACGGAGAAGGCAGCTTACATGAATATTTTGTGCAGCTGGTCTGCTAGCTATCCCATTTATGGGATGTGTCATTATGGTATAGTAGTTTTTATATAAAAAAAAAATCAATTATATTGGTATAGTACCTACATTTGTAAAATGGCGAGATTTACCAACCATCCTAAATGCTACTGAATTGTATTAATACTTGAAAACTTGTGTAAAAGCGTGGAAGCCGAATGAAAGGTCGCCTTCGCAGAACATTTCATTATTCATGATAAGTTAAAGGGTAAACCTAGTACCAGGTACAAAGTTTATGCTTATTATTTGTAAGAAATACATATATATTTATTGATAGCAAATCATTTACAAAGGATATAAGAAATAATTAACAAGAAGTAAATTGTAATAATTTGTAAAACAGATGAAACTGAATAATTTACAGGTTTGTTCGTTCGATCATTCGCTCAATTACTTTTCCAATTTCAAGTACATACTTGAAAACAGCAATTACTGGAAAATACTTATAGACACTCCAATTAGGATTACTATTATTATTTTGAAATATCCAAATCGCTTTCAAAACGAGTATAAAAAATGGAAGAAGTTTCTTAACCGTTCAAGTTTTGCCTTCAAGGACAATAAAATTTATTCATATTGGTATATTTTGTTTGATTGGTAATAGAAGAAACAAATCTGACTAAAGAATATTTATGTAGAAATAAAAAGAGATGAATAAATTTAGTATATAAATCGAGATACATTATGGAGAAGTGCATTTTCCTTTCTCATTATTTTGATCAACCTGATTTTAATTTAATATATTTCTTTATTTCAAAATATATATACAGAATATTATCCTGCGTCTTGGTACTATTTATATATGTGTGTATTGTGTTAATCCCCATAATACAAGATTCAAGTTTTTAAAACATATTCTTTGTGTTTATACAAAAATAATTTGTATATTAGTCCATTTATTGTTACAAAGAAAATTAAAAATGTCATGTTATTATACCTGTTCGTAAAAAAATTGTCGGGTTGATCAGATATATTATGGAGTCTTATTCTTTTTTGTAAAATATTATTTAATTTAAATGAAGACGAAAATGTTAACCTAATTCATATTTTCCATGTTTTTATTCCACTTTAATGCATGTTTGTGCAAATACAAAGTAAAGTTAATACTCTGAGGAATCATATTTTTTATCCTAATGCGTTGTTGAAAACTTTGTTGTGAACCTACATCACCTCTGTCATATGCAGATGAAATAATAATATATATTAATATTATGGAACACGAATAAATCATGGCACAAGTATATAACATGCAAGAATCACCTATACATGCATGTAACGGCTATAATAACTATTTACATTCATAAACTCGAATAAAAGGCGTATTTCTTTTGCAAGAACAACGAAGAGGTGTAAAAGTATTTTAATAGGAAAGTAATTCTACATCCACATTCCTACCTAATAAAACACTGCTTAATAAATAATACACGTAGTCAAATAATATCGAGGTGTATGTAAAAAAATCTCACTCTCATTACAACGATCAAAGGCTTATATTTCAGGATGAGGAGTGACATGAATGAAAACTTAAGTATTTGCTATATTTTTTATCCATTTCCCACCGGAGTGAGTTCTTCAACACATCAGAAGACACAAGTAAAGAGAGATTTTGTAAAAAGCGGGATCTAATTAAAACTCGAAATATAAAAGGCATTGACATCAAAAAGGTCTTATTAAAAGATAAGTGCTTTGGTATTAGTGTAGAGCTCTTATTCTTGCAGTAAAGTGTTAAGGATTTTCTTTTTATATTCACTGATTCACTTCTTTTGAAGCGAAGCTTAATTTATAAGCACAGATTCTCGTATTGCAGTATCAATTTAAGCTTACAAGTATACAAAGCGATTGCCAACGTACTACTCCTGAAATGTCATAAATATCCTATTACATACATCTCACTTCATTGTGCAGAAGAAGACATAATAAATTATATCATTACGATTCTACTTGCATTCCAAGAATTATTCAATATCATTATTTATTTCATGCACAATGTATTCAAGAAACACGTTTTACTTAGAAAGTATTCAGTGTTTTTTTATAATAAGTCTCTCTGATTCTCACAAATCTCTCAGAATCGTATCTGTATAACAAATATAAAAGGTGTGTAAGGTATTGAATGCTGTTGAATATAATAAACAAGTTGGTACTGACTGAATCCACACAAGTTGTTGCCAAGCGATAGGCTGTGTGATATCTCGCTCCACTCCTGAAGTATGTATAAATATTATACTTTCACCACGTATTGACTGAGCAAACAATACATCATATAGTGGTTACATATCCAAGGATAATGTTTCAGATACAGTCTGAAATTTTACCTTTTATTGATAATCGTTGATGCGGAATTCATTTGGGACTGGAAAATAAGATTTTTTTGCCAAGACCCTTCCGCCTCGCCTGTCCGCCTATCTGAGTCCTTGAGGCATTATTAAGTACATAGGTATTACAAAGTACAGATAAACATAAGAAGCAAAGGATCTCATACTCTTTAAAAAGCGGTGTTATGGAAAATAATCTATTTCCGGACATTTGTTGACACTTATTCTATCACCCTGAATATACACATCCACACGTATTCTCAATACTGTCGCAGAAGTAATGCTCCAAATAGCTTATTTACTTGAAATGGGTTATTCGTAATCAGATACGTAGTAATTTCGTTCATCAATAATCATAACTACACGTAAAAATAAAAAGTACTATGTCAAATTTAATATAAATCTCAGTATGTAGTAGCAATATTATATATATATAAAAAAAACAGATTTGTTGGTGAATTTCTTTTTATAAAAACAATATACAAATAATTTAAACCTAACCAATAGCAAGAAATATATATATATAATTTCAATTATAAATAAATTCACATCTCAGGAGCCATTCCTTGAGTCTTTTTGTTGCAATCTTACTACTACAGTTTTTAAAATAGATGTCGGCATACTCGGTCGGTATATTTTAAAGTTCCCATACCGTATAGCTACACTATTAAAATCATAGACATAGTAAGACATGACATGTTTATAATATTTATATTTATCTGCGTGAATTTATTTAATATTGTTATCTAATATTTGTAAAACTCTTCTTCAAATAGTGAAATCACTTAACATTGAATCCTCGAAAACCCTTATATTATGACCTGTGGGTTTTCAAGAGGAGGAATGAACGAGAGTGATAAAGAGTGGAGGGCCGCAGTTGTGGGGTGGAAAAGGGGGGAGGGCATCACACCTGAAGTGTATTACATAGGTACTTGTTGGAGTAGATAAATGTTAGTAGGTACTACGCTGTACCCATTGTACGTAGATAATAAAGTATTTGCCTTTCCATATCACGAAATATAAAATAGATTTGTGGTCCAATCCATTCACCTTGTGTCGGTGGAGTTTATAAAGGTGCGACCTTCACCCAACCGAGAAGTCTTCAACCATTCATGTAACGCGTTAATAAGGTATCAGAAAGTACTGCAGAAATCATTTATCAATACTTACCAATTTCTTATTAATATTTTTTCATCATCATTTTCTCACACAAGTATTCCCATCAAGCACTCAGGTGATGAACCTCATAGCTCATAAACCCAGGCTTACTCATTTCTATCGTGCAGGGGAAGGAATTGTAGAGGCCCACCAAGAGTGATGGATGATATGCCCTGTAGCACATGCATTACTGTCATATGACAGTGACGATTGATTTGACGAAATGCTTGCAATGAGTTCAGTCACCCGTTATGAGACATAATGAGTATGGAGGAAATGGGTAAAGCATGCTGAAACCAGCCAAATTCACTCTCTTTCTGCCTACCCTCAAAGGGATTTGTATTAAAATATGTGATAGCAGTATGTCTGCTGAAGTCTACTACACATATCAACAAATGTAAGTACCAAACCCCAGGTAAATACGAAATACATACCTGCTCACATATATAAATGTAGGTAGGTAGGTATATATTATAATATATTAGAAAAGGTGTTTTCGGAAAGCATGTTATTTGTATATATTGTATTTTGGTTACTCTACGTACTTCAAAAAGATTTTTTAGTTTGTCTTGAGAAAGACCGTAGGCTTCTGTCCAGAACCTAACTGTTTATTAAACAATCCCCTCAAACAGGTTGACAAACAATTAAATTGTCTTGTTTATGACTTAAATAAAAGCGAGTTATCTAATCTGCAATATTTATGCTGCATCACAATATTTATCTAAATTTTTATTTATTTATTCTTCACTCTGCATTGATCACAATACATAAAATTTTATGCAAAAATGCATTAAAATTTAATAAAGTAATACACACAGGGCGAGTTTATCGCAAATGAGCAATCTCTTCCAACTAACTTATATTTTCTCACAGATATTCTTACAATGGAGGAAAAGACGCATTTTTTATTTGGAATCTTTATAAGATATGTCACATGGTTTGGTGTAATTTAAAACGTCTATATAGATCTAGAGTTTAGATAGATCTATTTGCCTACCCCACTTGGGACACGGCGTGAGGGTATAGTATAGTATAGAATAGAACTCTCTCCAAAACAAAAAATAAACACGTCTACGAAAGATGGTTTGAAACAATACTGAAAATTTTAAACGGTAATTGTTAATAAAGTAAATTCTAAGAATTATTTTAGTAAAGCATTCGCTATATTGTGACGAAATAAATGTGCTTCACAGTAGTTCCTGATTCACAGAATGTAATCCAATGACGCTAATTTACATTCACATCCAAAGGTTTACCATCAATATTCTATTCTATCTGCCAGCATACAAATTCAAATCTCCGAATTTATTCACCGGGATGACACCATTCACTACGTAATCTATTTTCTGAACGAATTCAATGAACAAATGTGTGATCTGATTCCCACCAATCAGTGTACATTTTGTTGTTGTTGCCAAAAAGATTACATTTTTTTTTACAACGGAGCTAAGCTCATGTAACAGGTATAAATCATGCATTTTTACATTATCTGTTATATAACCGTGAATAAATTGTTCATGTTTCGTTTCCGCTTCAGTATTTCCAGACAGGTTGCCATTTATATTTTCATTGATTTATTATTTATTTATTTATTTATTTATTAATTTATTTATTTGTTTTCGACTCATTCATTACAATTACACGTATATGAGAAAAAATGACGATTTAATTGAAGATTCAACGTATTAGCATTGGAACCTTTCATCCTATTACAGATATCTTCTAATATTATTACATGGACTTTTTTCTACTAAGAGATGGACATATTTGTATTTTATACTATAATATCAATCAGATACCTAATATTTTAAAAGACCAGTGTATACATTTAAAACATCTTTTAATAATAATACTCGCAAATTGAGAAGCATTATTGTAATGTATGATATTTTATTATTCGTAAAAAGATAAAGATTTTAAAGTTTGATGAAAATAATGGATTCGCGTTTTCCCAATTATCATTCGATTTCAAATTGCTTATGATGGCATTATCTCAATGGGGTACTTACCTACTTGTAAGTAAGTAGCACACAATTTCTCCCCTAGGCTACGTTACCAATTTCTTGACGATTTTCCCTTATTGTAAATTATAATAATTCAGCACATGTAGGTATATACTTACATGAATGGTATGGTATGCTATGCTTATTTGATCATAAAATGTAGGTACAGATACGGATAATATTCTCCTATTAGTGCAAATCTTCTTCATCACATGGAGATATTCATAAACTGTGAATAGGAAAAAAGAATAAATACCTTATAGAATTAAATTATTCAAGGGAATAATTCACATACCCATTGAAATGATATCACGGAGAATAAGTCAAATTGAGTGTCCTTTGGATTTCCATAGATATTTTTGAATAGGTATGGCTTAGAATTATTTTTACGGAAAATCAATTTCGCTTATTGAATATATATACATAATGTAGATAGTTCCGTGGAGCACCCGGCAAAGAATAGGTCTCCCATTCTTTTCTGTAAGTTTTTGAGTGTCCTGTAAAAGGCAGGTGTTTGAAAATAAATATATTTTACATTTTAAATTCAGCGATGCGGTTTGCCACCCATCCTGAGTGTCTTAATTGCATGACAGCTTGCATGTTTATAACATCTAGCTGGTCTGCTGGCTACCCACCTTGTGGGATTTGACGTGATGGTATAAAAGTAGTAGTTGTATATACAAATACTCGTATTATTATTATATGCGGAGTGAGGTTTTTTCTAGCATACTTCTATGATAGGGCTTATGGCGTCGCAGGACCCGTCATTTGGAACCGACTCCCCGAGGACCTCCGTAAAAACTAGCCGATTACAACGTTCAGGAGCAAGCTGAAGACTTCGCTCTTCCAACATAGTTTCCAGCGCCCTTGAGATGGATACTCCATTAAACGGCGCCGAATAAATCATCCAATATAATAATAATAATAACAATGCGAAGTTTTTTATTTTTGAACTGGATTTCTGACACCTACATGAGTGTTTCTATGTGATATGTATCAATATATGTAGGTATGATTCAACCTTACGATAGACAGACAATTAGGTGTCCCGTGCGCTTACGAATCAGCTTAAGCTAGCTTAAGCACTTTACACTATGGCAACGTTCACCATTCTTCTACAAATATGTATGGGTATATTGCTTCGAGTCTGATTTAAGTAAATTTGCGATACAGAACTTTGTATAGATATGTATTAGGCCATCGCATTGATCGAATGTATTAGAATCAATAGGTAAAGTAATTTATTAGTTTAATCGTACAAAAGTAAAGTACAATGATTTTTTTAAAAACAAAAGAATAATAATGTTAAATTTCATTTATCCTTGGTTGAAATAAGTATATGCCGCAATGTTTAATGGATCTTTCTAAAGAAAATTTTAAAATATCTTGCTCCAGACTAATGAAAAATAATGACTTCAATAGAAGATATTAAAATAACAAAGCTCGCAGTGTACAATATCTGTACTTTATAATATAATACAATAAAAAATCAACTTTAAAAGTCAGTATAAATGTTGTTTTTTTATCAACTTGTCTGAAAGTTGTCGTTCAGGTTTTCTTTTCACAAAAAAGGCAAAAAAACACATCTCAATAAAATGTCCATTTATAATTTTCGCTTGAACAGACATCACCAGTATCTATTGTTATTACAATTCTTTCTATCAGCTGGGATTGTTTGATTTGTGTTATTCCTTTAAGTCATTTACACGAACCTTGAGCACTCATCGATTCGATGTATTACTTTCTAGTACATCTTCTCGCTTGCTCTTCTATCTCTCCTTTTTACTTTATTATTATTCTTATTTGTGAAAAATACACAATGAAATATATAGAGATGTATTTTCTTATCAAATAATTCCATTTTCCACTTCTGCTTGAATAGCCTTCAAAATAAAACACTTTCTTACAACAAAAAAATAATAACAATATTGAACACACAGCGTCTATTGCTTTTGTGTGTCATTCAAAATTTATTAAAAAGACTAAAAAGACTTTGTTGAAATTTGAGTAGATTGATGTATTGAAGGTAAATCAAAATGATAGGTCGAAAGATTGTGAAACGACACCAAAAGAAACAAATCATTCAATATAATCAATCATCATAATGGATAAACTGGATCCTCAACTTTTTAAATACCCGACAATGCGAAGGAGTCTTCAATGTACGTTTTTATTCAATATCAAATAATATAGCTCGGCATAAAGACTAGATGGAGTTAAACAAGGTGGCGGATCCTTACCAACAAGTCCAAGACAGTTTAGTCAATGTTAAGCGATTAGTAAGAGTGTCTTGATACATCGAAGAAAGGAAAGTAACAAGTAGCATGAAACAGGTTTAGAACATTTATTTTTCGCGATAGACTTGAATGAAAATTATAGATAAATGTTCAATAAAACGAAGTTCCGATTGCGTAAGAATGAATAATGACCTTTCAAAATGGTTTACTCTGACCAAAAGATTGAAGAAAATGTGCGTCATGTCGCCTTGGTTACTTTACCCTTAAGTCGATTATTGTATTCTTCCATTGAAAACGATGACATGAACGGGTTAAAAGTGCGTAAATGCTTGCTGATGATTTGGTTCTGATGGCTGAAAATGAAAATGATCCACAGCAAATGATGTCACGTGCTTACGAAAACTGCAAAAATAATAAATTGAAGATTAATGCAAAGAAAATGAATAAAATGGTATTTGAAAAGGAAATTATTGTATTATATTGCGGTTGGTTATTTTATCATGCTTTACCTGCTGTTTTTTGTTGTAATAATGTATATCCTTGTTTTTAGTTGCTTTGAATTTATATGCTGCGGGAATATAGGGGGACTTTTGTGGTCTATTGTATGTAACATTAATTCTTGTAATATTTGCTGTGTTGACTGTTTGTTTCTTGATAGAATTAATAAATGACATAAATGAAATCTGGGGTGAAAACTAGAATGAAAGTCAATAAGTTGCGGCGTTTTGGGCACGTGGAGAGAATGGATGACGACAGAATGACTTAGAAAATATAACTGGATTGCAACTTAATTGGTATGGAAATAAAAAGTAATATTAATGTTTCGTTGAGCACCGGGCAGATAATGGTCTACCACTTTTTTCCATAAGTTTTCAAGTGTCCTCTAGGAGGCAGGTGTTCGAAAAAAAAGCTTTTATATCCATCTTTAATGTCACGAAGAGGACAATTTTCATGTTTATTACACTTAGCTGGTTTGCTGGCTACCCAACTCGTAGGTTGGCCGTAATTGAATAGAAAGTTAATATTTTTATCTGTTTATTTAGCAGTAAAGGCAAACATTCATTTCAAATCTGTGAAACAGAAATGTAGTTTATCTGGTAAGTAAAACATATGCCATTGTTTTTTTGGTCCGAGATAACGAGTTGCAAAATAAACACAATTTCATTGTATTGATACGTAATTAGAAAAGATTGTAGTAAAGTCCAACTGGACGTCCTATATTGTAATTCCGAGAGTTGTGATAATAAATACAAAACCGTAAAATGTTACACAGGCTGAATACTGAAAGCACAGAAGTAAAATACGTAACATGTATTGAACGGCAAAGCAAAAAGTAGACTTCAACATACTGATAACAATATGGAACTCGTGTTCGACAAACTTTTCTAAATTTGAATGTAGAGCATTGCAGCCATTGGTTATGTAGCCGCTTTTAGAGTTAGCCATCGATTGATGAAAATTCTGTGTTACATTGTTTCAGTTTTCATTGTATTCATCGTGTACAAAATATCCATGTTTATTTTATACCTATTAGTCATCCATGCATACAGATGGGACAGGGAGAGAACGTGACTGAAAATGAAAGGAAATATTTTTTAGAAATAGCTCAAAAGAAAAAATACTACATATAGAAAATTTATTTAAGAACAACTTCTAATGCCTGAATTAATTAAATAATTTCATATATTTTATAATGATCGTAAACTTCTGTATTGAAAACTTTCTACCACTTACTTAATTTTTTGATATGGAAAATAAAGTTTGTAATATGTCTATTATTGAGAGACAAATATAAGAAGTATTTTTAAATGTATTAAACCTGATTATTTTTATAAATATTTTTTCTTCTGTGTCCTCTCGTAATTTTATTATATAATTTATTATATAATCACAGAGAGTTGTGTGAGAATGATCTTATCCATATTACAAAATAAAGCCTTAATGTAATGAGCGAGTATGTGTAGTCATATTATAATTTGTGTTGTTTATTCTTAATTATTAAATTATCTTATTTTTTATACTTTAAATTCTTTTGATTATTTTATAGTTATTGTGTTGTAAAATGTAAAAAAAAATTTAGTATTGCCCCAGAACAGATTTCGATCTAGTGGGGCATTATATTCCAATATGATTTTTACTGTTATTTAAAAATGTAAAATTTTGGAAATAAATAAATAAAAAAAAAAAAAAATTCTCTTGCATATGCAGGAAGGAAATGATGAACTGAATATGAAAGTTACAGACTTCTCTTCGAATTGATATTCTGTGTGGTCTTGACATTCATTTAATTAAAAAAATATTGATTCATTTTCAATTGATAAATTTTCAAAAAATCAGTTCTATGTTCTGAATGAATATAATCACAATTTTGTTATGCAAACACATTAATAGTATTCTGTATAAAAACCTATATAAAACAGAGCGCCTGCAATAGACATTGGATATTATGAATAGTTGAAAACATTGTTTACACACATACACACCACTCACAATATGCTGGTGTTTATTTAACATGCCGATCTATTTTCAACACGAAAAATGCCAACGTGGCAAAAAATAGTAAAGGAAAACAGTGTAAGTTTATTAAAGTAATTTTAACGACAGTTTTCTGCATCGGCATACTGAAAATAATTATTTTTATTTGGATTTTTTTATTGTAAATTAAATGGATTCCACGTACTTCTGAATAACTTTAGTTAAAAGTTGACGACTCTAAAGGCAATAATTATATTCTTACACACTTAAAAATGCAAGCAATGCTCATTCAACATTATGTATTTTACTTTCATTGATTTTTATTCTAACTTTACATTCCTAGCTCTAAAGATATCATTTTTTTTTTAATTAACATGGTATAGGTATATATTATGTAAATCAAAATCTCTTCATGTTACATCTACTAATAGAATACCCTAGTCCGGTCTACAATTTGACTGTCTCTTCGACTGCTGTGTAATTGACTTAGTACTGGAGATGAATCTGAATTGATGGCCCAATGTGAATTAGTCATGAACAGCCTACATGTATCTTTATGAGAAAACTTTTTTTTAAATTCAGTGTTTATTATCCCAAAATAATGAAATGAAAAAAATCAAATATTTCTCTCACATTCAAATTTATGGCTTGTATTTGTAACGAGTTCGTCGGTAACCTGGAGGTAGTGTCTCCGCCTCATGAACAAGGGGCCCGCGGTTCGATACCAGGTGCTGGCAAACTCCCCTTTCACAACACAAGCTTTTAGTTAACTGTGAAAGGTGTATAAGGTTGTATTTGGGTTTATAACAAAATCTAGATATATTTTTGAAATAAAAAAATAAATAAAAAAAAATATATTGCAACCTTCAGACGTGCTATAAAATTTGTGTAAAAAAAATGTAAATGTTGAGTCAAAAAATATTTTACCCAATTAAAAAATGAGCAAAGGCAATACTCACGCACGTCTTATGGAATGATAGAAAAATCAATAAACGATATTCCGTTGAAATGGTAAGAAAGTTTCAGTCACATTGGTTTTTATGGTGAAAACTTAGCCTGCAAAATACTCGATCGAGCTTTTTAGAAAGAGAAGAAATTCGTTAGTATTCCGTGTAACGGCGCACTAAAGAATCGGAAATTACGATAGAAGCAACCTACATGTCTAATATTTTTGAGTTTGCTTTTTGCGTAGGTTGATATCGTTTCCAAATCCAATATTATTCCCAATACAAATTTTATTTATCTCAGTTAAATTTGCACACATTATGTAGGTAAAAATATTACACTATCCCGAACAAACAAAAACTATTGAAATCATATTATTGGACACCATTCGTATTATTTTCCACTCAACTGAGTTCCTTTTAAGAAGATATTCATAACAGAAACAGAAATACTTTCAAGCGTCGCGATTAAACAAAACATATCAACAGCAATGTAAAATATTTTTCAAAGAACACCCTGAATTTTCAGAAAATTAATGTAAACACAAAGTTCATGAAATCAACATGAAGTCGTTAACCTGTTAGTGTTCAAATATCAAAGATTTTTTCCAACATAATATCAATAATTAATAAAGAAACCACCTTAAAACAAATATAATTAATATCCGTTACTAAAAAAACTTTTAGCTGCACATAAACCTTTGAGTTCGCATAACTTTTATAGAACCTTACTACTATAAATCTCATAGTCAATATGAATCATCATCATCATCGCCCTCAACGCTCCTCTCGGGAGCACAGGGCAGAAACCAGCCTCCTCCATTCAGAGCGTCACCTATTCCCACGACATTCCTTGCGCTCTGATATCGTTGTCATAGGAACGGTGTATTGTGAAAGAGGGACGCCCGGGCCTACGGAGCCCCTGCGGAAGGAAGAACAGTGCTCTTTTTGGCCAACTATCATTAGGCATTCTCAAAACATGTCCCAGCCAGGACCATCGTCTCTCCTGTATTACGAAGATTACAGGTCTCTGCTGGGTGCGCCGGCGCACAGCATCATTTGTCACATGTTCATACCATTTGACATGCAAAATCCTTCCAAGACACTTGTTTTCAAAGCTTAGTATCTTCAAGACTCACAGCCATAGAGAAGAATTGGGATGATGCACGCATTGAACAAGCGGCATTTTGTCCTGATGCTGAGTCCAGACGCCTTCCAAACTTTGTTCATGTTATTGAAAGTCCCACTAGCTGCCCCTATGCGGATTGGTAATTCCGACCGGAGATCACCCTCTGGCGTTATGGTTGCTCCCAGGTACCTGAATTTGCTAACCTGAGATATTTGGGAATTACCAACCATTAGTGGGGAATAGTTTTATAATATTTTCTATCAAAATAACTTATGATTTATGAAGCTACTACAAACATGATTAAAAAACATAGATATCAGTACAAACAAAACACCGAGTGGGAGTGGTTGATCTAAATGACAATGGCCAGTTCAAATCCAGAGCTAGTCGGTAGCCTGGAGGTAGAGTCTCGGCCTTCAGAACAAAGGGTCCGTGGTTCGATCCCAGGTGCCGGCAAACTCCCCTTTCACGGCACAAGCTTTTAGCTTAGTGTGAAAGGTGTATAAGGTTGTATTTGGGTTTATAACAAACCCAGATATATCTTTTTTTTTAAAAAAATAAAAAATAAATAACTAGACAGAAAACTGATGAACATATCTTGAAGATCATGTGGTATAAGAGAAAATAACCAGCTGCCGGCAAACTCCCCTTTAACGACACAAACTTTTAGTTTACTGTGAAAGGTGTATAAGGTTGTATTTGGGTTTATAACAAAGTTCAGATATATTTTTTCATTAATCTTATCTTCTTCTTCTCAAAGTGCCATGTCAGGTCCCCCCGACGTCGGCTATCACCCTGGCGTAGGCCTCTCTGTCCTGCGCCAGCCGGAACAACTCCTCCACCCTCCGAACTCCGGTTCGCTCTAAAAAATCTAAAAATATTTGGTGCTTCACACAAAATTCACTTAATCTTTGATCTTGTACAACTGATAATGTTAATAAATAATTAAGAACATATCTTCAATAACAGTGACAAACACTAATATCCAGGAGTAGACAGGTGGCTTTAAAAGAAAATAAATATTACAAATTCTCCTAATCTCATGGCAGTTTAGGTATTTTGGAATCGGTGGGATGGCATAGTTAAATAAGTATTAAATTAAATATTGAATATATAATAGAAAAAACATCGTTTCTATCAAATGTACGGATCTCGCACATTTTGATATAAATATTTTAACCGTTTTCTTTTGAATTCATCATTTTTAGAAAACGATTATGACGATTAAAATTATATAGAAAACTCTTCATTTTGCGTTTTATTGTGATTATATAACACAATTCATTGGACAATCTAAATACAAAATTGTATGAAATTAACACTGTTAATTTAGTTTGTGGAGCGCGCTGCCAGAGGGTAAATGTTTCACTTTTTAAACGTAGGTATAAAGACAAGCCTTGAAATATTCAAAGTGAATAAGTGGTTATATATTCAAACAAATTCCCTTACTTGGTGTTTTTTTTTAATTGGAAAGTTTTCGAGAAACATAATTATCTTGATAAAAATTGGCATAAAATTAAAAATATCACCCCACTTATGCGTAAAATATAACCTCTCATCAGAAGCAACCTTAATTATAATAATATTAATCATAAGTTGTGGGATTTTTTTATCGTACCATTACCGGTGTTGCAATTATATTAATTTCTTTCAGTATGATACCACTAATAACTGTTAGAGCCGTGCTGATGTAGGCACATTAGTAAATCTAAACGTTTAAATCTATGTATTATACTATCTGTCTGTACCATCAAGGCATCTACCAAAACGGGGTACTTATTAGAATCTACTATGTTATAAGCATAGACGCTTTCCTATTCATGCCAATAAAAAAAATTAAACATTCAGGATGGTGGCATACTTGATCGCTGCTGAATTGAATATATTATGTTAAATGTTTTAGAAATACCCTACAGGACACTAGAAAATTTACAAGAATGAGTCCGAGAGTATTCTTTACCGAAAAGTTTACGGAACTAAAAGCAAAGAAATCTTTCATGTAAACCAAATTCAAACTTTAACATTTGTGGCACGTAGTCCATTGCTTCTTTGTTGACATTGGGTTTAACTCATGGCAGAATCAAAGAAACTGTTAATCATGAAACTTTACCAAAAGTATCGATACGATATCTATACACTATCACAAAAGCAGGCATTTAGTTGATCAGTTTCTACTGAAGGTAAGAGAACAATAAAATGCTAAAACCTATGAGTTGCTTTATTCTGAATCCATAAAATTATAGTGTCTAGATGATGATGAAAATATTGTGTAGGCACATATTAAATAATATATCTATAAATTTTTCAAATATGCTAAATAACGTTTAATGTAACCAAACATGCAATTTTAAGTTTACTTTGTAATAATTATTATTTACCAATATGCGTGAAAACATAGCATAAATGTACATTATACCCTTGTTTCCATTTTTAGCTTTAAAAATTAAGAGGTTTTTCACACACATATTGTTTTAATTTTTTTTAAATATATCAGAGCCAATTTATGCTGTTAATTTAGGAAAAATAACAGTAGTCAAATGACATATGCTTTTTTATTAAAGTCATACGTTAACTTTTGGTATAAAATGTGTATTTTATAAAAATAGTCTTGAAATGCTGATATTTTCAATTGTGTTTCACGCTAAACCCTTCTATATTCTTGATATCTGGAATAGTGAAGTTTATATATGATAATTTTACTGAGTCTTGTAGGAAATGTGAATGACAATCCAACCACTTACATGGTTAAAAAACGAATGAACGGAAAAAAAAACTCGAGGAGAAAAATTAGTAGCGCATTATTTATTTATTTTTAAAGATGAATCCAAATTTGATATAAACTCAAATACTTGCAACGATAGACTCTCTCACAGTCAACAATATGTTTGTGACGTTAAGGTTGAGTAAGTTAGCAGAGGGTGGAATCGAACCCAAAATCTCTTGATTGAAAGTTCCTAAATTTAGATTTAAGCCAAAATCAAACTAATTTGTACACTAAATTACTATATAAACAATTCTATGACCTTACGCGTAGGTTTTTTTTTATATTCTCTTCATTCACAGTTACCTCTGAACAAACAATGCAAATACTTTTGTTATTCTAAGTAATAAGTTTTCTATTATAATAATAATAATACGTGCAGTGAACAAATAACATTAAAACTTATTTATTCTAGAAACGTATTACATAAAATGGAAAAACTTTCTCCTTTATCTATGGAGAATGAGTCGTTAAAATTTTTCATGAAATAAAAAACGACCGATAGAACAGGGGTAAAGTTTGTATTATAAATAATAATTATTATGAAAATGTGGAAAAACTTGTGTGTGAATGTGTGTAGATGAATAATATACATATCTACCTACATACTATTATAAATCGCGAATGACCCACAAAGCGTGAATATGCTGTAAAAGAGTTTTAGGGTTTTAATATTACTTTTTGCCTTTTGTCGTTTACAGTCCCTTACACTACATACTCGTACTTCCGAATAGCTTAATGTTAGCAAAGCTGAATATCCTTAATTTTCATTTAATAATAATTATCTCATATTGTAATATAGGGTTTTTCCATATAATTTTTCTAGTGAAAATGTTATAGTGTGATGGTAAAAACCCATCAAATTACCCTTCAATGCTCCTCCTAGGTGCACATGCCATGTGCATCTAGGAGGTCTTTTCTCACGACATTTCTGATGCTCAATAGAGCATTCTGCAGTTAGCTGCATTAGCAGCGGTCGTCAAACAGTTGCCCTCAGTCTTTAATTGTGCAGCAAAACAATAATTTTATTAGACAATATCACAATCGCCTTTCCACTCGTTTAGAAGATGCAATGAGAATTGTATGAAGTCCCAAATAGGCTGATATAGAAAACATTATTTAATAAGTACAACATCCTAGTATTTAAATCACATGGTTGCATAAAGTTTTATAAATAATATAATTGGTAAAATCAACAAAAATTTTAAAAATGCAATCGTTTTAATTGATGTACATAATATGTTGTATTTTCACAGACTGCAATACTTACGTATCTATATTAGGAGATATTGTCTTTTGAATCTAAATTACGTTACAAAGACGTCATATCTAAATACAAACACTATATATACAAATATCCAATTCATGAATGTACAACACTCAATGACAACTCATAATGTTCTATATGATAAAAAAATCCAGCGTTCTGGTGAAAAGTGTGACAACGCTGCTCTAGTGAAGTTATCACAGGAATGGTATTTTATGAAAGAAGCATGTCCGTGCCATTAGAACCCTTGTTCAAGAAAGGACACCGCTCTTTCTGGTTAATTATCATTGTACATTCTCAAAGTGTGACCCAGCCAGGACAATCGTCTTTTCTGTATTACTATCAAGATATGACAATTATTTCTCTATTATATCTAATAGTCATATATACCTACAAATAAATAGGTGTTAGTATTTTCTGCTGAAATTTTAAAGTAAATATGTACTTATATAATTGTTATTGCGGGAATTATAATACAGTTAATTACTTGGTTTTTATATTGTTTGTAAGTAGGTGTGTTAAGTGAATATGATATGTTAAACGAAGTTTTCGCATTTAGCTGGATTTTTACACCTGCGAGAGTGAAGATATTAAGAATATTACCCAACAGACACCTCATCCGCACAACCAACAGACTGTGCAAACTCCCTTTTGTATGAAACAGGAAAGGTGGCCCGATGCTTACGAATCGGCTTAGGCTGTCAAAGCAACGCTGTAAATAGGAGAACACAATTGTTCTCTGGCGCCATTTAGTGTTTCGGGTTGACAATCAACGATAGATTGTCAACAACCTCGAACACAATCACAAAGATGGTTGCTGTTAGTTGACATGTACGCTCAACAGATGTCGAACATGACAGGTTGAAACAGGAATTGGTGGGATTGGTGAACGTACCATGGGTAAAGTGCACTTAAACCAGCCTAAGCCGATTCGTAAGCATCGGGACACCTTTCCTGTTTCATACAAAAGTGAGTTTGCACAGTCTGTTGGTTGTGCGGATGAGGTGTCTGTTGGGTAATATTCTGAATATGATATGTTTATTTTTTAGTTTTAATATTTTTGTAAAAGACGTTAGCCTTTCATTTCATAAATAAATAAATAATTACTTATTCAGTTCTTAGATATAGAATAGGTTTAACTACATAATTTTATGCATGAGGTTTTTTCTAGGTCTATATAATTAAGAATGATCGATATTATGTTAGGATTAGAAACTTTTTACTTACCAGCCACCGGTAATTATTTTTTACGGTTAGTAATAATGGTACAATAATGAAATTTTTCTTACACGAAAATTTTGCACACGTATTATTAATAAATTAATTACCCGTTATAACAAAATTATGAAGTTGTGTACGTCAATAAGAATTAAGTACGAAAATATATAAAAAAATATTCTTTGGTTACTTTATCGTCAGTCTAAGATTTCTATTAATTTACAATAAAAACGTAGGAATATGATTTATATTATTTTCTCAAGAGGGATATATAGTAGACTAATTCTTACTCTTAATAACGCTCTCGTCATTTTAAGTGTCATTATTTTAATGTATGGACGATGAATACATTTGGTTGTATTTAAAATGAAACTGAAAACTAAATAAATAAATAAATAAATAAAACTCTCATTCTAAAGGTGCTAGAAGAAGCTTCTTCTTCTTCTTCTTCCTCGTGTGATAGATCATCGATCTGTTGTTTCGGAAGTGATTCCCTCTTGTGACCCTGAGGACCAGCTATCTTTCCATCTCTTTGGTGGTCTTCCTCGCAAACGTGAGCCAGCCGGTGTCTTCTTTGCAGCAATGTGGGCGATCCTGTTTTCAGCCATCCTGTCTATATGGTCTCTCCAGAATCGTCTCCTCTTCCTACTCCATCTCACTATGTCCTCCGTGTCGCATATCCTTCTAATCTCAGTATTTCTAATTCTATCTCTGAGAGTTTTTCCCGCGATAGCACGTAAGGTTTTCATCTCAGATGTTCTGAGTAGGCTTTTGGTTCTTGCTGTGTCTGCTCTTGTTTCGACGCCGTAAGTCATTATTGGCCTGATACATGTTTTGTATATTCGGACTTTACTCTCTACTAGCATGTGTTTGTTCCTCCATATGACACCTTTCAAACATCCAGCTGCGACTGAAGCTTTATTGGTTTGCTGCTTCACTTCATTGTACAAATCGCTATTGCAAGATATTTCTACGCCGAGGTACTTAAATGTTGCCACTTGTTCGATAGGTTTATCATCGATGGTTAATTTACATCTGAGAGGGTGTTTTGAAATAACTAAGCACTTAGTCTTATCGATAGACACACTCATATTGTACCTTTTGGAGGAGAGATGGAATTTATACAACAAACGCTGCAGGTCATTTTCTGTTTCTGCCATTAAAGCTGCATCATCAGCATAGCAAAGTACACCAATAGTACTATCTCCCATTCCATATCCAAGACCTACTGATGCTACCTCTTCAATAATTTTATCCATTATCAAATTAAACAGGAAAGGGCTCAAGCTGTCGCCCTGTCTTATTCCCGTTGCAGTTTTTATTGGTTTTGATAATTCACTTCCCACCCTTATCTGAGTTTTACTGTTTTTATTGATATTTCTGATGGTTTCTATGATAGATGGAGATACATTATACTCCTGCAGAATTTCTATTACATCAGTAAGCAATACCCTGTCGAATGCTTTTGTGAGATCTACGAAGCATATATGTACTGGTTTGTTATATTCGAGAGATTTTTCTTTTATCTGTCGGAGAACAAATATGGCATCAGTGGTTGATCGGTTTTTTCTAAACCCATGTTGCTCTTCTCTGTTGGTGATTTTCTCTTCCAGTTTTATTTTCAAAAGAGATGTGAGAAGCTTTAGTACACAGCTCAACAATGTAATTCCTCTGTAGTTTCCAGGATCATTTTTCTGACCTTTTTTGAATATTGGGATTGTTATGCTGGTTCGCCACTCTTCAGGGATAACTGATTCATTTAGGATTTTGTTGAAGAGTTTTGTTAATTCACTGCTGAGTTTACTTCCGCCATATTTAATCAGTTCGTTTGATATACAGTCTATTCCTGGAGATTTTCTGTTTTTTAGTTTCTTTATGGCTCCATTCACTTCTACTTCTGAGAGGGTGGTTGCATTCTCTATATCCGATCTCTCCACTACTGTGTCTCGTGTCTGATTTTCATTAGCGTATAAGTTTCCAAAATAGTTTTCCCATTCTGCAATCGTTATCTTATTACTCTGTGTGAATTCGTCAAGTGGCTTTTTGTGGTTTCTCAACATCTTCCACACTCTTTTCTGTGACCCATACAAATCATGCTCCATATCTTTTGTGAACTTTATCCAGTAGTCCCTCTTCATTTTACTGATTTCCGAATTTACTCTATTTCTTACAGCTTTATATTTACGATATTCTTCTGGTGTTATGTTACTGCGGTAGGCTAAATAGCTCTTCCTCTTTTCACTAGCCAAGAGTTTAATTTCATCAGAAAAGAAGCTTATTAATTTCAATAAAATATTCAATGATACTTTTTTCAGACAAATATTTTATTTAAGTTATATATGGCGATCTTAATGTTTTTTTTTATTAAACAAAGACACGTAAAATTTGTAAGTGTATGTAGTGAATAAGATATGAAAAATAATAATTAGTGATGTCAAAACCAATTGGGTACAAAACCTTAGAACTGGTATTACTTGTAAATGTTAAAAAAAAACTAATGGATATCATCGAGTAATTAAAATGGTATTTTATAAAAAGTCACGGGTATTAGTAACGAAAGCTACAATTTTTCACTCAACCGGTATACCGGATAAAAAAAATTAATAGTTATATAATAGCAGGTAGGTACCGGATTGTTATGCGACAGATGAGCGCGGGAAATTCAATACCAACCTCCGCGTTAACAAAGCGAAACCCGTTCAGTAAATTTATGTCCGCGCTTGCTATTTACACGAACCACCCAATAACCAAACATTTCTTGAATAATTGTTACACGTTACACAGCCTAGTAGATAATCTTTGACCCCTCCATTAAAGTATTTTTTTCAATGTATAAATTAAAATAAATCACTGCGATAAATTACCAATTCAATTTATAGATTTAAGCTTCATAACATGTTTCACTATAATCAATCTTGTTCACGTTTTCGTAATGCTATTTTATGAGGAACTTATGAAAATGATGTCAATTTTTTGCTTACTTTGTAAAACACACAAATATTTAGTATCTGATTAATATAATTTTTTTCTTTTTAAATTAGAATACCTATAACAATTTTGTTAGGTTTGATCAATAAAATTTGAACTGAATCTGAAAGACAAAATTAAGTCTTCATACAACTTCAATTTTCTTGTTATATTTATTTTTAAATTTCTTGTTGTTTTTCGCCTACCAGGGTGAAAAAAGGCAACTCCTTAAAGGAATCAGCCAGCAACGAGCTTACTGGATTGGCCACAACATAGGCACCCAGGACTGCTCATCGCCATCGTAGAAGGTAGGACCGGAGGCACAAATGGCAGAGGCTGACCAAGAGACGCTTATATGGACCAACTGAAGAGGGACATGAACTGTGACTCATACGCAGAGCTGAAGAGACTGGCTGAGAATAAGGAGGATGGAGAAGAAAATCCAAACTCGTTGCAGACCAATCCAATGGATTGTAACCCATTATATATACATTTATTTTTTAATGACAAAAAGTTTTTATTTATTTATTGATTCATTCTTTACTGTACATTGATAACAATACATACAGTTTCATAGAAAATGCATTAAAATAAGATATTTTCGATATACAGAGGGCGAGTTTATCGCAGAAAAGTTATACAAAAAAGCGATAATTATAAAATAAGCATAGGTATATACCTACCTACATACATGTATACACAAATAAATAAATATAGCTTTTTTGAACCATAATAACCAATTTATCTATATCTGTTACGCCTTTGTAGTGAACTAATTTACAATTTATTTTTTGACATATAAAATAAAATATTGTTTGAGTGGTTATCAAATTTGCTTATGTTCTGTGTAGCATTTCAATCAAAAGCTATTAATATATTATTCGGTTCATAAAATATCGTAAATATAAAAACCATGGTCATGAAATTGAAATCAAAATAATGTTAACTAGTTTACGCTGATGAAAATTCCTAAAACAAAATATATTATGTTTATTTATAGAACACGATAAGTAAGGATATAGTGATATAGGACAGACGATAGTCCAGCAGAGTTACTCTTGACACAATCTAAATACGATCTAAATCTTGTTTTGATCTTAATCCTACGCCGCACAAAGGGACTATAGTTAAAAAAAAACCAGCTGATGATGAGGCGTTATGTATAAATAATTATAGCAAAACAAAATTATAATGAAACAAGATTAGTAATCAATATGTCATTGTGTTGTCTATTTTATTAGTATATAATATTTTATTTCAGTATTAATTCCTACATTTATATCCTGATGAATATTTGATAAACATTTTGATTGAATTAATTTATTATTCATGTACGAACAATTTTCAAAATTATAATGGGCTTGAAAAAGTTCAAAAAACAATAACACTAATATTGATGCATTAAAAAAGAAATTATCAATATTTTCCAATCATGAATATTAATTGGCATTTAATTTTTAACCAAAGCATTTTTTTTATTAACTAGATAAATATTTTTCTAACACATCTTTGTCACAGATATGTGTTAATATTTCTGATTACAGTATTTTTATTCTAAAGTAAAAGAATATTTAAATAATTTTTGCGTTTTCTTTATGCTCGTCTTCATTGTCCTATTTTAAAATATAATGAGGTTTGATTTCGAATATTCCGAAAAATTTGGTGCTGATTAAAGTAAGTTATTCTATAAACTTCTGATGGTCTGTTATCATTGATATCATATAAGTATATTTTCAAAGGAGCTTTTTTAAGCTATCAGGAAACTTATGAGCAAAACCTTTTAGTTATGGAATACTTGATAAATTTATATGCGTTAGTAGCTAAAATGAACTATCACCTGAATATATTTTACCAACTTGGATAAGTATGTGATGGGACGATACTATTCTCCCTGGACATACCTAATCTACTTCATATCAATAGAGATCCACTCCACGTTATTATTTCCCTAATGGCTGAAGGTAATGGAGAAGGATTTACGATATAAAAACACCGCTAGCAATTAACTAACGAATCGATTTGAGGAAAGAAATAAAAAAACTTACAAACCAACTAATACAACTATCTATAAAGATTATATTATTACATCTACATTAGGTATTTGATGTCTTAGTTAAACATCGTTTAATGGTTTTATATCATTTTTTTCTAATTTACTTTATGTTAGATTTTTATGAAAGCCCGTCACAATGTTCAATTATTGTATCATTTTAAGTACACAAAAGAACTTGTATTCCGAAATCGAACTCTCAGAATCGAAAATTAAAACAAAATTATATAAATGTGTACAACTTCTATGATGTTATTTTATTGTATGAAATAATAAAGTAGTTAAATAAAATGGATTTTATTTGATATAACGAAAACAAAATTGTTTTGAGTTTATTGTGATATATTTATTAAAATAGTAACCAGGTTACGACTTATGAGGTCAAAGTTTGACAATAACCTCATAAGTCGAAACCTGGTTAATATTTTAATAAATATATCACAGTAAAACTTAAAATAATTTTGTTTTCGTTATATCAAATATAATGCAGTTTTACAAAATTAACGTCAACTCAATCAATAAAATGGATTATAATTTTTATTGTGATATAATTTTTATTGTGATATTGATATAATTTTTTATACTTGGAAGAGTGAATTGAAGTACCTATACGTGATCGGTTTCGCCGACTGCGAGCTTGTATCATCAGGTACTGATTTTTATATTTGATTAACTATTAGAGTAGTTTTACCCGGATTCGCACAGAAAAAGAACTTGGAGATAGGTAGCATAAGATTTTCCTGAGGAAATTATTTAAAAATTTGCAATACCGCGGTTCGAATTGTTTTGACACATAATATATGCCCACTATCAACAATATACTTAATTTCCATGAAAATGACGCGTAACAATATTAATGCCGACACAATTATTGAAATAAAATATAATTTAACCACAAAACGTCGATCGTACCAAAAGTGACCAAGGGCTATAATTTACACTTTGAAAAAGTACCTTACAATATAGTGACATCCCTCTGTGACCAATGATAATGTTTAGTCTTCCTTATTTTTACGTTCATATAATGGTTACGGGAAAGAGCAATATTTTCACTCTCGGTATTTATTCGTTAAATTCCCTAATAAATATCATGTCCCCTACCATTGTTGACCAACACTACGTGTGCACATGTACCTACATAGATACAATGTGTTAAAATCATCTACCTTTGTATGTATGTATCTGTGGCACTGAGAGGGAGATCACACGGGATAGTGAAAAAGTATGAGCGAAAACAAACATTGCTAATGGAATGTCCTTCTTTGAGCACATTGTTCCAGTGTTTCACAAATATTGAAACTGTGATACCTACATATTACATGGTAGTAGATATGCTCAATACACCAACACAATCGAGTGAAGGTACTATAATTATTATCTAGGTTTATTCATTTACACACATTTATGTGCTATAAAGATGTGTACTTTCTTCATAATAATATGTATATATTCCTTAAAACTAATGTATTTTTATCCAAATCTTACATGATCCTTGGAGCCTTCGGCAAAGAAAAAGTCTCCCACTCTATTTTGTAAGTTTTTGAGTGCTCTGTAAAACGCAAGTGTTCGTAATGAGACAACAATCAACACCTTCAATTAGACGATGATAATTATATGCTTCCCATCCTGAACGTTATTATTTTTTATTGATATACGGAGAGAACAATTTGCATGTACGATTAGACTATTGATTTTTCCACGTGTATATGCCGTAATCTTATAGATAGAAGTGATTGTAGAAAATATTACATAAGATACCTACATTTAAAATTATTGAATTAAACAAAAAAATATACGTTTTACTATTTTCAATGGAACGAAAATGATTATCTGTTTGGTCATTATAACCAGTGGGCCCATTAGTTTCTCTATTTGTAGGAGATGCCATGATGATATGGATGGTAATAAATTTTATTTTAAAGTATTTTGTATTTGTGTTACAGGTTAATCCGTTTAAACCTATGTTGAGTGTATCAGTTTGAAATAATTTTTGTTGCATGTCATGAGAACACAAGTAAAAATACACATTTATCCATTAGTAAAATAAATAATGTATAAGGTACAAAACATCGATTAGCCGTAACAGCTGATTTTTTAAATTATTTACTAGATTTTAAATTTGGTTTCGCTGAGGAAATAATCACCTTATTGTCAAAAACATGATGTTTATTAAAGTTTATGTTATGAATTTTTTGACACAATTGGATGTCGGGAACTGAATTTTACTTACTATTACGATTCATAAGCGTCGAAACTCTGTGTCATGCACTCCTTAAGGAAGTTCACATAATATGTACGTGTATCATTTATACAACATACCTACCTAATTAATACCTTTTCAAATAGGTTGACTATCAGTGAGTGTGATCGATTGGAATGATTAATCTAGAGTGGTTCAAAATATGAATGATGCTTAGCAAAAACCCTCAATGAAATGAATCCAGCAAGAAGAAATCTATATAAGTACAGGTAAACAATAAGATTCTAAAACTATGTATTATGTTCTCGAGTAGGTTTTGTGGAGAGAATCCCATAAGGACGACCTCGAGCTTTCTCTTTGATAAAAAAAGAAAAGCTTTTGCTCTAGACCAGTTTTTCCATCACGCCTCAGAGATGAGGCACCGCGCTTGCACATATTATTGAAATTTTACCAACTGTTTAATTAAAAAAGAGGTCATTGAGGCATATGATTTTTGAAAAGACTACGATGGGACATGGCATTAAGAAAGTTGGAAAACACTGCTCTAGACTAACATGAGAACTGATGTTCTCGAAACATCCTGGGATAAGCGGTGGGAATCTTTCCTTTAATGTAAATGTAATGTACAGGTCAAAAAGTGAAAAATTATAGGGTATATCTGTGTTATGAAAATACTTATAAACTTTAGACACGACCAATTTATTCCTGTTTCTCAAAAAATCTGAGTGACATAAAAATTGCATCACGATGTCCCTTTTCATTTTCTATATAAATTAGATGACTTGTGTCTACAAAACATGTTACTTCAAGCTTTTAACTGATTTTTTTTTCTTTTTTCTAACGGGTTCAGGAAAAAAAATCACATGGACGCAAATTTTATCTCATCATATATGTAAATACATTATGGGGAAATTAATCAGAAATCTTGATTGGAGAACCATATATTTACAATATGTAACATTCAATCGAAAGAAGTAAGAAAGACATCCAAACGCTTACGAATAGTTATCACTTTTGGTGCCTATAGACAACATTATGTTATGCCTGTCAAAATATAAGTTCAACAATAGAATAAATTTGACGAACCATAGAAGCACCATTGTTTTGGGATCTCCTACTTCTGATTTCGAATGAATCAAGATCTCCCATGAAAATGGCACCAAAACAATTAAGTTCAATCAATCGGCTGCTATTTCGACCAATCAGCAACAATCATTTAGAACATTCACTTCTTATTGCTTGTTCAACTGGATTTTGGCAAAATGCTGGGACACCTTTCTACTACTACTACTACTATACCATCACGGCATAGTAGGACATAGTGGGACACCTTTCTCATTTCTGCCAACTGGATTTTGCACAAAATTACATCGTGTTAACATGGTTCTCCAACCGAGATGTTTGATAAGCTTTGTAAACTGCGCGTTGTGTCTATAGTAGAACAAGCAAAAAAATACTAAATATTCTAAACCACATAGCTAGTAAATATTTATCTATAAATATACTTGCTGACATATTAATGAAAGAACAGAAATATTTATGTGATATTTTTTTTTTTTTCGATTGACTGAAAATTTCATGAACTGTAAGTGATTCAAGTAATATACCTAGATTTGTCGATAATATTTAAAATTTCCAGGTATGTTCCAGTTACGTCACTACACTGTGACAGTATTGAGAGCGAAATGTGACTTTGCACTTTTAGTTGTGAATAATTCATTTGACATTCTCAGCTCGGAGTACTATTATAATATTATTTAGTGATGAAATGGATAGTGGTCTGACCGTTTATCAAATATCTTAAAAACCGAATAGTCGGATAGCTTATCTTCTTATATTCGGCTACCGTAATGACATGTTTAGTTTAAATTTAGAGCGTGTTATGTCATATCCGCTTCCCATGGAGTACCGGGCAAAGAATATTAGTCTCTTACCCTATTCTAGTGACGTGTTAAAGGCAGGTATTCATAAAATATCACGTGACCGGTCATTATTTTGTCGTCGATGAATTTCAGATTACTTCGTTTTTTTCATAGAATTAATTTTCGGCTGTATCAAAAATGTTTTAACTTAAGTTTCTGAACACCTCAACTTAGCCTTTGCTCTTGCTATTATAATATATTATTTAGTTCTGTGAATATAACTACAGCATCATGGAATATTCTACAAGTAGGGATAGCCAGCAGACCAGCTGCATTTAAAAAACATGCGAACCATCTTCTCTGTGTCAACAAAAAAATATTAAATTTATTTTTTAATTGTAACATAGGTTAAGGAAATTCTTTAGTTTACTTTATTATTTCACATTATTTCTCTGTTTTTTTTCTTTTGGCTAGTGGAACACCAAAAAAGTGTAGTCAGAATATTCCACACATTGGGTCATTTAGACTGGCCAACCTTTCAGGATACCTACTATGACGCCTCAGATCTGGAGAAAAATTGTTAAGTGTAGAATTTCAGATAAATGGAAGTCCCCAGACTTCTGCGGTATCCAGGTGGAAGGTAGATCTTCTACAATGTAGTACAAGCAAAATGGTTGGACCGGATACCAGATGTACCATTTCATTTCTAATTGTTATTTTTCTTAAAATTTCGTATAACTTTTATTCACAATGCTGTCGTATTGATTTGGTGCAACAAAGTTTTAAAAATACTGAAGCTAATGCCAACCCTCATAGTATTGATGGGTTCCAACGGAAAATTATCTATACATGTATTTGAACTTTAACATTATTAAATATTTTTAAGAAAATCCGTTACTTTCCAAATTAATGAATTATTATACAGACAGAAAACGACTTCCAACATCTAGAGCGTTTTTGAAGCATCTAGCGAATTTTTAGAACCTTAGAACGACGGGAGGTTCTGCAGACGCAACAGAAAGAGTCCGATAGAGAAGGAGGTCTCATAAAGAGGAAAGCTCGAGCGTGTCAACAGATGTACATAGGTATTTATAAAAAATATATCTATATGATGAGAATATTCACTCATTCATCTGAATGAGTGAATGTTCTCATCATAAGGTTGCTGAGTTAACGTGTAACTATGAATATGATTACTATATTGGGATTACTTGGCTGTACAATGTTTAGAAGTGTGGATGGAAATATACATACTTCGTAATATACCTATCCTCCATTTCTTTTTCACGATATCATTCCAATATATGTTTTACAACTTTTTCCCCCAAATATAATAAAACATAACGCACTCATCTAAAAGTTGGTAGATAGGTGAATAGTAGTATTTTGTTTGAGTAGTAGTACTTCACAGTATCAGTGTGTCACAATATTTCACAATATAATATAATAATATTTTATTTCCTTCTCCCCCTCCCTCCTGTCGCCACAATACACCACCTTCACTACCCCCCTCCCCTTCTTACTCCCCGTCTCCACAACTTGAATAAGAGGTCACGTGATGACTCTATTAAGCTCCTTTCATGCGATTCTTTTCAATGGAGAATATTTTATTATTAGGCTTATTTTCATATTTTTACTGTTTATTCACTCGTAACGTCAAAATGAAAATTTAATGCAAGCGTCTTATGGTTTCTAATGTAAAGTAGGTAGAGTCACTATATAACGGATTCTACTTTGTATTTTATGAAAAGGTGAAAGCTCTTAAGAGTTTCGTTTTCTGAATATGAAATGGATATTATTACGCGTTCCAAAATAATTGAAACCTTGATACTTGTCATGTACAAAAATTATGAATAGCATTCACTGTGTCGATATTTAGGTAGAAGAAATCTATTTAAAACAAATGTTTTCTCTACTATATTGATTTTTATGGAAAGAAATGTCTTTGAGCTTGACAATAAAAATCAATTAAACAGAAAAAAACCTTTGTTTTTAATATCATTATCAATATTATATTATTTATGTATTTATTGTATAAGGAATTTAATCTGAGTGCTATGATATAAGAATAATATTTTATTGTTTGAAACTAATAAAAAATGTTTGAAAGGTAAGATTTCTTACTTAAAAACCCAATCAAATAATTGCTCTTTAACATTACTAAAGTTCAGTAATCAAACACGTCTCTTACTAATCAGAAACCTCGATTGGAGAACCATGTCGACACAATGCAACATTGTGTAAAATCTAATCGGAAGAAGTGAGAAAGGTGTCCCAACGCCTATGAACTGGTCCTAGGCTGGCTTAAGTGATCACTTTCGGTGTCCAACATTTATTTATTTATTAGCAATTCACTTCAAAGATCAACCCCAGAGGCGCAGCGGCTTTCTGAACGAAATCCAAGCATTTGATTTGGAATGATTATTAATACAAGCTGAAGCCATATAAAAAGTAAATAAGTAAGTATTCGTCGTAAAGAGTTCGTCGGTAGCCTGGAAGTAGAGTCTCGGCCTTATGAACATGAGGTCCGGGGTTCGATCCCAGGTGCCGGCTAACTCCCCTTTCACGACACAAGCTTACTGTGAAAGGTGTATAAGGTTGTATTTGGGTTTATAACAAAACCCAGATATACCCTTTAAAAAAAGAAATTCTCTTTTAGAAAATTGACATACATAATTCATATAATGTACACATATGCATAATGAATTTATTAAGACACAACAAATTTGATTAAAAGTCAACAAAATAACAAAAAGAAAAAAAAGAACAATATAATTGCCAATATCACAACATAAATTATGAAAAGAAAAAAAAGACAATCGATCACATGTCAATTTAAAAGTAGGTATTCTTAGTCAAACATTCAATAAACAATGAGGATTATCTATGTGAGAATTTCAAATAAAAACAAATGGGATGTCAAGTAGTACTTAGTCTTTAAAAATGGATGAAATAAAATAAATAACATTTAAAGTGTCTTTGTTTCTATTGAATAACCAATTCTAACAACATTCTTATATTGTTGTCATATAAAAGGTGTATTTTGTAAGATGGACTTTCAGGCCAACAGATCTCGAAGACGAAAGGATAGTGCTCTTTTTGACCAATTTTTAAGCATTTTCAAACATTAACCTAAAGCACCATCAACTATCAATTGACTACCTTGTATATTGTATACATTGTTTGCGTGACCAATAAAGTTTAAAATCATATCATTATTATTTTATTCTAAACTACCCAAGGACGTAAGTAACACATGTTTTTATTTTATCCACATGACTACTAAACTAGGTATATTATATCTTTTTTTTTACGTTAGATATTTTTTAAACCTATTACAGAAAAAATTGGGTTTATAAAAATGGTCGTTTCAATCCAGTGAATTTTTCCAAGATTCAATTTTATTTCAAATACCAATTCGATTGTTAAAAGACAATGCATATTTCAAAATAAAAATTAGTCACCAAGTTGGTGTAAAGTAGATAGTAATTCTTAAAAATAGCAAACACCGAACTAATGACTATCTACATACATAGGTACCATATATTTTTTTTTATTAAAATGTATTTTCTAAGGTTGTTTCATACTCGTTTATTATACCGCGCTCCTTTTCCTTTCTTTAATGCTTCGAGATTCACCTAGTTCAATGACTACCTTCTCATATTCTGGCAAAAGCTCAACAAAAATTTTGGCATCATACCGGAAATCATGACTATATCTTTTCGTGATATCTTTGTCGACAAACAAATGATTAATTTAAAAATATTTCATACGCAATCTTTACAGAAAAATGTGATGGTGAATAACTCTATGGAAGATAGTAGCTTAATAAATAGAAAATTGGAAATTTATTCGAATATAAAGTATTTTGAAACTTCAGGTAAATATATATATATTTTCTTAAACTGTATTTCTTTTCAATTAGTTTACTTTTCTTGATACTCACTTCACATTTTTTGTTAGTTGGAAGAAATCGCACCTCTGCGATAAATTCGCCCTCTGTATATTGATCGTATTTGTTTGGAATGTATTTTTATGTGAATTTGCTTTTAATCAATAAATAAAACATTTTTTTGTATTATATTGATACGTTAAAAATACTAGTTTTTTTTTACTTTAAATATTTTCATATCCAACATTTATGTTATGGGGGTATTAAATATTTATCAATTTATTTATTTATTCTTTTTGCATATCATCATTATATAAAAGTGTTAACAAAACAATATAAAATTTAAAAAAAAACTAGGATATGCAGTGGCGAGATTATCACTATAAAGTGATTTCTTCCATCTAACCTAGTTAAAACAAATTAACTTACAAAAAATATATACAAAACATCAATACACAACAAAAGAAAAAAAGAAACGAAAAGAAAAATTTAGTTGAATATTTTTTTTTTTAACTAAGAACATTAAATTTAGTAATTATTAATATTTTATTGTTTTTAATGTGCGTGGGCCTATGTCAGTCATGATTATTGGTTTTTATGTATATACCCTCTCAGCTTGTAAAAAGTAACCGTGAATATTATTTATTGAAAATGTGGTGAGGGTTGTGGAAGAATAAGCTGACGGGAAGCTCGGAGGTCAAGCGGTAATCTATTATCTCCTCATCCTTTGTTCTTTTTAAATTATTAAAGAAAGTCTAAAACACTTTCAACTCTACGGCTTATTATTTTTAACAGTTTTTAACAAGTTAAGGAACTTGTGAATATCAACACGTTCATCTAATAAATATTTTTTCACTAAATAATAAAAAAGTAGCGGATAACTTGATAGTATAATATTCAGTATGGAATCGAACGAAGCTGTCTGCTTAATGTGCTGCAACTATAAAAGCCTATCATTTAATGAACTAAAACTCATCTTAAAAAATATCAAAGAAACAGAAAAACGTGATTTTCTGTAATGGTAAAACTGGGTACATTCCTTACTGAATATTATTTTTACTGTAGATAAGTATTTTTGGTTACTTTACTAATATAAACAGGTTTATTGAAAGCTTTGTAAAAATTATATTATAATCTACATACATACAAAGATAGAAAAATCGATTGAAATGAAATTTTCATGGGACTTTCTAGAAGGATTAGTTTAGCATGCAACATAATACGCTTAAGCTCGTGCAAAATACAAGTTAAAAACTTTTGAATTTTCTTTGACCTACATAGCTGATAATCGATATCGTAGTGGATTAGGAAATTTGCTGCAATTTTTAATCTAATTATTAAACATATAATCGTGAATAAATATTACTAATTAATATGATTTTTCTCATTTGATTCTCATTCATTTGAGGCTCCACGACTTTATATAGCACCGGAATTACATATTTGTACGCCTTGAATGCGGTGTACGATCTTACGAGAGATCAAGGTGGAATATTACTTTTGCAATGGACACCGAATCAGTTCCACCTCTTCGTTGCTTTGAACAGCACACAAAGAAATCCAAAAACAAAAACAAGAAAGAAATGTACAGACAAAAAAGTTGATTATTTACGATATAATTATGATCATGCGATGTACGAAATATTTTCAATTACATTTTAACATAATTATTTTGTAAAACTATATAGTATATACCGACTCGTAACATTCAGGTGAGATGAAAACTCTGTATTGGGCTTCTCTTCAACAATCTCATTTTATTTCAAGAAGTCATCCACCCATTTTCGGAAATTAAAGTCATTTGATACCCCCCACATCGCAACAAAGAAGCAGCATTTTGACAGAGTCGGATTTAATGGCGAAGAAATTGGGCTACCACCCGAGGCTTCGTGTCTTATTAAGATTTAATATATTATATCTAGTGGACAAAGTTTTCTAAAGTAAAATAGTTTTTTTATAATATAAAAAAGACATGTTCGATGTCTTTTGTTTTTTTTATTATTTTATTTGATGCAATAAAAAACTTTGATTATTTGTCACTTACTATTATTTTTTTTTAAATATATATCTGGCTTTTGTTTGTTATAAACCCAAATACAACCTCATACATCTTACACAGTAAGCTACTATATTTATATAAAATTGCAGGCATTAATTTGCTGACATATACATCAAAGTTTGTGTAATTATCAGTCTTTGGGAATGATTCAAGACTGATCTCTTGTGTTTGTCAAATAAAAATATTGTAAAAATTCTATAAACAAAATAAGGTTTCTTGACAAATAGTATAAGAAGAATTTTAAGTCATTTGAGCCCATCACTCTCTAGAGAAAAAGATGAGTGATAGACTAACGAAAAATTTCAGAAGGCACTTAGTGAAAATGAACCTAAAAATGTGTAATGTTTGATAGATCAAGTCATAACGTAAGGTGACCTTTAATAACCGTTATCATGACTATTTGCTCAGTTGAAGGACACCTATTTATATATTTATGTCTATGAAATATCTTTATTTTCTATAATATAATATGTAAGTAAAATAGGAGAATAATGTCTCCCATAGCATATTAAATTTTATTCGAGGCGAGTTAACGAATTCTCAACTTTTTTGCAAAATGTTTTAAATGAGTTTTTAAATTTGTCCTTTTACAGCTTTCATTACTTCGTAAAAAGGATGCATAATTTCATGCAAATGTAATTTTATACTTACATTTAACTTTATGATAGCTCCTTGTTTGAAAATAAAAAAAAAAGTATATTTCACCCTTTTGAACATAAAAACAGTTTTCTTCACCCCTACTTTGTTGTTATCTTTTCTTATAATTATTCATTTTCTTTATTTTCCCCCCTTTGATGCAAGGCATACCCTTTCCTATATAAATTAGTTTTGTTTCATCAGTCAAATGCTTACGTCATCTTAGTGTCTTTTCATTTTATTATTGTTGAAGCTTTGAACTTTCTTTGTCACTAATATTCTTTGTTACAGTAAGTAAGTTGCTAATATTATATATTAATACTTTCTACTTGCCATTACATATAACGCGTCTGATATGTTTTGGAAGATTTTGCTTGAATTATTCAATCATCATCAGTACTATGCCATCAACACGGGGCTGAAATAAGCCTCCTCCATTCAGAGCGTTTCTGCGCGAGAATGGAGGAGAAATATCAAGTCACCTCTTCCACGACATTCCCAGCGCTCTGACTGAGGTCGTTGTTATTGTGAAAGAGAAAATATATAAATCATAGCGTGTAACTTTTTCACTCATACACAAACTAATTATAATTTTAATTTTGCATATTTTATGCAATAATATAGTATGGAATAATATCCATTATAAAGTACATTTTATTACTAGATGGAAAGTCTTAAAAGTTGTTTCAGGTGTTTGTAAAACGGTTGTGTATTAAGGAGTATGAATGTAAGCAGTATACATATATATATATATAATGAGTTACAATCCATTGGATTGGTCTGCAACGAGTTTGGTTTTTCTTCTCCATTCGTCTCTATTCTCCGCCAGTCTTTTCAGCTCTACGTATGAGCCACAGTTCATATCACTCTTCAGTTGGTCCATATATGCGTCTCTTGGTCGGCCTCTGGCATTTGTCCCCTCGGTCTTACCCTCCGCGATGGCTATGAGTTGTCCTGGGTGCCTGATGTTGTGGCCAATCCAGTTAGCTCGTTGTTGGCTGATTCTCTTAAGGAGTTGCCTTTTTTCGCCTACCCTGGTTAATACTTCTTCGTTTTCGACGTGCTCCGACCAATGGATCTTAAGCATGCGTCTGTAGCACCACATTTCAAAGGCCGCCAACCGTCCACTTTCACTCTTGCTGATGGTCCATGTCTCACAACCATAAAGCAGAATGCTCCATACAAAGGCTTTAGTAAGGTTCTTCCTTACGCTTAAGTCAATATTTGGGGATTCCAATATCTTCGATTTTTTGTTAAAGGCGATCCTTGCCTGGTTTATTCTGCTTACGATTTCTGCTTTGGAGCGTCCGTCCTGGTTTATTCTACTGCCCAGGTACACGAATTCACTTACTTGTTTGATGCTCACTCCATTTATGGCAATGTTCGCAGTCGCTTCCTCTCTTCCAACGACCATACATTTTGTTTTTTCTTTATTTATTTTCATGTTGTACTTTGACAACAGTATACTTTCCATTTTTCCTAAGGCTTCGTTCAGCTCCATCTCGGAGTCTGCGAGCAGTGCTATGTCGTCAGCATATCTTATCATGTCGACCTTTTTCCCATTTATTTTTACTCCTGTCCAGTTCTTCATTTCTTCTCTCAGTTCATCAATGGCTCGCTGTATATAGCAGTTAAAGAGAGCTGGCGACATTGAGCATCCTTGTCTTACGCCTTGTTCGACCCTTGCTTCTGCACAGCTCTCTCCGCTTTTAATCACAGCCATTTCGTTCTTGTATAAGCTCCAGATTGCTCTTCTGTCTTTATAACTCATTCCTATCTGGTTGAGGGTGTTAAAAAGTTGTTCCCATTCTACTTTATCGAATGCTTTTTCAAGGTCGATGAATGCTATGTATGTGTTTTTATTAATTGCTATTCTCTTTTCTAGAGTAAGTCTGAGACTCAGGATTGCATCTCTTGTACCTGTCTCTTTGCGGAATCCAAATTGATCTTCTGTAAGTGTTTCGTTTATTTTGTTTTCCGCCCTTTTCATTATAATGTTGGTGAGTATCTTAGAAGCGTGTGATATCATGCTTAAGGTTCAGGTTCAGTATACATAAGTGAGAAATAAAAAAGCTGCATAGTGAGTTACAATCCATTAGATTGGGTTGTAACAACTAGGCTTCTACATAATTTCTGATGGTTAAGAGCAGGCCTGGGTAACTGATATTGTGGCCAATCCAGTTTTCTCGTTGTTGTCCAATCTTTTTAAGGAGCTGACTTCTATCGCCAGACCTATAAAACATTTTTAGATTTCGATATTTTCTTGCCAATAGATCTTCAGCATGCATCTGTTATACCACATCTAAAAAGCATTCTCCAAAACATTGGTATTCCATAATCGTATTATTTTTTAATGTTAAGGGGATAAAATCATTAAAAATTAGAAGCTAATATTTAATATCTCCTAGTCATTCTCTTAGAGAGGTGAAAGAGAAAAGAGTGAGCGTTTTAAAAATATCAAACCAATATTATTATTGACAGGTATTTCAACACTTTTAAGCACGTAGTGATAATAAACAGGAAATTCATAATAATAAAACTCAAGTATTTAAACTGAAATAGCTTTTAGTTCAATAAGTAAGTACTAACTTTGTAGAGTTTTAAAATTCTTTGATAATATTTTTATAAAATATACCTACTTCACTATCTCATTACGGCATATCTCAAACGTGAGGAAGTCGGCAGACCATCCCCATTCAATAAACATTCAAGCTCTCATTTTTTTCTATAAAATTACTTCTATTACTATACCATCACAGTATATCCCACAAAATAATAAACATAGAAGTTATCCTCTCCGAACCAACAAAAAAAATATTTTCAGAATGGGTGGAAAACTTCATCACTGAATTCAAGGTGTTAATTTACTTCAGTATCATATTAATACTCACATGCATATTTTTTTACATGTAAGTAGGTATTAATATGATAATATGACAAAGCATATTTACGTATGCTTTTTTTGCACTGTGTCTTCTCCAGTCATTTCGAAATGTTTGCAACCTAAAAATGATGAACGGTATTTCATCGTAACGTCATAGAACGCCTTTTGCGAGTAGGCATCTTCATTTTCTTTTTCTTTATGAGTTATACCCGTCATATTCGTATCTCAGGGCTCCGTAGCCATAAAATCATGTAAAAGTCGTAACAGATCCATTTCATGATCTAGTTAATTCATATATAAACGTTTGGTGCTTCAATTAAATATTTGCAGTATTTTCAATTATACATCGTTGTTGGTATTTTTAAATTAAAAACATTATTTTATACTCCATGCAGAACATAGGTACACGAAATTTTATGTATCATGTCTGTGTTCGTATTACAGTAAATGTATTTGGTTGTAGTAATTCTTTTTACTAAATGTAAGGGAAAAGAGATAAAAGTGATTATTTTGTAAGATCCTATATCAAAGGTTTTATAACCATCTAAGAATATCTCTCCGACTTTGATTATTGGGAAAACTTTCGGTGTAGGATACTTTGCATAAAATTGGGCGTAGAATTAAGATTTTTCTCGCACTCGTAAAGCAATATATGAAGAAAAATCCGCTTTATAACATACGTACATCGCTTTGACGCTTTCGTTTTCACAAAATAATTCCTAGTAAAAAAGCGTTTTTGGTTGAAAATACTTAATTGATTTATTTGAATCGCAAATGAAGATAAAGAAAACAGAATCAAGACACTCAGAAACGTATTTCTATATAAAATATTGAGAATATAATATAGCGTAGGAAAAGCTTTTAGTACATCAAGTCAATAAGAGACGTTTATTTTAAAAGCCTAAAGAGACAAAATAGGTTGAGGCAATGTCATGAATATTATTCTGATACAAATATTGATAGGTTAAGAAATTATCATTAAAAAAAATATCATTTTTTACAATTAAGTCAGACAAATACGAGAAGAATAACGGTAAGTACGTATATTACAAACTTTAATGAAAATGAAGAGTTCGAATAATTTAATTGGAGTGCCTGATGATGAAATAATTAGGGGAATATTTCATTTTAATTCAAATCTACAAATATTTTATTTTTAGAAACAAATTAAACATGATAATGTACGAGTACACTGAGAAAAATACTAACGAAATTTCACAACGAATCATTGGTACGTACTATCAAATTAGGACCAGAGTTCGTACTAACGATTCACTAGTACAGATCTATTGACTTCGCAACTAATTCATTGGTACGCTTACCAACAACTTCTTCACAGTGACGTCATCAACTTGAAGTTTGCCGCAGAACGAATCGTTGGTAAGAATCAATCGATTTACTTGTCATACTTACGTATATAGGTACCTATACATGACCTTACTCGTAGCTGTCAAAAGTCCAATAATATTAATCGCGTTTAGTTGTAAAATGTGATCTATTTTTCTAATAACTCTATAATTATTATTTGAAAAAATCTAGCATAAATAATAATATTATTAGAATAATTATTCACATTTTACAAATAAACATTGTGATCAATATATAAGTAAAAAAAGTAGCAAGGAAATTAAAATGATTTTTTTCTATTAAGTTCTTATGTAATATAATAATTTATTAAAAAATTCAATTAAAAAATATAAAAATAAGGACAATTTATAAAGACATAATAAATATATTGTACGAGTATTATAGGATTCTTCCAACTCTTTCTTCAGGGATGTTGAATTTTACTTTTCATCATTGCCAAAATTCAAAGATGCTATTTCTAGATCTCTTCAGGGTTCTGGTTGATGATTGTCTTGAATGTGGTGAGTCTCCCCTCCCCCAGTTTTTATTCAGAGAGGATTGATCCCCCCCCCTGAGCATCAGTCATTGCTTGTGTTTTTTTTTGTAATAGCGTATTCATTTCACGACTGAATGTTTTTCTTTTTGTCTTCATTGTTATTGCCTCGGTCGGTGCAATCGAGTGCATTTTGTTTTTATTTCTTTTTGTTGTTGGAACATAGCTGGAACATAGTGTTGATAATATGGTGTAAAATAATTTAACAAACTTCACTGGCTTGCAAACCATACAATATTCAAGTTATACTATATAATCTGTAATAAGTGTATTAACAAAATAAATAAATTGATTGAGTCGACGTTGATTTTGTAAAACTCCATTATATTGATATAATGAAAACAAAATTGTTCTTGGTTTTACTACGATTTATTTGTTTAATAAGTTTCCAGGTTTCGACCTATGAGGTCATTGTCAAACTAAATTTACTATAGGCCGTGTTGTTACTTAAATACTATGTCTTATTAGGTAGGTATAACAATATATTCTTTAGAGCTAAGGTTTTATATAATGCAAAAATTATTGAGGGAAATTCAGAAAGAACAGTTCTGCCCTAAGATGGCAAAGTATGATATGTCACTTTTTTGGTCAAATTGAGTTATTGGTATCAATGGATTCGTCTCTGCGAGATCTACAAGATGGCAAAATATGATATGGATATGGTTTATATTATTCGCATTAAACAAGGATTTCAAAATATGATAGATGCGTTTTCAGGATTTCCTAAGATGGCAAACTATGATATGTCTACATATCATAGTTTGCCATCTTATGTATCGGCATCGCGATAGCCTATTAGTATGTCTACATATCATAGTTTGCCATCTTATGTATCGGCATTGCGATAGTATACTCGTTTGTCACAAGACATATTTTGTAATATTGACTTTTCGGTAATATAGATGATGGCTAATTATGATTTGTCTACATATTTATTTATTTATAAAATTATAAAAATATACATTTTTTACAATTTAAAAAAAAACAATACACTTGTAATTACAAACTCAAACTTATATTATTATTTATTTATTTTATTTTTATTCTTCACTGTAAATTGTTTACAATAATACAAATTAACATAGAAAATATTACTAGTTAATCAAAATAAAGAATGAGCGGATGCGAGAAGAGTGTTGTGGACAGAATGTGCGTGAATAAACTACGGTGACTTGGACATGTTGAACGAATGAACGAGGTAAGAATGACAAAGAGGATATACTTATCTGAAAGAAAGGGTGTGAGGAAGCGCGGGCGTCCGAGAACCACGTGGATCAGATTATCAAGGACGGCCGCGTGTTGATTAAGAGGAACCGAAGTGCGTGTATGAGAAACTGTATGAATGTGGAGGAAGCGAAGGAAGTGTGTAGGGATAGGTCTGTTTGGCGTTCCGTTCTCTCTGCCTACCCCGCTTGGGACATGGCGTGAGGGTATAGTATAGTATAATTTACATTCTTTGCATTCCGTTCCACTACATGGATCAGAATCTTTCCTTTACATAGTTTAAGCATCTTAATTTAAAGGCTGCTAGGTGCTAGGGTCCGAATTTCCTTGATTTCCATAGGGATTTCTCTGTAAAGTTTAATTCCTTTACAGAACAAACTATTGTCAGATTTTGTGAGTCTTGCCCTGGGAATCTGAAGTCCATTCCTAGCCCTTTACACAATCTCTTTAATTAGAGGAAAGGTGTTTAGAAAAAAGATTCATAAAATCGTGGATCCTTTTAAAAATAAGGAATTTCAGCTTATAACATTAAGTTGGAGAATAAAGGCAGCTGACAGGGAAGAGTAGAAGAGACTCCTAGATTTAGCCAAGGCTCCTGGGCTGTCTTGTTTATGATGATGATTATAATAGTAAAAGTTGCCTAAGCATGGTGTTCTATTAGGCAAATTAGAGAAGATTAATATTTTAGAGATTTCTAAAGGAAATCAATGTAATAAAAAGAGGTTTCAACCAATCAATAAATAAAATATTAATAATAATTAATTATTCGTAAAATTTTCATGTATTCACATTGCATTCTCAAGTTTGCTAGTTTTATCTTACAAACAGAAGGAGGCTACATACGATATGTCCTAGACATATCATGTTTTGCTTACTTTGCAATAGGAGATCATATTTTGGCATCTTATATTAAGATGCCAAAATATGATATGTCAGGTAGATAGTCAGATATATGACAAATTTCATGACTTTACATTTAAAAATAACATATTTATGTATTTAACTCAATAAATAACCATTTTTTCTACATATTTCCATTATTATATGTCTTTACCGTCAATTCCCTGATTTATACCAACACATCAAACTTTTAATTTGCTCTCCTGTAAAGTTTGTTAAAAGTGACATATCATACTTTGCCATCTTAGGGCAGAGTTGGTTGTGTTGTATATGGTTTTGATTATATGGATTCTATATAATGTGACATTTTATTGGTAAAGATTTAGGAAGACAGTTGGTTAGTATTGTGTAATTAAATGAAATAGTATTGGGTGTTTTGACTTCAACTAATAGATGTAACAGATGTACCTAATATCATTAACAACAGAGGAATATTGACAAAAAGCATCCATTTAGGAATAATAACATGTACAACATAAACTCACCTTATCACAAATATACCCAACAGTCAACCTCAATAATAACGAATTTAGATGTATCACATATTATGGACATTTATCCTCAAAAATAGCCAATACAATAAACAAGAAAACCACATTTAATATACAGATGTTATGCCACAAGTGAAAAAAAAAACAAAACAAATAACATAGGCTTCCAGTTAAGAAATTCTAAAGACCCACAACCACCACTAAAAGACAACGGTATATACAGTCTGAATTGTGATGATTGTGATAACATCTATATAGGGCAAAGCGGATGTAATATTGAATGTAGGTTCCTGGAACATAAGAAAGCATGGCTTAATAACAAACCAGAAAGTTCTCAATGCGCCAAACACCTTCTTACTAATAACCACTCAATCCGAGATACCACCCTTCCAAAAAAATTACACTCGCAGAAGAAAGGTATGCGTCTTAACGTATAAGAACAACTTGAAATCACAAAAGCCAACAAATTAGATTGCACACTAATAAATGAACAAACAAATATAATTAATTCACCCATACTAGAAATTTTTAAACCATTTAGTAAGTAACATAAAACGTTGGACATTTAATAAAATAAACCTTATAATCTTGATACCCAAGTTCACAATTAGACTAAATCAAATCATGGGTATTACTTGAAAAAGACAATCAACAACTAAATAACACACTGCTTATATAATCATACGTTATCTATATGCAACATTACAATAAACTAACATGTAATACTTTTAAAGATATATTTTTTCACATATAATATTATAGATATGTATACGTCTTATAGATATGTAATACTTCTTTAGATATCCTTACAACTTATGTAACTGTACGTCTTCTATATACAACATTATAATAAACTAATATATAATAATTTTATAGATATATTTGTTCAGAAGGCTATATTTATATCATTTACAAAAAACTTAAAATCACAATTTATTCAAATCAACACCTCATTGTAATCATATATTATTTGCTAATGTTAAATGACCCTTTAGTTAATTTTGTTTTATCCCACATTATCCCAAGACGGATATTGCATTGTATAGAATCTATACTTACAAAACCTATAGATATACCCATTAAGAACACAGTGTAAAAGATCAACTCCATAAACTAGAATACATTAAGACATCTAGCAATACCACATAAAGTTCTTTATAAACCAAAAAAATTATATTTTAATAAAATAATATTGTATTATGTTATACTTTGCATTGTTACATCATTATCTGGTGTATGACAACATGTAATTAATTTATACTATTACCTGGCCCAGGATAACAAAGTGTAATTTTGTTCTGGAATTATTCAATAGATAATACAAACCTTTATTGACTAGTTGTAAATCTAGATGTTGTACATGTTATTATTCCTAAATGGATGCTTTTTGTCAATATTCCTCTGTTGTTAATAATATTAGGTACATCTGTTAGGTACATCTATTAGTTGAAGTCAAAATACTATTTCATTTATTTACACAATACTAACCAACTGTCTTCCTTAATCTTTACCAATAAAATGTCACATTATATGGAATCAATATAATTTAAATCATATACAACACAAACAACTGTTCTTTCTGAATTCCCCTCAATAATTTTTGCATTATATAAAACCTTAGCTCTAAGAATATATTGTTATACCTACCTACTAAGACATAGTATTTAAGTAACAACACGGCCTATAGTAAATTTAGTTTGACAATGACCTCATAGGTCGAAACCTGGTAACTTATTAAACAAATAAATCGTAGTAAAACCAAAAACAATTTTGTTTTCATTATATGAAAATAAATAAAAAAAATAAAAATTCTAATCATACCACGTTGTTGCTCTACGGGAGTTATTTTATTTTGGCATTCTTCTCTGCAACTTTTTTCTATGGGAACAAAAATTTTTCATGCTGACAATTGACCCTTTCTGTTTGAGTATGAATGCCCCAATTCTACTAATTTGTTTTCTACTAGCCTTTTGATAATTACATTTGACCTTTTTTCTGTAAAATTAAAAATAATATATATAACTAAAAGTTATTTTTGTAAACAAAAGAATTGAAATTAAAATAACAGGATTTGAAGTATACAAACTTTTGATGTTGATGTAGGTGACACCAAATCCAAAGCAACATTTTCACCAATTTGTTGATGTTCTGCAACATTCTGTAAAGTACAAATTTTAGTTAATCGTCAATAAAAACTCAAATTTGGCTTGTTGATAAAACAATTATTGCAAATTAAACATCTCATACCAACTCATCATGGACTGGACTTTATAAAGATTCATTATTTGTTGAGCTGTAAATGCTTTTGATCTTAACATATATTATGGCACCACTTGTGTGGACAAATTTGTTAGTGTAGAAATTTAGTCGGATAAATGTAAGTCCCCAGATTTCTGAACTATCCAGGTGGACGGTGAGTCTCCTTCAATGTATATACTCAATCACAACCTCATTTGTTTCCTCCACAGTCTAAAAGTACAAAAATGATTTATTAAACCAAATGATAACTAATAAAGTTAGTTCGTTCACAAACAAAATCAATGTTAGTCCAATATTACATACCAAATTGATGGTTGAAGTTTCACTTTCATTTCATCACATGGTTTTTAACATTAAATTCTGTAATCTGTAAAGCAAAAAATATTCATTAAATTAAATAACCTAATTAGTCCATCCACAAGCACTCAAGGTTAGAACAATGTTACTCACCAAATGGTTATTTGATGGTACACTTTCATTCTGTAATTCCACGTTATTTTCCTCATTGCGTTTCATCTATAAAGTAAAAACATATATCAAAATATTAATGCTTTAAATCATATAAAAATAATAGTAAATAAGAAGAAATTACAAAGGTTTACCTTGCATTTCGATGACAGGTTATTTTTTCATCCCATCATGCAATATTATGAGGGATCTTGTTTTAAATGTGAGTAAATGCACGGTCATATTTTAACAATTATCCTCAATCCACTAAAAAAAAACACCGAAATACGAAAACGGACAGAAATTAACAAATAACAAAACACAACGGAAAACCGACGAATGTCATCGAATACTAGTGTTGCCATTAGAATAATTAATAATGACCAAAGTATTGTTTTTTTTATCAAAATATAACACATTTTACAACCATTCTAGTGTATTCATTATATTGAATAATAATAAATAAGTATTTAGTTATTTGTATAATAACGAAAATACTACAAATAAATAAAACAGTATTGTACTATTGAAATACGTTTCGTCAATCATAATGTATTTTTATGCGTGTGGCAATTTCACAAGCTATAATGTACTTACCTGACAATGATTTTAAACCAACTAGCGCCATACACGGATGTTTGGGTAACTAAAAGATTGGTAAGCGCCGAACGAAGTATAGTTTATGGTAAAAGCGAATTGGTTTGATGTTACGTTATGTTGAATTTGATCTTTATGTCATATTATATCAATGGTAAGGCGAGCAAAACAATTTATTGTGAAATATCAATTGAATTTGGAGATGTACCTTTTCTCAGTGTAGGTACTTTAACTTTATTATTTTCATAGTAGTGTTATTTGGTTTGAGATAAAACATAATATTAAACACTTTTACATCTCATGCATGAATTCAAGAACAACATTGTAGATATATGAATATTATTATTATCATTCCTTTGAATATAACCCTTCCACAGGTATTTAGAATGGTTATAAGGACTTCTGTAAATCTCTACCACATTTGTATTAACAACACGAAATTCTTACAACTTGTTAGACAATACATTAGCAGACTGAAATAATATTTGATTTGGTTGGTTGTGAGTGTTCATACGAATAATGCAATATAATAATAAAGCGGTATGGAAGTATCTGCCTTCTAACAATATTTAAATTAGTAGCTTTTACAACGTAGGTAATTTCATATTCTGTAAGTAACACTTATCAAAACGAAGCATATGTCTACTATATTTATTAGATTATATAATACCTTTTAGTATGAAGATATACGTAGTAATTATGAACTGTTTGATGATATTTTAAATATATTTTAATAATTTCTTATCATCTGTCAATACCTCAAATTGAGGATCAGGACCATCATGGTTCACTCCATTCACCATCTATAAGCTTCCTAAATTTGATCACTCCATTTCTTTGGTACGCAACCCCTTACCTTGCTTCTACTGCCTCAGTCGTATTTTTTTATTATAATTTCATCACGATCGAGGATTTCGGCTGGCCAGTCTTACAGGCTACCAACCATGGCATCTCTCATGTGGTCAAATTTGTTAATATAAAAAATTAATCAGGTAATGTAAGTTTCTAGACTTCTGACCTATCTGATAGATCAGTTGATCTCCTTGAAAGCCTTAGTCATGTACAATCTCTTCTGGTTTTTAGGCTCCCTTCTCGCGACGTCTCCAATTTCTTAAATAAAATAATACTCTATTTTTGCAAGATTCGTTGCGAATATACGCACTGATTTTAATTTGATAGTGTTTACCTCGTAGAAGATCTGAGTACCTGTCTAAGTTACACGACATTTAAATACTCAGAATGAAAATTGAGTATTCTAGGAATTAGAAAAATCTACTCATTTTAAAATATGATAAACACTTTTCTTCTATTTTATTTCTAAGGTAAATCCAATTTTTCTTGTGTAAATATCTTTATCTCATTGAATAGATACTAAAATAATCATTAAAATTAGTTCATTTTGGTTAGGTACTGTATTTTTTTGTGATTGTATCGGTGATTCTACTTCTTACAATTTTCAACTTACCCTCATCCACTTATAGATAAAGACTTCTTTCATATTTTTGAAACTTTCTAACAGTCTGGCACTGAAAATGGACAGAGTTCAAAAAGCCTGTGCTATTAAATCAAATTATTAAGTAAAAAAAAAACAGCGTTTTTGATTTTATCCGTCTTTATTGATTTGTGAAATAAAACTAATTTATAAAAAAGAATATGTCAAACAAAATACTGCGAGGGTAAAGATAATGTAGGTACCTGTGACTAAAAAAGGAGAGTATAGTAATATCATTAAAGTACCTACGCCTTATTATATTGTCACTTATTTTAATATGGACAAATTAGGTTACTTATTAATATATCATGAAGAACTTCAAAGGATAATTATATTTCCCTTCCATAGAGGATGAAAGTGAGCGAAGGTTAAAGTTCAGTTTGATACATTAAAGTACATTTTATTTAGTCATTCCCATTTTTTTAAAAAGAAATATCAAAAGTAGTACAGATAATGTCGACAAAATAAGAGTTAATTCTCGGAAGACCGAAAAGTTATTTAATATTTTAACTTGCTTTTTTAATGAAAATAATATCCGATAACTATCATAGAATTAATATAACTAAAATATTTTGTACGCAGAACAATATTTTGTGCGCATGATATGCAAAATAATTACCCGCAAGAATAACATAATGTTGGTAACAGAGGCATTTGCAAGAGGGGAGATTTCATCAAATAACAATAAGCGTAAACTAAGTAAGAATGCAAAATATTATCATGATAATAATATAGCAGACTACCTGTGTAGTATGTAAGTAACTATTGCCTTTGAGTCAAGAAGTCCCGTGTTTGATTCCCGGCTTGGGCAAAATGTAAAATGGTCTTGAACAAATGGACCTGGGCCTGATTTGAAAATTTGGACAAGATTTGTTAAGTGTAGAACTTCGGATAAATGGAAATCATCTATGGTATCCAGATGGGCAGTGGGTTCCTTTCAATGTGCTGGGTCTGAGTGTAACGTGTATAAGTGTTTGGTGCATAGTTTATGTGTATCGTCGCATTTATAGTTAAAATGCAAGATTCATATCTGAATTTGAGACTAGCTTAATCTGTGTGAATTTTCCATTTAGTTTATGTAATCATCACAAATAAAATCTTACATTTGTGAATATGAAATATTATCAAGCACTTAATACAAATTAATTGTAAGTATTAATACAATTTATAATACAGTTTCTAGATTTACTCTTACTTTATTAAGGTGCCTCGAGTTTCGACATTCAGTGTCTTTTTCAAACTTTCTGTTTCAAACTTAACTGTATTAATAAGTACGAAGTCTTAGAAAATATATACCGATAAAATATAAGTAATATATATAATCAATCACATTTAATGTTTACTTACTCAAAATTCGTAAGAAACCAATGAAAGGAAAAAAATATTTCAAATCTAAAGGAAGTATTCGCGAACCTTATTTATGTTAGCAAATATTTATCACACTCTTTATTCATCACATCCATAAAAAAATAGTATTTCTTTTGAAAGTCTTTACATTTTTTTATATTGACATGACGTATCAATAAGGGTTCTGTTCCCAGGAGAAATATCCCACTGCCCGAGGCAAACTGTTATAAGGCCATAAAAAGTTATGTGCCAGAAATATTCTCACATCTAAACCACACAACCTTCGGTAACATTGCTTATACAAATATCAAATAAATATAATAACAAGTATCAGGCAAATTGAAAAAGTCTCCAAACGAATTGAGTTCCTCTGTTATGATTAAAGTCGTACTCGTAGTAACAGTAGTAGTACCTACCTAATAGTATTTATCTAGACACAATACATTTCCACGAATGTGATTGTAAGATTTTCATCAAATTATTTGGAACAAATATATAACGAATGTATTTTTTAAAGAAATATAATGATATTTGTGTTTAGAAATGTTTATTTATCTAACAGATAAGAAGATTGCTTTGAAAATATTACGAATGGTAAAATATAAAAAAAAAATATACTTTAATGCCATGGAAATACGAGTATAGCTAAAGAGAGGGCTGTCTATTCAATCATAAACGTTTTCCCCCATCAGTTCAATATTTGTAAATGTTTTTTTTAACAAATGATAATAAATGACTCTTTATATAAATTAGAATTCAATTTTATGAAGTATCTGGAATTAGCACATTCCATTGGAAATGTTTATATCGATGACAAAGACGTTATCCGATCAAGAAAGATGTTTTCATTAAATAATATAAATTTCTTCTTCTTCTTCTTTACGTGTCTTGTCGGGTCCCTCCGACGTCGACGACCACCTGGGAGAAATCCTTCCTGTTCTGGACAGCACGATACAGCTCCTCCACACTTCTCATCCCGGTCCACTCCCAAATGTTCTGGATCCTGGAATGCCGCCTTCTTCCAACCCCTCTACGGCCCTCAATATTCCCTTCTATGGCCAGTTTTAGTTTCAGTTTTCAATATAAATTCTGAATAAAAGATTTATAACCTAACAAAATTCAAAATACTTTGTAGTATTTAAGTATCAAAACTCAGTGGCGTGGTAGCTAATGAAGTATTTTTTCGGTATTTATTTTGCAAAACTCCATAATTACAAATACTTTCTTACTAGTTACTAGTAAAACCCCTAACCATATATTTATTTGTTATAATAGTGATAGATAACTTATGTGTTTGAGTAAATTAAGACTAGACATATATACAGGAAAAATCTACAGTAGATTACACACTAATCTGAAAAACTAGATTTTCCAACGTTTTCACGTAAACTTAAGTTGTGTATTTCTTTGGGCGCTTATATAATATTTCTTAGTAAATGTAACGTATTTATTTGTTTGTATCTTTATAGAGACCTATACGAGTGTTATTGTAGGAAAGAGGAGAGCGTATGAAGGAGGCCCGCTTCTACAGGTTCCCACTGGTGCCGTGCTGACATCGCTACCTATAACGTATTATAAATATTGTATCCAGGAAGTAACATACATAATACGCATATTCAAAACAGATAACATTTAATAAGATTCTCTCTGAAACACCTGCAAGCGACAATTCAATTTTATATAAACGTGCTCATATCAAAAACTTTCATATTAATAAATATAGATGTACCTACCTATACCTATCTATAGTATAGTTTCAGGCAAGTATTTAGATAGGTATGTCTGAAGGCAGGTGAACACTCTTCTCTTCTCTATCTACTCACCTTTATTATACTTACGTAGATTGAATCTTCCGCATGTATTGGAGCGGAAATTTGATTTCTAGGATTCAGATATTAAATAGACCCCACGTTAAAAAGGATCTACTTAATGTCAGCCGACTTACATATAACAAAATGTTTTATTTTTTTATACTCCATGGTAGGTAACTCTTAAAACGGACATGAAATAATAATAATCTTATATATTATTTGAGTATCTACAACTCTTCACCAACTCTAAGAAATATATTGATGAAAAATACGAATATTTCACTCACTTATATTTCAAAATATTTTCTGTGAATTTTTTATCCTTTTTCCTATAAATCCTTATGTGATAATAGTCAATAGTTACATAACTAAATTTCTGTCCTTTTTATATTATGTTTGTAAGAGAGATTGACGTAATTTTTTACACTTTATGTACTACAACAAGCATTTACCAAAAGATTTATTTGTCCATTTCTATTAAGACGAAGAATGTCAAGTGCGACAATTTGATTTGATAGTGCTTAAACAATAGAACTCTTTAGAATTCAATTTAATCCTCTATAGTATATGAATTCAACTACTATCTACAGTACCTAATATGAAAATTATAGATCTTCAAAGTTTTATCTCAAACGTAGTCATTTCCCTTTAGTATTAACACTTTAATAGATATTTCCACAAGAGTGAAGACAAAGTATTTCAGTGATTACTCGACTATGATATTTCCATCATTTTTATCTAAAGATCTGGACACGTTTCATTTATAATAGAAGATTTTAACAGAAGGCGAAATCATTTTCTTTTCCCTTAAAGAAGCATTAACTAGTTTTAGTTTAGTTTTCTTGATAGTTTTTACAGATTAAATATTTATTCTCAAATGGATTATATTTATATTATATACATATTTCTTCAACTTTTTTTTATCTCATGCAGAATTATGAAGTGGGATTTTCTAAGGAACATTCGAATCAAAAGAACAATCACGTTTTAAATATTTTTATTTGCGTTTATTTGTCACAAATAGATGCGTATTTTAACATATGATAAATTATTTACATCAATAAAACACTTTGTTAAGTAGACCAAATATCACAGCGGTTAATAAAATTATTTTTCAATAATAAAAATGTATATACATTACATATATACACACAAACATTTAATTCGTTTCCTTTATTTCAAAATACATCCACACGAAAGCAACAATATATAGATACAAGCATAGTGAAGAACTGATGGGAGCCTGTAGAAAAATTACCGAGAATAATCATGTTTACATTCGTTAAATTTGATTAACTGGAGACAACTTATTTTTCTTTAAAGTAAGCTTAAAAGCTTGCATATTGAGAACGTCGTGTTGTTACTAGAAATTTTAAATAGGTAAGTACCTCGTAGTTTCAGCTTCATAAAGAAAGACTGTCACCTTTATAAGTTCAGTGGAGCGAATGACGTTAAATATGGATAGTTTCATATTATAAATAAAGAACAACACTCATTAATACACAGTTAAAGTAAAGGATTATGTTTTCAGGCTCACCATTTAAAACTCATTAATATCATAAAACATGTACAATTCTAAAAACATCTATCAACATACCACAAAACTTTCAATGCTTTCCCAACGGACTGAATTCATTTATTAACAAAATTAGTATCGTTTTGAATCACCAACAATAATAATTAAATATGTATGATTCTCTGTTAACTAATAATAATTATTATTTAACTAACTATGTTTACAAAAACAATAACAAAGTATAATATAAAGAATATGGTAAAACATAAATAACACATTAAATATTAATTAATTCATGATGTGATTAGAAAATAATTAATGAAGTTTTGATTCAGTCATAAAGCTCATAGACACGTGTAGTGAGTTTGTAATAAAATGATCGCTTAAAGGTTAAATTTTATTTGTTATATGAGAAAATCATTATTGGCATCATTCTGAATGAAGAGACTTGAGATATAAATATATTGTTCCCTTTACATGGATACGTTTCAGTAATAATACTCGTAATTATAATAATCATGAAACACAAACATTACATCAGACATTAATATAATATTATTATTAAATAGAAAACTTTATAGACAAATATTATTTCTTTAATTTTATATTTCTGCTCCATATACTTATTTATTATTAATCTCAATTAATTATGTATTTTTGTATTTACAGGGATTTGGTAATTTATTTAATTGAAGTGTACAACATCAACAATAAGTATATCTAAATTTAAGACATTTAATTCACGACATAATAACCTAAAAATGTCGCTATCATGGTGACCATGATGCTCAGTAAACTGTTGGCCTCCACACTGGTCCCAGCACCTGGAGAAAATATAATAGAATTTTATTTTGTTGAAACAATAAGGCAGCAAGCAATGTAGGATATTAAAAATATCTTTTGTTGTTCTAGAATCTTAAGTATCACAAGGCGGTTCAATTTATAGACATATTATAATATCATTCATTACATATCTAGAGTTTTTTTCATACTCCTGCTTCTAAATGTGGGTATTATCTTAAACTAAAGCTCACGAACTCATAATACGTTCTGCAACTTTTTTCACATGTACCTACTGATGAATCTTTTTCTTCAAAGAGGAACTGCATAGAAAATATATTGAAAATTATTGACAAATGATTTCATGGATTGGTGCATTATTTTTGATAACAAAAATTAGCAAAAAACATGTAACACATGTCCCACGGGTGAAGCCAGGGGGAGGGTTTTGGAGGTTCAAACCAAAAGTAATTTTTTTTACACATTTCATAAAATATAAAGGTTATTGCATGATCTTTCACTAGTTTTATTTTCTTGAACCCCCCCCCCAAACCTGGCTATGCCCGTGGGTCATGTGGACTATGCCCGTGGGTCATGTGACATGACCCACGGGCATAGCCAGGTTCATGTGCACACAAAAAGTAAATAACATGAATAAAATCTCAGATTCAATTCCACACAAAATATTAAATACTCGACCAATGAACTATGATTATAATAACATGAATAATTTTATTGTACATTATATTATAAATAAGCCATTATTTGTTATTTTTTCTCATTAGTAATGTTAGTTTTGTGAATAACCAGATGTTTTCTCTTTTTAATATTTGTTGTAAAAATATAGCAGTAGTGATATTTGTACTTGTGTTTTTATACAGAGAAAATTTACAATGTAAAAAAATACAAGTTTTATGAAAGAATAACATACAAAAAATAAAAAAAGTTGTTATATAAATCTTGATAAGCAATATATTCAAAAACTTAAAAGTTGTGAATATTTATTTTTCTAGAATTATATCAAAAGTTGTCAATTTTTGACTGTGGGAAAAATCTGATAGTCAAACAGTGACTCTGCTTAAATCATTATTATGAGTAGGTATATTTGTTAGATAAACATGCAAAATTTCATACAAAACAAGGTATATGAAACTTATTCTAACTTTGTGTAGCACTTCCATTTCAATCATAAATATAAACAGACAAGGAAAACAAAACAATTAGACAAATATTAAAATGCTATGAAAATATTACAACTTGAGACTATACTCGTGTGCGCACTTAAATAATTTTCAAAAGAAATGTTTTACTCATGGACAGAAACAATATTTTATTATTTTACTGTACCGGTAAAAGATAGTTATTGATGATTGGATTTTTGTTTAAATTTATTCTTAAGAATATAAAATATTTGAAATAACAAAGGAGTAGACATACATTATCGAGGTTGACTATTCAATAGAGTCATTTAACGGTGTATTCGACCATCTTAAGGACGAATACGAGTACGTTCTATATTATAAAAATAAATACTTCATCCTTTTTCGTATAAAAACATATTTAAACAATGATGTCATCAGATAAAACATTTTCGGAAGGTTTTGATGTTAAGGTAAACAATCATGTCGTGGTAAAAAAAACACAAAAATATTCCCACATACATGAACACAAAAATATTTTTGTGTAATATTAACTAACACAAAATTGCAGACTAAAATTATAAACAATTAGGGATGGGTTTATCGGTTTAATGAGATATTATTGTAACAATTAAGATTGGGTGGTGATAAGGTTTATTTGTTAATTAGTAACTTGCCTTGTCCTTGAACTTCTAAAGCTTTATCCACTGCAGCTGTTAACTGCGCCGTTGGCATAACTCCTGATGAAGCAGCATGCAATAAGCAATGGTTAATATAATACATCTTCAATATGTAGTGTTTATCATTATTTATATAACTTTATATAATGACTCATAATCACATTAACCAAAATATTTTTATGGAATATATATTATTTATACATAAAGCAGTGAGCATTTACATAGAAACACATAAGCATTAAATTAAAAATCATACCATATATTTATCATAATATAATACAAGTAAACATATATTGACGTAGTTAACAAGATATTACACAGTGCATATTTTTGTTTTTTTTTTTTTTATAAATGTAACATATACCTACTTAGTATTTATTTGAACATTAATTTTTAGTGGTTCAGTTTTTTAGTCAATTTTATTAAGTTAAGCAGTAATGCGTGAGTGTAAATGAGTATGAGTCATATTGAATGAAACACATTGTTGAAGTGATGTGAAATATTAGTAAATAGGGGAGTGTAGATAGGTACGTGAATGCTAACAAGGTATAAATAAGTTATGAAGTATTACGCACTTAGGTAAAATTTAGAGTCGCAATGCCCACATAACATTATTATTACCGCTTTTTAATTCAAATGTTTACGATAATAATGTAATTTAAGAATGAAAAATCTATTTTTAATAGTGTAACCTCGTCTTAAATAACAAGTAGGTACGTGAGGAAAAATGAAATGATCACAAAGTCCGAAAAGCTTATGTTGTTTGGTGCCTGGTGGGTGAGGAAAGCTGCGGGAGGAAACTTGTGATTAATGACCCGAGCAGTCTGGGGTAATTTTTCACCATTTGTTAAGTTGAAACTGAAATTAGGAATAACTCGCTCTCTCCCTTTATACGACATTAAGTTAGTAAACAAACACACAGACTTGACGTGATATAATATATGTAGATAGTTATGTATAACTGTTTCAGATTCAATATTCTAATTTGTTATTCAGATTTGAATTGGATGGAGACGGTAGATACATTCATAGATACGTAGGTACAATCATCACCACTTACAGCCTCAGCTTACATACACATACATTCACATTCTTCTGGGAATAGCCGTCACTTTGTACGGAGTGAAAACATCCCTCTACTTTAATAATATAAATCACTAAAAGTTGACAGGAAACATCCTTACTAAGAGTTTCTGATCTATTAGGATTGTCACACCTACACGCGCTTAGTAGGATTCATCCCACTTTATGGATTCAAACCATATACTTTGTAACTTCATCATTCTAACTTCTTGCATATGAATGTGAATAGTTATATACTTGTATGTAATTTCTTTGTTCAATGTTTCATATAATATTATTTTGTACAGAATATTACATTATGAATATCTTCAGAGCTTTTAAAGATGTGCCTTTAATATATTTTCTCAAACAATATTTAATATATTGAGCTCTATCGACATTTCTTTATAAAATCCATTTTACATTTTACAACTAGATTAGGTATCATTTTATTGTAACAAGAACATTATCAAGATTCTGAAATAAATACATCTTAAACTTTATTGTTTAAATCCAAATCTTAAATTGTTATTGAGAACTTTCATTACCCTGCCTATTCAATTATAGTTTTGTTATTATTAAAGGATCGTGTAGGAGCGGAACTGAAAAAGGAACTTACAATACAAATCTGTATTGTAAGAAGTGAGATACCAACTTATATCATTTTTGCTTCATTCATTTCTTACACCGTAGCCATAAAAATACAAAAGTTATGTATTGTAGAAATGTTCGAGTGGCTGTGAGCGTAGCCTGCTAGTAACACGGAGGGTATTTGTTCCCAAGTAGAAGGGCTCCCAGAAATAAACATATTATATGGAATGTATAAATTTCCTTTTAATAATATCTATGTACTTAAGTTTATACAGAAAAAAGAGCGATAAAATCGTAAAAATGTTTTGTTTGTCTATCTCTGTTTCTGACAGGTTCTCTTGTGATAAATATTATATTACCAAAATATTGGAACAAATTCTCGTGAAACACACAACATTTAATATTTAATATGCTACGATGGTAATCTTTTTTCATTCTGACATTTAAAAATCGAAAAGTTATTCAAAATTCAACTTTAGTATTATGTCAATTATCTGATAATTTGCTACCACTTTTATAAATGGGGTTCGAAAATAAACACGTTATTATAGAAACCCCTGGAATAATTCAGTCGTATAGGGGAGGTAGGATAAAACGAATTAATGATAATTTATGTGTTGTATGTTTTGACAAAATAAACAAATAATGAATAATCCAAGACAACTTGATACTTTTATGACAGTAAGCAGTTATGTTTGTTATTGTAAGAACAGTTGTATTTACCTGGATAATATATGGTTTGTTTTTTAGCTGTGTAGTTGGCTTGTGGCACTCTCATTTCACAGACAAACTCTTCGCTGTCATTTAGATCTTCATCTTGTACCTCGACTGATCCAATGACGTCAAATAACCCTTCTACCCCAGGAGAAACTTCCACTTTTATGTCTTTGATAACTTTTCTGTAAAGAAAAAGAACAAAAATAGTTATACGAAAGAGAGAGTATCTCGTAGTACATATTACAAGAAAATAAGATTTCATAATAAGCAAAATTGTAACCGTAGATATGAAAATATGACAGAACACAGACAAAGAGTTTGTACTCAAGAGTTATGTATGTAACGGAGACCATATAATAATAATAATGCGTAGTGTAATGATAGGGATAATTCGGTCCCTAGATGTTTATTAAGCATTGTTTCTTAGGGGAGTGTTGAATAGTAATATATTATTCAGTGCCTCTCATTTCATAATAATTTAGTTACCCAACTACTAAAGGCAATGCATCATGTAACCATGTAGAGCGTTCAGTTCACACAAAGGGACCTTCCTTCGCCTTTCCTCTTTAAGACATATGTACTTACAATATTATTTCTCCGTCCCTACATTTACATAGTACATGAACCAAAATCAAATTCACACAGATATTAAGTATTCTGCCTGTGTCAACAATATATGTGGGTACATAATACGAACATAATAATAATCTATTGACCACATCTCTTTGATATACTTTGAAGAAAGTACGAAAAGGATAACCGATAAACTCATTCAATTTACATATCTCGACTTTATGGTTCTACATACACACAAGCAAACATAGTTTTTTAATACTGTTAACAATATTTTTTTTCACTTATTTTGACTATTTTAAACCAATGAAATCCAATCTATATAAATAGACAAAACTTGGGTACAATGATAGAGTCTTGATTAAAGGATTTAGCGATATCAAAGACGTTTAATTCCCACTCTGTTATAATGTGAGGTATAAGATAAATTTTCGAAATTATGATAGTGATATAACTTTTTATAAATTTGGTTGTATAGGAAGCACAAATTAATATTGTATCTAATCTACGGTTGACCATTTCATCCCTGTTTAATATTCCTTATACGTTACCAACTAGATACCTACATTTATTTTGATATTCCTAGCAAAAGTTTGTTTTTGTTGTCAGAGGTTAGCAATTCAGACGATTGCAAATTACAAACGGAAAAATACGGGAATATTTTGTAATTTTCTTACCTGCACGAGTAAAAAGGAAAATAATAAAACTATTTAATAATAGAACTCAGACGGGGAGAATGAAGTGAAGTGCAAATAAAACAAAAGTAATTGAAACAAATGGAAATACATAAACTATGACATTACTACGGTGGACTCCTCCATACACTTGGGGATACTCTTGGAAATATTTCTTAATTTATAACTGAATGCAAAATGCATACACAGAGAGACAAAGCTTATGTTTTCATGCACGTGCCTAAAATGCATTATACCATCCAAAAAGAAGAATTTTTCAAAGTTGTATCCAACTCTTATATCATATTGTAATAAATCTTCAGAAACATTTTCCATATTTCTTTATTCTATTGAATATTTTCAAAGGAAGTGTAAAATATAACTGAAGTAATTTGTTAATAAAACCTTGAATTTACTTTCATATAAAATTCAAATACCTATAAGCAATGGCACATCACGCAGAAAAGGCTGTCAACTGTTCACGTAGAACTTGTCGTCAGATTTAAATATCATTTTCTTATTTATAAATTTGTATTTGAGTTTAGTACATCTGATGAGCCAAAATATGTAACATTATATACAAATATAAATGAAAGCGATGTTCATAGTTTATTGCTATTTGCGGTGATCATTTATTGAATTACGTGTTTTGGGTTAAAATACTTAACTAAATATACGTCCAATGGTAAAAACAGTGGAATAATTCACCCACATGAATATTTATGTCCCGTTTTATGGATATAATTGTTGTAAAAATAAGATAAAATAACTGGAAGTGTTCCATGCATCTGTTTCAGTAGGGTGTGTAAATATTTTGAATTTATAGTTTTTGTACGTTTTCAAAAACCAACACATTGAAAATAGATACGAAGTGAAAATAGTGTCTGTGACACAAAATAAATGGTATTTTCATTTGAAGCCATAGGATGTCGAATTATGCAGGTGCAACATAAACAATATTATTGTTATTTTAGTATCATGTTCAACATGTCAATTTTCGGCACGAATAAGATTATGATCCGTCTCTTGTAAAGTACTATGAATATTTAAAAAAATCACCATCCTGACTTTCGTGCTAATTAATTTTTTTTGTTCCTGAAATTAAATGTAAAAAATAACTTTAACTTGCGTCTCATTGCAGCGCGGTACTAGAGTCTTATGAAGAAGAGCGTTTCGTATAATAATAGAGAAAACTTTTGAATTATACAGTATATGTATCTTCATTGGTTTGTTTTTTTGTAATCACCTTATAGAATTCTACTTTTTCTACTGTATTTTTTTTTATTACCGGCAATCCACCCGTAACGAGTGATTTGTGAAATGTATGTATCCTGTAAAATTTATACAATTTAAAGAAAATAATGCAATGATGAAATAAAAAATGTATTTTAGAAGTAAGTACTTTAAACATTCACTTAAAAATATTGGTGAATACCGTATAAAAACAACTTAAATATTCATTAAATAAAATGTTATTTCATGAGATAATAATTCATGTCAGTGATAAACTTTAATATATTACATAAATATCGGTAACTTTCTTACTCGTAAGAGGAAATGTGTAGACCATGTCATACTTTGGTAAAAGAGTTGGACAATAAGCTTTTACATAAATTCGGTAACTTTCTTACTCGTAGGAGGAAATGTGTAGACCATGTCATACTTTGGTAAAAGAGTTGGACAATAAGCTTTTACATAAATTCGGTAACTTTCTTACTCGTAGGAGGAAATGTGTAGACCATGTCATACTTTGGTAAAAGAGTTGGACAATAAGCTTTTACATAAATTCGGTAACTTTCTTACTCGTAGGAGGAAATGTGTAGGCCATGTTATACTTTGGTAAAAGAGTTGGACAATAAGCTTTTACAATTACCAAACTTAATATATCATTCTAGTTTTAATATTACATAATTAATGTATCAGCCCAATACCTTCCAGACGCAACCTCTATAACATTAAATTAGTTCCAAGAGGATTATCAACTCTTTTTGAAAAAGTTCAATAAAGACAACAACGTAACACATGATATTAAGTATTAACTATACCTACTGAGTGATATCTTGTCATATCGAAAGACATGATTATAACTAAATGAATGGATTTTTTTGTGAAAACACTCTGATCTTTATCTTTATAAGTCACGTTTATTACACAAATGTAGTGTATATATATAATGAGTTACAATCCATTGGATTGGTCTGCAACGAGTTTGGTTTTTCTTCTCCATTCGTCCCTATTCTCAGCCAGTCTTTTCAGCTCCAGTTGGTCCATATATGCGTCTCTTGGTAGGCCTCTGCTATTTGTCCCCTCGGTCTTACCCTCCGCGATGGCGATGAGTAGTCCTGGGTGCCTAATATTGTGGCCAATCCAGTTAGCTCGTTGTTGGCTGATTCTCTTAAGCATGCGTCTGTAGCACCACATTTCAAAGGCCGCCAACCGTCCGCTTTCACTCTTGCTGATGGTCCATGTCTCACAACCATAAAGCAGAATGCTCCATACAAAGGCTTTAGTAAGGTTCTTCCTTACGCTTAAGTCAATATTTGGGGATTCCAATATCTTCGATTTTTTGTTGAAGGCAATCCTTGCCTGGTTTATTCTGCTTACAATTTCTGCTTTGGAGCGTCCATCCTGGTTTATTCTGCTGCCTAGGTACACGAATTCACTTACTTGTTTGATGCTCACTCCATTTATGGCAATGTTCGCAGTCGCTTCCTCTTTTCCAACGACCATACATTTTGTTTTTTTTATTTTTATTTTCATATTGTACTTTGACAACAGTATACTTTCCATTTTTCCTAAGGCTTCGTTCAGCTCCATCTCGGAGTCTGCGAGTAGTGCTATGTCGTCAGCATATCTTATCATGTCGACCTTTTTCCCATTTATTTTTACTCCTGTCCAGTTCTTCATTTCTTCTCTCAGTTCATCAATGGCTCGCTGTATATAGCAGTTAAAGAGAGCTGGCGACATTGAGCATCCTTGTCTTACGCCTTGTTCGACCCTTGCTTCTGCGCAGCTCTCTCCGCTTTTAATCACAGCCATTTCGTTCTTGTATAAGCTCCAGATTGCTCTTCTGTCTTTATAACTCATTCCTATCTGGTTGAGGGTGTTAAAAAGTTGTTCCTATTCTACTTTATCGAATGCTTTTTCAAGGTCGATGAATGCTATATATGTGTTTTTATTAATTGTTAATCTCTTTTCTAGAGTAAGTCTGAGACTCAGGATTGCATCTCTTGTGCCTGTCTCTTTGCGGAATCCAAATTGATCTTCTGAAAGTGTTTCGTTGATTTTACTTTCCGCCCTTTTCATCATAATATTGGTGAGTATCTTAGAAGCGTGTGATATCATGCATAAGGTTCTGTGTTGTTCGCATTTTGTCGTGCCTGCTTTCTTAGGGAGCGCTCGTATCAGACATTTGGCAAAGTCCTCAGGTATCTCTCCTGTGTCGTATATTTTGCAGACAAGCTTATACAATGTATCAAGCATGCCTTTTCCCGCGCATTTCAGCAGCTCTGATGGAATCAGGTCAATACCTGGTGCTTTGCCGTCTTTCAACTTTATCAATAGTAAAAAAATTGTACTAACCTGTTAATCTAATACATTTGTATTACATTTATATTACAGAGGAGTTTTATTAACTACTAGCTGGCCCGGCGAACTTCGTACCGCCTAAGAATCAATGAACGATTTCATACATACATCTTCTTCCCCTTGTCCTAGTTCGGTCGGGGGCCCATTGCCCCTAAGTATCTAACTATATTAAAGAGATAACTGTCCACCGCTGCTTCCAGGACCTCTGGCCACTCCAAACCAAGCCTTTCAACACATGTTCGACACCTGCCCTATCTTCTGCCCTCTCCCACTGACTTTATGAATGATTAATATTATTAATCTCTTTACAAACTCCCGTAATTGTCAAAGTGTGTCATCGAAGGTATAGTGTAAAAAAATATACCTAATTCATTTGGAACTTTCGCAGTTTAGCGGCCCCACCCGTTGTCGAGTACTTTTTTCCATAGAAAAAGTAATATTTTCGAAACTTGAGGAAATTGTTGCCATATGGTGAATTATTTTTTGGTCACCAAATTTTTGGAAAATTCTTTTATAGGAAAAAAAATTCGCAACTATGAAACTTGAGCGGCCCCACCCGTTGTCGAGTAATATGTACGGAATTTTAGGAAATTAATTTTCGAAGTGGATTTTTTGCCGGCAAATTAAAATAATTCTACATATGGCAACAATTTCCTCAAGTTTCAAAAATATTACCTTTTCTATGGAAAAAAAGTACTCGACAACGGGTGGGGCCGCTAAACTGCGAATGTTACATTAATTTTTTTTTACATAGACAATTCACACACATCGAGCTAGTCCCAAACTTAGATGAATCTTGATTATGGGTACTAACGCGACGATACCCACATATACAATGCACTATATACATATATATGTAACACCCAGACCCAGGACAATTTGAAAAAGGTCATTCTTCACTTTGCCCTGTCCGGGAATCGAACCCGGGACCTCGTGACTCAAAGGAAAGAGCTCCGCGCCACACCGGCCGACATGAACAATTTATGTTGAACAATTATACTTAACTGAGATTTGTTTATAAATTATCTGCAGTACGTAATATAATTATGTAGGTACTATATTTTTCAGGTAGATTTTACCTATTCATTTAAAATTTATAAAAATTCTTTCCATGATTTTTTAAAAATTGAAATATCAGAACTACAGATGTTAATTTGTATGGATAACGTTTTTAATTTGAGAATGTATAGAAAAATTATCATATAAATAGTCCAATCTATAAAAAAAACTTCATTGTTGATTTTGTATAATTCTCCATATTGCATTTTTAGTTGAAATTAAAAATGTATGGCGTAAATAATTTTCTTCGTAATTTTTCTTCTCTGTCTGCAAATTTCACTACACAATCTTGCATCAGAACTACCTACATGAACACATTCTTATTTTCATCTTTAATAGCACAATTTTTGGTTCAATAATAATTTTCCATCTGCAAAAATAAAATACAATTTCAAATATAATCTGTGCACGTCCACATTTATATGACAGAAGATCCATCGATACATAAATATTAGTCGAATAAGTCGGTAGTTACATGGCAATAGGTTGTATCTCGCATTTTTTGCGTTTTCAAGTTTGTTCCATAAAATGCTCAAAATAGTGTAATATTTGATGTGGCAAAAGGATATGTCTCTTTATAGTCAGAATAAAGAGAGAAAAGACGTAACTTATTGACATGTAGAAAGATTGTTTTCATCAACATGGCAAAAAAACTCAAATATTTTTAAACTGCAAGAAATTATTTAGTGAATGTTACATACATCTTGTAGAAGAAATTATTAAGAGAATGTTACATCTATCTTGTAGAAATAATAATTACCTTCATTTTGATATATAATGCTCGAAATTTGGCTGAAATATCTCTTTTGCAAACTTTGTTTTTGCTCTCCTATAAAATTATGTTTTAGTGAGATACAACCTATTGCCATGTAACTACCGAATTATAGTAAACAAATATTAGTACACATTTCGTTCATATTAGTTATAGTAATTTGGTTCTTAATATAGCAGAACCTACGGATTATTTTAGCACAATGCAACAGTCGACGTGGGGGCGCTAATAGCGTATGGACTCTCCATATTGTTTTTATTTTTGAAATTAAAAATGTATGGCGTAAATAATTTTCTTCATATTTTTTCTTCCCGTGAATTTGTAAGATGTTTTAATAGCCTATAGTTTATTCCGGGCGGAGAAGAATCCAACAAATCAAAGATCATTCAAATCGGTACAGCCATTCTTGAGTTATAAGTGTTGTAACACACACGTCTTCCTTTTATATATTAGATGTAAGCGAGTCTCACTTCTAAGATGGAGAGGAACTTTTTCGTAGGTATGTGCTCAGGTGCCATTTACTAGTTGACAATAGCTTTTTGAAAACAAAAACATCCCGACGTAGAGCTCACGTCAAAAAATACGTTTTTTTTTGCATAATAAATTGAAGAATTTTCTATAGATTAACAGATACGTATTTATGTAGATTTTTCATGAATTAAAATGTACCTCTATTGCACTTGTAGAGTGTATCCAGGAGCTTTATACTTTATTATTACTGCCAGTGGAAATTTTTTGTGTTTTTTTAAATTCACAATTTTTTTAATATTTCACATTTAGAATGTAATTATTTAACAAAATTCAAAGTTTTTTTTAATATATTTAATAAATACCTAAATAAATTCAAATCTTTAATACGTACTATGATAGAAGGAAAATTTCATCACGAGTATTTTTTCAAATCATAAAACAGAAGAAAGTTTATTTTTAAGAACATTGTTCAGTTTATTGTAGACAGAAAGATAAACATAAAAATAATGTGCATATTCTATTATTTTTTTACAATTTGTTTATTTACATATTTAAATAACATATCTTTAAAATTAGAGACCGAGATTTTTCACGTAATCATGACCTTTACATGACATTCTCAATTATCTGATTTCGATGTAAAAAGAAATTGCGCATTGTGAATACATAAATGACTAATTAAATAATAATTTTCGTGGACACAATATTTATCTAGATATTTTATCGTAATATGAGTAGTATAATGAATTAGCAGGATTCCCAAAATTAAAGGCCAAATGATGAAATAAGGTTTTTAGAGTAGAAATGATAAATTACTTCCGAATCTGAAATTTTCTATGACTCTCCATTGTATGAAATTAATTGCCTTTCACTGTTGAATGGTTGAGTTATAATCATTTTAAAAATATGGCTAAATATAAATTTACCAATACATTATTGTGTTGGTATAAACTTTAAGGTTGGCGAGGGAAGCTGTGGTATCACTATGGAATTAGGTGATATTAGTGTAAATATCAGCATACTAATTTATACTTCCAATTTCACGTATTATTTACGTCAATACGTCGACTAGTTCAAGGTTCATGAAATTTAATTAATTAAACAATAAAAAATATACAAAGGAATACACATTCGTACGACAAAATATCAAAAGGTTTTCTTGTATTCTTAATTAAGTTTAAGAGGTAATTATCATAATTAATCAAATTTGTAAAAAGTAATGTTTTTATTAATAATGATAACTATTATTCACATAAATAAAATTGAATAAATTAGTCCATGTCTGATCTTTTCATCTAAGAATAAATTTAAATTTGTATCTATTTGTATATAATAGTAAGACACACGAGGTCAATGACATGGATCCCAACTTATTAAACAATCATTTTGCTGCCCCTCCGCTAACTCTGGACAGTACCACCAAATCTAGATCATTATCTTCTATAAATGCACAACCCAGACCCCCTTGTATGCTGTTTAGTTTCGCTAGCGTTACAGATGCCGATGTCTTGCAGTCAGTAAAATCAATTAAATCCAAGGCTACTGGATGTGATGACGTTTGTTACACCTTTATTTCTCCCTTCTTTCACGTACTATTACCCTTTTTAACTCACATTATCAATCATTCTTTCTCACATAATGTTTTTCCGGGTGAGTGGAAGAAGGCATATATTATACCACTTCCAAAAAAGAACAAGTCATCGAGTCCAGCTGACTTTCGTCCAATTTCAATTCTCCCCTTCTTTTCCAAGGTCACTGAAAAACTGGCATATAACCAACTCAATACTTTTATCACACAAAATAATCTCCATAACAATTTCCAGTCAGGCTTTCGTGAGGGTCATAGTACCACAACTGCTTTGATCAAAATTACGGACGACATCAGATTTTCAATGGACAGTCGGCAGCTGACGTTATTGACTTTGTTGGATTTCAGTACAGCTTTTAACACAGTAGATTTTGATTTACTGGTAGCGACACTGGAAAGCTTAAATATCTCTCACACATGTGCCCTATGGTTTGAGTCATACCTTAAGTGACGCTCCCAGTGTGTCAAACTTAACAACGGTGCTGTCTCTGAGTGGGCGGAACTGAAATCTGGTGTGCCACAGGGTGGAATACTTTCACCTCTCCTCTTCTCAATTTTTATAAGCCCTGTTTCACGACTTTTTAATAATATACAATATCACTTATATGCAGACGACCTCCAGATTTACACCCATTTTAACATAGAAAACACTTCTACCGCTGTTGAAAATATGTCACATTGTCTGCAAAAAATTTCAGATTGGGCGGCGAATCATGGACTTCTTTTAAATCCTACTAAATCACAGTCAATATTTCTTGGCAGCCATTATCTTATTTCAAAACTTAAGTCCATATCCGTGCCCAATACAACTATGGGTTCAGATATAATATCTTACTCAACAACAGTGAAGAACCTTGGTATAGTGATGGACCAAAAATTAACCTGGCAGCAGCACGTGAATTCAATCCGAGGAAAATTTTTCCACTCTCTACATTCTCTTAAAAGATATCAAATGTTTCTGCCAACCAAAATCAAAACTTTACTCGTACAATCTTTGCTGCTGCCTCTCATAGATTATGCCGATGCGGTATACCTCGATCTTAATGTAGACCTAGCAAATAAACTTGAGAGACTTCAAAACTTTGGTATCCGTTTTATTTTTAATCTCAAAAGGTCCGACCATATCTCCCAGTATCGGCATACTCTGAAATGGCTAACAGTGTGTCAAAGACGTGAACTTCATATTTTATCTCTTGTTCATAAAACACTCTATTCAACGTCTTTTCCTTACTATTTGAAAGAAAAATTCGAGTATCTAGCGAACCATGGTCTACCACTGCGTTCCAACAACGAGCGTCTTCTGGCAATTCCTACACATAACACCAATTTCTTTTCTCAATCATTCTCAGTATGTGGTGCTCGTTGCTGGAATAATCTCCCTTCTTCTCATAGAATATCTCAATCTTTTAATGGGTTTAAATACGCCGTCAAGAAGTATTTATTGTCTTCTAATTCAGCATCCGTCCCCTAACCCCTTCCCGATCCCTTTGGAGTGTTAGGTGTGTGAATTGTAGTTTTTTTTCATTTTTTTTTTTTTTTTTTCAAATTAATTATTGTGGCTATTTTTTTATAATGTTTGTGTTTTTGTTATTATTATTTCTATTTCTGTTTAGTGTTAATGTGACGTGGTTAGATGGAAGAAATCACTATATAGTGATAATCTCGCCACTGCACATCATCACATTTTTTCCTGTGTATATTGCCCTATTTTATTTGTTATATGAATGATGATGTGCAAGAAGAATAAAATAAATAAATAAATAAATATATCCAACCCGAAAACCCAACCTACTATCTAGCTCATCTATGTATATTTGATAAATTGAATATTTCAGAGGAATCAAAGCATAAATATTGTTAGTGTAGGATACTTTATAATGGTGCAATATTGTATTAACAAAAATAAATCAACATAGACTTCAATATTATTATTATAACATAATAAATTATGCTATGCGCATTAAATTGGATAAACTATTAAATATGATACATAATACCCAACTAAAATTCAGAAATATTCAAGAGCTGAATCTCCCATTTCAATTCGAGTAAATGGAATATTTGATAATATCATTTAGTTATAATGTTTATATTATACAAAAAAGGGAAATTTTATGTTAAATTGAATAAAACTATTTAACAAATAAAAATAAATGTAAATATAACAATAGTCAATATACTATGTTTCATAAACCTGACATAATAATTATTAAGACATTTATCGTCAAAAACTGAAAACGGGTTTTTCGAATCTATATATTTTTTACTTGTGTATATTTTAGGTTTGACTTCGAGTATTAATATAAATGTTTCTTATTATGACTAAGTAGTGATTAAAACGTAAAATCTTTAATTCTATTCCAATATAAATAATACTAACCATAAAATAATCTTGTCATATCAAATATCCCCAAAGTCCACCGTTGTAATTATTACCGCTCTACTTATTTACCTAGGTAAGCACTTAAACTCATTAGTTCTTCACCAAACGGATATTTAAATTAAATTAGATTACCTACTCAACCCACAGCAAACTTGAACCGATAACAACTATATTAATGTTCATATTGTTTACTTTAGTGAACTTGTTCTAAAAACATCAATAATAAATTACTCTTAATAATAATGCACATTTTTTGACTATCTATATTGTAGTGAATCCACATAAAAGACAGTTTTGAATATACATACCTACATAATAATTGAACTGTGGAAGTGAACACAGTTCTGAAATTAAATGAAATTGATATATATGGAAAAAAAAACACAAATTGTTTTAGTTTTACTTAAAATATTTTAATGAGCAGTGACATGGTTTCGACTTATAAAGTCATTGTCAAACTGATGATAGACATCATATAAACATCAGTTAAAATATATATATTGAAAAAAAAAACACAATTGGTTTTAGTTTTACTTAAAAGATTTAAATGAGGAGTGACCTGGTGTCGACTTATAAAGTCATTCTCAAACTGATGATAGACATCATATAAATATCAGCAAATTCGATGAACTCATTTCATGTTTGTTTTCCATTTTGTATAGATTTATAAACGCACCGATATATTCTCAAATTTCATTGATCAACTATTGATGTAAAGTTTATATGATGTCTATCATCAGTTTGAGAATGACTTTATAAGTCGAAACCATGCCACTGCCCATTAAAATCTTTTAAGTAAAACTAAAACCAATTGTGTTTTTTTCCATATAAGTATATGAATTTCATTTTTTTTTTACATAACATGTATAGACAATTCACACAGACCGAGCTAGTCCCAAACTAAGATGTGAATCTTGTATTATGGGTACTAACGCGACGATACACATATATACAATGCACTACACACATATACATGTAACACCCAGACCCAGGACAATTTGATTTCAGAACTTTATTCACTTCTTATCTTATAGTAAAACCAAATGTGTTTTATTCCATATATAAACATGGAGTTTTACAAAATTAACGTCGTCTCAATAAATAAATGAAATTTGTTTGGTGTCCTTTCGTTCATAAGATTTATTTACGGTCTTTAAAAATACGTCGTTCCTATGGCAATGACATCAGAGCATTAGGAATGTCGTGGAATGAGGTGACTCAATTGATGTAAAGGCGCTCTGAATGGAGGAGGCTAGTTTTTGTCCTATGCTCCCAGGAGGAGTGTCACGTTCAAGAGCGATTTTATTAGACGTCTTTGAGAATTTGAATTTTAAAGTAAATTTTGTAACATGTTTAATTTAATTTATTTTACTGTAATTGTTGTGATTTTTTTGTACTTGAAGATAATATTATTATGGATTTTACGATTAGATCATTTATACTAATAAAAATAATCCTAGTTTATGTATCTCATATTTCAAATCGCATTTGACCGTTTACTTCCCTCCAGTTATAGAGCTTCCATATACTAAATTATTCTTAACATAGTAAAATACTTTTTTATATCAGTGAAATAAAATTGATTTCCCAGCCTGATAGATTGATGGTCATTATTCATTACTGAAAAAATATCACTTTTCGTATTCTTATATTATTACAATAAATTTTCATAAGCCAACATAATTGGATTTCTTTATATTGGTTGCACTCTGATATCTCTGGTGTAATTTATCTATATCTACACAATCACGGCATATCTCATACGTAGAACAATCAGCAGATCGGCTGCATGTAATGAATATGCATGCTGCCTTCTCCGTGCTAGCAAAAATTAAGATATTAAGGATGGTTGGCAAACCTCATTGCCAAATTTAAGATGTAAAATGCCTTTATATTTCGAACATCTGCCTTTAACAGCAGGGTTACTCTTGACAAAACTAAACACGATCTTAATCTAGTCTTGATCTTGATCATACGACGCACGAAGGGACTATGGTCAAAAACACCGCGCTACCGCTAACGCAAGAACGGTTTGCGTGTATTTTTGGCCAATAGTCACTTCGTGCGTCGTATGATCAAGATCAAGACTAGATTAAGATCGTGTTTAGTTTTGTCAAGAGTAACCCTGCTGGACACTCGTTAACTAATGAAAAAGAATGGGAGACCAATAATTCTTTTCTGGTTTCTCAACAGTTAAAGTAGTGTAGTTTATATTACTGTATGTCCATATTTTTGTTTAAGAAAGTTATGTTGAATAAATTCGATGAACTCATTTCATATTTGTTTTCCATTTTGTGTAGATTTTAAATAAACGCACCGATATACCTATTATCAAACTTCATTGATCAAATATTGATGAAATGTACTCTTTTTTAATATGTTCCATATGACTGAAAGCTTTGTTTGATTTATAAATAAAATAAAACAAAATATAGAAAAAAGTAATATTCGTTTATAGGCATTTTTATTTTATCTGATTATCTTATTTGTTGATCACTAAAGTAAACAATTATTCTCCCACGAATTAAGACGCACATAATTGGACCACGTGGCTCACAAAGTAAGCGAAGAAAGAATAAAAGTATTGTTTGGCGAGATTCACGTGGTGTTCCCGCCGTTATATTAAATCATTGCGTTATATGAAATATACTGTATTTCACACACAGAGCGTGAATGCGTGAGGTCTAATTGTTAGGAAGTAAATCGACAAATGTAGCCATTTTATTTCTGGCATCAGAAATAATAGCGGTGGTGTGGAGAAATATTAGGCTTCTATTGTTGTTGATAATGTATTGTACAATTGCGTGCCAGAGCAAGCCGTCTGGGGAAGAAACTTAACTTACATACTTTATTATTATTAAAGATGGGTACATAGCTACCCGCACATGAGGCATGAATATTCTGTTTTACAATATTCAGTTATATCAATATTCATCGGAAAACTGAAATATTTTATACTCTACTATACCTTCACGCTGTGTCCCATGTGGGGTAGGCAGAGAGGACGGAACGACATATAGATTTATCCTTACATATTTCTTTCGCTTCCTCTACATTCATCCAAAACACGCGGCCATCCTTTAGGATTTGATCCACGTAATCAAGCCACGTGACTCTTGGACGTCCGCGCTTCCTCACACCCCCTCCTTCAGATAAATACATCCTCTTCATCATTCTTTCATCGTGCATTCGCTCAACATGTCCAAACCATGATAACTTAAATATTTTGTAATCTATTTAATCAATCACTGGGTTTTTTATACTTTTAATCTGGGTACGGAATAAACCTTAATAGTTCTTGTGTTCTGAAAGTTGAGGGGGTCTGCAGCAGGACCAACCTAGGATCTCTATATTGAAAGTCTGAGACTTTGCTATCAGGCTATTGACCACTTTAAGTAATGAAATTACTAATGATTTGAATCTTACAAAAGCCTAAATTGTGACTTTTTTATTTTCACTTGTATAATTAGCAAACAAATGCTTGTATATAAACGCTATCCAAAAGAAAGTTCATAGCTCGTTGGTTTTAAACAGTAACAAAGCAAGTTCTTTATGTTTTTGCTTCTGATAATTTTTAAACTATAGATTAATTCATTTCATAATTTATGCATTTAATATAAACAAAATATTTATTTCACATACATATTACGTAGTGTAGATATTAACTTGATGTTGATATGATTATGTCACAAGTTCGATACTTAAAATTAAAGTAATGAAGGTGTATTAAGTTTGTAATGTAAATATGATAATGATAAGGGCGCTGGTATGGTAGCTACAAATCTTCGCGTGTTTCTAATATATCGACCTGTGATTAAACAAATACGGGCCTTACACAACTTTCGCAGTATATAAATAATAATTTGTGAGGAAAATAAAGGGAATTAATATTTAATTATATGCCAATAAAGTATAAATCATGGGCGTAGGTATAAGGTTTAATTATTCTATGTTGTGGTTCAATGCATTAACTCTGGGATTATATTTGTATCCCATAACAATATGGGCTATTAAGCCAAAAAGGCTTTACGTAAATGCTGAAATGTTATGGTCTGTATACAATATACACACAACAATGTAACCATACACGAATAGTAAGCATCACTGGAGAGTTATTAATTCTTACCAAAACTAAAATTATGCGATGTCATTGATATATAAAATATAGATATTCATTATAATTTATAATCATCATCATCATCATCACCATCATCATCATCGCCCTCAACGCTCCTCTCGGGAGTACAGGGCAGAAACCAGCCTCCTCCATTCAGAGCGTATCTGCGCCAATTGCGTCACCTCTTTCCACGACATTCCTTGCGATCTGATATCGTTGTCATAGGAACGGTGTATTGTGAAGGAGGGACGCCCGGGCCGACGGAACCCCTGCGGACGGAAGAAGAGTGCTCTTTTTGGCCAACTATCATAAGGCATTCTCAAAACATGTCCCAGCCAGGACCATCATCTCTCCTGTATTACGGAGATTACAGGTCTCTGCTGGGTGCGCCAGCGCACAGCATCATTTGTAACATGTTCATACCATTTGACATTCAAAATCCTTCTAAGACACTTGTTTTCAAAGCTTATTTATAATAATTATAGCATTTCTTCAATTAAAAAAACCTATTCGTTTTTGTTTTTCGATATCTGCAATTTCCAATTGAAAGAGTCAAGTCACACATCCATTGATCGAACACAACTTTTACTATTTATTTTAAAACAAAACTGCATTTTAATTTAACGTTTGAGTGTTGACATTGTGAAGCAAAGCAAAAATAGTCAAAAATATAATACAACACTGTTTTATGTTTCACTATAATATATACAAAGCATACCACAATTATACCAAGCGCTTTCGCCAATTGATTGGCATCATCGTAAGTTATAGGTACTTCGCCCTGATGATGACAATTTAGTAAAAATAATAATAAACACTTTATTGTCAAATGTAAATTTTACAAAAGGCGTACATATTGCCTTGATGCAATAACTTCCAGTAAACCTACAATTTACTGTCAGTTATACTCCGGAGTATTGCTGATTGCTTGTTTATTGGTGAAAGCGTTAATTACATATATTATTGTGAAAAAGAAAACAGTGATTTATTATATTTTGTATTATGAAAACTGCATTTTTTATTTCACCAAAATTGTGACTCGACTCCACAAACCACAATCGACACACTAAATCGTCTCGAGATCTCCCACAAAATAGCAAGCCATAATTCTTTTCCATGTTTGAACAAATGTTAAGTATTTTATATATTATCAACTTTGTAAATGGTGACTTGTGGATATTCTTTCATTTCTTTTTGAGACCTATGACCTACGAATAAGACTATGGATTGACTTACGATTGTTTTAATATTGATATCGTTGGTTGTGGATAGACATTTTCGGCAAAGCAGACTAGTTTCACAGAGTCAGCATTTGTCTTCTCTTGTCTCAATTGGAAGTTCTTTCCTGGAGCTGTAACAAACAAAGTATGTTTAAGTACAAGGAATTTCACTTATCGTATTGTAACAAACCGTTTTCTAATATAATATAACAACAATAAAAAAGTAACCGCTTTCGTAAATTATTTTATCATTTATTATAAGAATTATTCTTATTCCAGGAAGTCAATTTCGACTTAAAGGAACATTACCCTTATTTAAGTTAAGATCTTAGCAGACTAAAGAATTCTGTGCGTTGTAATTAGATTTTTTACGTAGGAGTTGATACCTTAATTTTGAATCTTTTTTACACCGTATTACGTACTTTAATAATGGGAAACATTAAACGCTTCTTTAATAAAGATATAATGTATTCTTTAGTTATTATTTTCTTTTCAAGTTAAATCATATTGTTCAGTGGTGCACCTGTGAGAACCATTTCTTAGAAAAAATGTTGGTATTAAAACGCAAACAATTTGAAAAATGCTGATGAGGTAAAGTAAAGTAAAAAAAGCTAAAATATATATTTAATGGCGTTCGCTCATCTAAGCACTTATCAAAATTTAATGACTGCTTCTCCGATATCGATTCTACATGAATAAAAAATGTTAACCTTCAGAAATAAAGGTAGCAGCTTCAACTGAGTGGTATCCGGTAGATCACCTGTGCCAACGCGATACATTATTTAAAGGTACAACATATTTACAGATGATGTTAAAAGCCTGCGAGCACATCTCAGGGGAAAACAGTCAGTCCATGCCAATAAAAATTCTTGTTTCAAAATACTTCATATGAATAATTCTCTAGTATCAATGTTAAACTGTATTTTTTCAAAGTTCTTTCATTATAGGTATACTATGTACCAACATGAAAATAACTTTATGAAATTATTTATATAGATGAAAATCATAACGATGCAATATTTACAAAATAATGCCTTCATGCATATTTTCACTTTCACACCACTTTCGGAATAGGCACAGTTAATTGAACTTCACACACTATTGCACTTCATTCACACTAAAAACTATTCCACAACATTTATGTATGCAGTTCCTCATTCAAGCTCTTTTATTCTCTGTACTCAGCACATTTTACTCCATGAAGATTTGATCCTTAGTTGGTCACAATTCTAAGAACCTTTTCTCTTAGTTATGTATATTTCCAGTCATTCTGTCTTATTCTTTCCACATGCCTAAGCCATCGTATCTTATTTATATTCAATTTTCATTCCAGATAAAACAGTATCTAAAAAAATATATACATAAGATAGTACAAGAATAATTTTAATAACTGAGTTATTAAATACAGAATTTCTTCCAGTCATTCCTTAAAAAAAACTTTACTAAAAACACACATGACTTCAATAATAAAAATGAAATGTTGTCAAACCCAATGGAAGCCCCGTTAAAGAATAGGTCTCCTGCTCTATTTTGTAAATTTTAAAGTGTCCTATAAAAAGCAGGAGTAGTAAAACCTCACTAATAAGATAATTAACATCTCCAATTCAGCGATGACGCTTGCTACTCGTTCCGAATATTCGATATTTTTATTGACAGGAAAAGGAATATTAGCATATTTATTACTTGCAGTCAGTCTACTGGCAACCCCACTTGTCGGATATGCCATGATGGAAAAGAAGTAGTAGAATAGTAAAGTATTATCATTATTTAACATAAGAAAAGTTTCATTATGCAAGCGAAACGTGGACATGGTTGAAGAGGGATGAAAGTGGAATAATTGCTGTGGAGATAAGATCACTGAGGAGGATGGTTGGTAAAACGTTGCGTGATAGAGTGAGGAATGAGGATATTAGAAGAATTATAAAGATAGAAGAAGTGGATGCAAGAGGAGTGTTGTGGATAGAATGCGCGTTAATAAATTGAGATGGTTTGGTCATGTGGAACGAATGGAAGAGGAAAGAATGAAAAAGAGGATATTCCTGTTTGAAAGGAGGGGTGTGAGGAAGCGCGGGTGTCCGAAAACTACATGGCTTGATCACGTAGAACAAATTCGTATGACATGAGAAATTGTATACTGTTGAACTGTATACAATTACTGTTGAAGAAGCGAAAGAAGTATATAAGAACAGATCTAAATGACGTTCCGTTCTCTCTGCCTACCCCACTTGGGATACGACGTGAGGGAATAGATAGAGATAGAAAGAAAAGTTTCATAAATAGATGCGAATTTATCTACAATTAATGTTAATTGATACTTTTACACTGTCATAATAATATGTATTAATTAATAACTAAGTCATAAAACTTACTGAAGACGAGCATCGCTTTGGACTTGTCATCCTCGTCGTCAAAGGTTGACACGACACAAGAGTAATTTCCTGACATGTCAGGGCCAGGCTTCAGGATCTTTAACGCTCTGTGAGACTGGAGAGGATCCTCTGAAACAACATTTAATTATATAATAATGTACTATTATTATAATATGTACACAAATAAATAAAAATATACATATATTATATAAGTTTAATAAAGAAGAAACTAAAAGGAAATTATATAGTGAGAAAATAATGTGGCGTAAATCTATAAGATCTTTATCAAAACCTCTCATTATAGAATACTTAAAACCAGGAGTATGAGATTATTATTTCCGCAATTAAGTCTTCCGCAGAGTTCTCAACTTCAGATCTCAGAAAGTAAACAGTGATGTTTAATTAATTTCAATAAAGTTCTATAAGTGGGGAAATAATTTTTCGAAAAAATTTAACCTTTAGGTATTTTCATTGGAGTTAATCATAGTTTATTTTGTTTTGTTATTGAATAGGTAAATAAATACGATGATATGGTTGATTTCTCGTAATGAGTTGATGCCGTTTAATAACTAAATACATAGAATTCAAAATTATTTGGGATACTACTTCATATTGTTTTACTATTTGAACAACCATAGTTCAACAAGGTTTTGTCTGTTTGCTAACAAATATATTCGTTGCAAGCCAACATACTTACATACCTACATACAGAGTTGTCAGAGAGTGGGTATCTGGTTTTATCAACTTAGTCGTAGGTAAGTGCATAAAGCTTTAGAATGTAGTAGGTAACATTATTATCCTCGATCATTATACTAGCAGTACAATGGATACAAACTACTGACGTATATATTTATATAGTTTGTGAAAGTATCTTAGTCAGGTATGTGCCATACTGAAGAGAGAATCGTCTTTGTACTAAATCCATTAGTGCCTCGAGAAAGGCGATACATGATCTTCTGTACGGAATCTATGAACAACTCAATACGTACACACGTGGCTCTCTAAAGGAGGAGATTCAACCTATTTAATATTAAACTGTTGGTGAATATAACTTGTATACTGAGTATATGGATGCATAGGAGACGGAATAAGTATAATCTCTATTTAACTGAAGCTTCATTCGAGTGGAATACGGGTGAAGTTTATCAAAAGATTTTAATAGATAGATAATTCATAACTAACATTGGAAAATTTAAAATATAAACTTTCATGTGTATGAAATTATGAAAGAGAACGTTTGCTTTATGTGTCATATACATAATATTTCAATGAAAGGCAATTATAAGGTTTTACATACAGACGTCTTTCCAGAATAATAAATTCAATTTTTATTCTAGATAAAAAAAAACCCAATCAATATTCAATGCATGGTGTAGGCCTACACATTTCTATTATTTGTGTCGTCGTATAACACATTTCGTATCTAAATAATATATATAACAAAATAATATATTTAAGAACTAGCGAAAAAATACAAGAATATTTGGGAAAAATCATCCCTCTCATTCTTCAGCTGTCGTCGAAGGTTCTCGATAAACTAAATATTTAAAAGTATCTAGGTTTCCAATTTCAAAACATCGCACCGTATCATTTTCTTGTGTAGCATCGACCCAGAATTTAAAAGTAACTTATGTATAAATTACATAATACGAATACTTTTCTCCGAGCGGTTTTAGAATTGTGTATTCCTTTACAGTTCCCTGTATCAATTACACATTACCCTACATTAGTATTTCTTCGCGTTACTCAAACGTCATATACCTATTACTACACATTTATTTAGGTACGAGTTTTTGAATTTACGTCGAAGAGAGAAATTTACAAGTACCACTTTTTAAATAAATAAAAATAAAAATTTCATATACGTAAATTTAACACACGAAACTATCATATTATTATAATGTTATTGTGGTTTATAAGACAAAATTTCGAGATCTGCGGTATATCTCCTGATAGTTCGTCGGGAGCCTGGAGTTAGAGTCTCGGCCTTCGGAACAAGGGGTCCGTGGTTCGATCCCAGGTGCCGGCAAACTCCCCTTTCACGGCACAAGCTTTTAGCTTAGTGTGAAAGGTGTATAAGGTTGTATTTGGGTTTATAACCAAACCCAGATATATCTTTTTATAAAAAAAAGTATGATTGGACAAGGTACACCTCGCGGTGAGGTTGGGTTGCGGGTTCAAATCCCACCCAGGGCACGATCAAATAAGGTGACGTTTTCTTTTCTAAGCTTTATATAATAGTATGTTCAAATTTGCATATGTAATCTAATACAGTGGTAAAAGTTTGACTTAAAAGCAAAAATTTGCAAATGTTTTATATTCTTGTTTGTAATATTTTTTGTATATTGATTGTATTTAATTTAAATGTATACCTTTTATGTAATTGTTTTTTATCAATGTACAGTAAAGAATGAATAAATAAATAAATAAATAAATAATATCTGTTGTAAAATGATGATGTGTAAAAAAATACAAAATTGAAATGTAAAGGTTTTATTAATTGGGTCGATGCACAAGTAGTAGAATTCCGTTATTATGTAAATTAAAACAAGTTTTTCTTTCTTCTATAAATTATCGATCACAAGAGAGAGGTTTTTTGACTTATCAGGTCATTATCAAACTATAATCTATTCTAAGATTGGTACCTAATGACCTGATAAGTCGAAATACGTCTCTTTCATGATCAGTATTCTATGTACAGTAGAAAGTAACACTTGTTTCAAATTACCGAAGTAAAGATCTTAGTTTAAATTGTACAATTTTAGAATTTCATTTGCAATGAAAGATCAAAAGCGGGTTCAATTTTACACGCTCCCGAATTATTTCACCTTTTTGACACAAGCATATTACATATTGTGTCTGTGTTCCAATCAATATTGAGTGATTTTGCCGTAGATTAATCTTTCTGCTAAAAAACAAACAATATTTTACATTGTATCTAGGTGTATAATTTTCAATTTATATGGATTTATCAGTCATATGGTTAGGATTATCATGTAATATGTACTGCAAATACTTCCAACACACTTTGACGCCTGTGAAATATACCTGCATAATTCATGTCATAATATTACTATGTTCAGTTAATGCTGTTAGAGGATATTACTCTTTGCATTCAGATTTTCTCTTTGATCCTATTAACACCAACAACTCTACCTAGCGGAAAAGTTTAATATCAGCAATACCTGATAAAGATTAAAACATGATACAGGCACAATGTATGAAATAGATCGATAATAAAGTTTACATGTGTATTAAACGTTTGATTATAAATGTTAAACGTGGTTAGTGGATTTTTCACTTGCGTGAATGAATATAATAGAATATTACTCAACAGACACTTCATCTGTACAACTTACAGCAAATATGTTCCGATATTTATAATTCGGCTCAGACCGGCCCAAGCGCACTTCTACCATGGTACGTTCACCAATGCCACCAATTACCGCTTCAAACCAACATGCCCGATATCTGTAAAGCACACGTGTGAACTAACAGCAACCGTTCCCATGAATGTGCTCAAGGGTGCTAAAAAATCCATCGTTGATCGTCAATTCAAAACACCAGATAGAGCTAAAGAATCACACCATTCTCCTATATACAGCGTTGATCTGACTAGTAGTCAACAAATGCTAAAAATAAAAAAAATAAAGCATTTAGGATGAGTGACATGCATCATCGATGAATTGTCAATTTCAATTGTCTTTTACGAACCTGTCTTCACCGGATAGTCCACAGGGTAGTTTTATTATGAATCTCTCTCTCTCTCTGGTTTCAATCCTGGGATTGGTTTGCAGCAATTATCTCTTTAATTCTTCTCCTCCACTCCTCCCTGTCTTGTGCGGTTCTTTTGAATTCTGCATATGATGAGCAGCGCATGTCCACCAGCAGGTCCTCCAGGTACTCTCGGCGTGGGCGTCCCCTAGAGTTTGTCCCCTCGGTCATACCCTCCATTACGGCATGCAAGAGGCCTTCTTGTCGTATTACATGGCCGATCCACCTTGCACGCCTTTCTGACAAAATCTTGAGCAGGTGCCTTCCTCCTTCGATTCTTTGAAGAACTTCTTCGTTTGTGATGTGGTCTCTCCAGGAAATATGAATATCATTTCTTAAAAGTACCCTGTAACCTTCATATAGTTGACTATTTAATTGGCAATCTTCAAAATTGTTGACTACCTACTTTTATATAACATTAGATACTCTTTAGCTATACACATGACATTCAGTTAAGTATTGCGAGTTCATAGGTCATATATGGTTGGATCCAGCGATAAATTTAATATTGATTGGACGAAGCTAGGAATGCATTTCTTAAGATTAAATCATACTTTCGCAATACATATCACATCACATACACAAACACACATACATATATTTACATATTATTCTTACAATGGTTTTATAATGAAATATTTTCGATATTACTTGTTGAGTTGAAATCCCTTTTTTGTGTTACCAGAATCCATATCTAAATCAGAATAATGTGTCTAAACAGTCGACATACTATTGTTGAATAGTTTAATGCCCACTTTAACGGTCGAATCTACTCAAACATATTAAATAATTATTATATTAATAATTTCCATCAAAATTAACAAAAAAACTCTCTTACAATTGATTTACAAACTATAAACGTAGGTATATAATACGTACGTCGTAAAATCGTACACGGCAATATTATATGTATGATAAAGTTTGAAATCTCCGTTCCGCTTTTAAATAAATTGCATAGGAAAAGTTGTAACAGATAACTTTCAATGATTTTGCAGAATCTGTGTAAAACTCTTTAAGTTCTGTAAATATATTGGAGAAAATTTTCCAAGGTAGAACATATAATGGCAGCAAATGAGACAATATCGTACATAACCCGGGATCAGTTTACAGGAAATAGTACACTAACATGAGCTTATACCCTCTCTTCATTGCACTATAATAATATATCTTTCTTCTACATACTGCCATATTATATTTTCTACGGGGTATTTGTAATAACGGGAATCTAGAGATTTAACACACATGTGAAAGTGAAAAATAACGTTTCGAAGGTTGTCTTGAAATATTATGTTTGCGATACATAAATCTATTGAAATTATAGATAGTCCAAATGAAGTTATTTATTTTTTAAACATTATATTTTAATGGGTAATTTACACAGATCGAGCTAGCCGCAAATTAAGGTGTGAATCTTATATTGTAGGTAAGTACTAACGCGATGACATGATGCGTATGCGTAACTTTTACATATTAATGCATAAAAGTATTTTATTCTACAACTTAATAAATAGAACATAGGTACTACAAGTGTAAATTTTATTATTTTCAAATGTTCTCAAGTATATGTACCTACTTCAAAGTGAATTTCACATCCGAGATGAGAAACGAGCACCAGGAGAGTTTGTATTTCATTAATGATTACTCCCACCGCCTTCTAGGTTGTCAGTGAATTAATAATTTATTACATTATAATGTATTTAATCAATAGTAATTAATTTTCACATTACTCAGTAGATTTCGTATTAATTATCCCTCAAATTATTTAACGGAAGTATTTCTGCAAGATATACATGATACATACATTTCCATAAGCACCTTAAGTTCCTATAATTATATGAATCAACTGTGTAAACTCGCATATTGTATTATACTATTTAAGGTTGATATAATGAAAACAAAATTGTTTTTAGTTTTACTGTTTTATTTGTTAAATAAGTTACCAGGTTTCGACCTATGATGTCATTGTCAAAACTAGATCTAAAACGATTTTGTTTTCATTATATCAATATAATGGAGTTTTACAAAATTAACGTCGACTCAATCAATCAATCAACTATTTAAGGTATTTTATGTAAGTGGGTAAAGTATCAATACATTCATGTTATCTCTCGTAGGTAAGTGGAGAAACCAGTCAACTAAAAATATGACATCTAGGGTGTATAACATATTATATCGCCCTTGTCTTATAGTGTCTATACAAAACAAAATACTTATTCAGATTAGGTGACATATTTCAGAATAAATATAAAGATGTTGAATGTTTTCCGAATACCTGCCTGATTTATTCACTGATAAGAATGCAAAGTTTATTATGAAATAAATAAAACAAATGTTTTATTCTACTATCTACACGATTTATTTATTTATTCATTCCTTACTGTAGGTATATTGATTACATACAATTTCATTGAAGGCACACATTCAAATTAAATACAATCAACATACAGAAGGCGAGTTCATCGCAAGGCGCGATCTCTTCCAACTAACCCAATAACCCAATTTATTCACGGATGAGACGTCTTTCATCTTGTTTGGACATTGTCAGAATGTGGTGCCTATGACAATTTCCATTGACAATGTCCTAACAGGACGAAAGATGTATCTCTCGTGAATAAATCGTATAGTGGAATAAAACATTTGTTTTATTTATTTCTTTATGCAACACTGCTACCTTAACAGCGTTACAGATAAAAAAAAAGGTTATTCTACACCAGAAGCTCCACGCATAAGTAATAATAATAATAAATATACTTCTATCGTCCACCAGGATAGTAAGAAGGTTTTTGTCCCTGTAGCTCTGTAAGTGATCTCCCATGATTGTACTATTTCATAGAACATCATGGAAGAATTAACTCGAATAATGTTGGGGTTCTACATTTTGAATATAAATTTATTTTAATATTTTATGGTTTTTGTTATTTAATGTTATATTTAAATTTTATTGTTAATCTTATATTGTGTTCAAAATGTAGAATCTAATAATTTTTTGTTAAATAAATGAGATATGAAATAATAATAATAATCTTTATTGCACAATAAGAAGCATACATAATTATCAAGTTATAAAACAATGTGGTACAAATAAATGATATTGTGCAATGGGCGAGTTTATCGCAGAAGCGATATCTTCCAACTAACCCATCAAAATATCATAGTACACAATCAAAAAGTAGTAAAACATTTTTTTTAAATAATTCCAATTTTTGTACCATATGCTTGTAAATATAGATGGCGTTTTATGGCTAAAGAAGATACTTATCTTTTTGTGAAATATTATATGAGTATATTATTAAGGCACTTTAGTCAGTTCACTGAAAGATGATCTCGATATTTTATTATGAAATTTATTCAGAAATATGAGTGAGTATTCTTTGTTGTCGGTTATTGACGTTTTATAGACAATACTATGACATGATTAAAATCATATACGATCCACATATATTATTATGTTAAGGTATAGATTCCACCTAGTTCTATTCATAACTAAAAAGAAAATCCTTAAGAGATCAAATTTTAAATAAAATATCAAATGTATATCCAGTAACATTAATTTATTTATTACGGCATTACCCAGAAGTGGGGTAGCCATCGGAAAAAAAACATGGAGCACACATGCAAGCTGTTCTGTCCGTGCCTATTAAATTAAGAAATTCAGGATGGGATCCATTTTTCATCGCTGAATTGAAAATGACTAATTTCGCATAAGTGATATTTTAACTCATTTTCTACAGGAAATTCGTAAATTTAAAAAAGGATAGGGTGTCTAATCCTTGCCGGGGCTCCACGGCATTACATTGTTATGGAATGTAAATATTTACGTTTAGCCATTGCCTTTTTTTGGTTATTTTCATATCAGTACAAAAAATATGATAGGTACATAAATGTATGCTATAATTATAACAGCTGATTTGTTTTTTTTTTTTACCGAGCTACGCCGGGCTTAAATAGTGCTGAAAACAATACAAAGTTACGTGTTGGTGGCGTTCAATAACCAACTAATAAAAATTGCGTGTTTTCGAAACATTTAGTAAAAATATATATAGGTATTACAACAGGCTTTAATATTTCCACACCTCATCGTTAATTTAACATGTTGGTATGAAACTGTATAAAATAAGTATGTTCATTATTATAAACCTACAACTGGTGTTAACAAAATTCTATTATCCCTACGTGAGTTGACTATATTCTCATGAATATTTCCATGGCGTATTTTTTTAATATACAGATATTCTATATCGGTATGAGCTAGCAGCTTTTGTCTTCATGAAGCTAATTTTAAGTATTATTATAAAAACGGTGAAAACAAATTTTTATATAGTTTAATCTGGATTAGTTCATCAAGAGAAAATGTGAAAATCTTGAAAATATCCTATTTATTAGTATAGGTGTACTAAAAAGTGTTCAGTGTTTATTTTTGTAACACAATAAAATATTAACAAAATAAAAAAAGGATGTTTAGGGTTGCCAACCATTCTCAATTTATTTTCACACGATTAAACGATTTGCATCTATATTAAATGCAGCTCGTAAAAATAGAATAGAATATTTTTTTCTAATAGTTATTTTTTCTAAAATTGAGATGAGTTTCATTCGCATTTGAATAATCAAAAATTAATTGAAAATATCTTGAATGTTTGGAAAGGTAATATATCTGATGTAGGTAATGTTATGCAGAGAATTGCAATAATAATTATAATTGTACAACGACTAGCGGCATTATCCTAATATCACATTTCGCACAAGTAATACCTAAGCATTATTTTGTTAGACACGGAGAAGTATCACTTCTATATTATAGCAGTCAGGTATTATGCTAATACAAGAGAAATCTCAAATTTCAGTTTAAACAATGGATCCGTAATAATTTCAAGGCATGGAATTTAAGCTCAGGAATAGTTCATTGTAGCAGTGCAGCAACTTACATGTTTCTAGTTTACATATATTAATATGAACATACTGTATTATTCTGGACGGTAAGTAATAAAATTAAAGGATTTGCGTTTCCACTTTTGTCATATTACTATTGTTATATTATATACATATGTGTAAAACATAATTTACCTACCATTGTCATATTATTTTTGAAACAGTTGTTGATTAATCCTCATCATATAGTTTAGTATTTCGGTACTTGTAATCCTAAAAGCTTTGATTGGCATTGTTTTAGTGCTTAGGAAAGATATAATTATTATTCATTAATTTTTTACTGTACATTAACTTAAAAAGGATTTTATAAAAAGTGCATTCATATTTATTACAATCAATATACAGTGGGCGAGTTATCGCAAAGGTGCTATCTCTTCTAGCTAACTCAAATAATACAAACAACCATAAATATAATTTTTATTTAATAGCTCAATACAAGTGTACCCAACAGTAAATATGTAAATAGGTAGCATGTGAGATAAATTTTATGTCTTTTCTTTGGTAAATGTATCTTAAGAAAACAATGTTGTACGATTTTGAATTAATATTTTAATATCGGAATAAATAATATATTATCAGCCGTATGTAACAGAAGATGAGAACTATATAGAGAGTCAGTAGTTTCCCTGCAAATAATAAATATGCAGTTGTCAGCATAATGAAATAAATCAGCAGAATGAGCAGCATACGTCATGTGTAAAAAAATATTCTTTGAAATTGACAAATTTAATAATTGTATACTTAATCAAAATAATCTAAGTTAGTTAGTTACATTTAATTACAATGTAAAGTCATCATATTTTAGATCAACTATCAAAAATCCCATCAGGGATTACAGTTAAACTTAATTTTTTATCTGTTTTTATGTTATATCTCGGTATTATTGGATATAAATATTTATTATATAAAATATGATCTAAATAACTATTTCCAGAACAATATGTTTGAGAAAAATATAGAAATTATGGACCCCGAAAAAAGTAGCAAAAGGAACAAACGTTTAAATGTGATACTAATAAAAGTATAATCGTTAACGATAAAACATAAATTCATTTAGAGACTTTTCTCCGCCTTAAATGTTCTCGCGTGCCATGGGTTTCCCATTTATGATAATATAATATAGATTCTAGAAAGGAAATTAATGTAAGTAAACAATTTTCTTTGATGTTTGTGTGGCATGAAATCCTCTATTAAAATGTATAAACTATTAATTTATTACTATATTTAATGTATTGTAATATCTAACGTTCAAGGAATATTGTGACTCGACTGATAATAAGAGGTACTCACATACACAACATTGGTACCTATTAATATTTGTCAGTGATAAAATGAATATTCGGAAACTCTATGTAGCCTATATCCGGTTAATTACTGGATAATTCTTGAAATAAAATAAATTTGAAATTAAGGTTTTTTCAAACTTTAGTGAAAGTAAATATTAATGAAATTCAATTTATCTATTTTTGATGAAGGAAAATACAAAAAGGCAAATTGGCATAGGCATCACATAGACAAACTGTTACAGTGTTTTCTTAGTTGCAGTTGTAGCACTACCATGAAATTGTGTTAATTATCAATAAATATACACCTGTGTTGTATAGAACACTCGAAAACTCCGAAAAATGCGAGACCGATTCATTGCCAGGTGCTTCAAGGAACGTTATTTATTCTAGAACAGGTGATTTTTTTACTGATTCTATCAAAAGATTTCATTTCATACCAGATTTCAGAGATATGACATTGAAATGTCGGTATTTTCAACATTTCGATGTATTTTGTTTGAATTAAAAAGAGTAGTTAAATTTAAAAGTAATGTATTACACATATTATTTAGATTCTATTGGACACGTCTTTAGCACTGTGTGCCACAGCTTTAATTCGAAATTTGAAAAATGATACAGTTCAGTGTCCAAATTAAACCTTTCTACTTCAATAAGTGGCGACAGATTTTACTTAGAATCAGATCTTCAGGACTATAGCCATACCCCATCAGTGCGCACACTTATCATAAACTCGATCTAAACTTAACTATTCTCAATAGCGGCTTGCTATCCGATTCCCCAGTTTTGGATCTCATAGTAAATATACCTATCGGTTATTTGGTATCCAACCATACAAGTATATTTTTCAGTACTTACTAGTACTTACACATCACAAGACTAAAATGTTATGACAGTAGTATGAATATTAAATGATCAGTAACTACTTACATATAAACTTGAACGATTATATTTATTGAGACAGCACGTCTTCTCACAATTTTGGTTTCTCTGTTGTTCTTACAGTGAAAGCTTTGAGATATATTTCAATAACAATAGTTTTGTAAAATAAAATGTTAAAATGTTATAACTCGTATAACGGCCCATTGCAGAAGTTATTCATTAAGAAGCATAGTGTAATTTTTATTTCGTTTAATTTTAATTAACGTGTATTAAAAGTATAAATATACGGTAAAATTTGAAAAAATTGTGAAGTTAAATAAATAATATCCTCTGTATGTTAAAAATATTCACAGAAAAAGAATTGTCGCAGTTAACGTGTTTTTGTACATATTATAGAACATTATTTGATAGAGTTGAGCTTTATTTTGTAATACTGTACTCCCTAACAATTTATGTAAAACTCATTTTATAGTTTAAGTTTTACAACTTTTTCATGATTGAATGACCAGGTTTCGACTTGTAAAGTCATCGTTAAACCGATCAGTTTAACACTTAAACCATTGGTATTTCTATACGTAAATTAAAAACCATTATTCGGGGGGACCATTTCAGTTTTTCATTTTTTTTTTCAGACACTTCCCTAAGTGAATATACAAAATTGTTATCTAAAATGTTTATAGATTATTACTTACTAACCCTAATATACAACCTACTGCTTCCTAACGTTTTCCGCGTAAATGAAAACTTCGCCATTGCACGAAATAAAATTTACGAAAAATTTTCCAATAACCGTTCATATCATAAATAATACTGTTTTATGTCCTCGTATCGGAATTTCAATTTAATATATAAAAAATAGAGATACGCTTTGTTGAATGTTCTAAAATAAAAATACAATCTAATCAAAAAAAAGGAGAATTGTTTCATCTCACTGGGAAATCAGTAAATATTCATAGAATAAGATATCAATAGCTCTATAGAGAAAATAATATAGGTAAGGATCAGACTCGCGGGTAGAAGGAAAGAGATGTTTCAGATGTTTCAAATATCTATATGAACAAATGAACACGAAATACATGTCTCACCATATAGTGAAAAGAAAGACAAGAATCTTCATATCGTAAAACCATACAGGAATGTTAACATTTACTTACTTTTTTCACAAATGTTTCCACCTGAGTAAAAAGTTCCGTACAACTCGTTGGCGGAATAAAACTTTTAATGCATTTTAGCGATAATATAACGAGATGCTCCGTTAAATGCTGGAACTTAAAAAAAATCGTATCAGAATATTTTTTTAGCGATTTTGTTTTTTGTTTATCTATGTCGATGTTTAAAATGTCAAAAATATTTTTAATGAAAAATATTATCGACACAACTCTATATGACTAACTTTTCTTCAAGCTTCAATAGTTTCCACAAAGTTAAACTAGGATAAATACTTTGCAGGTACCTATATAATAATATGTCTTTATCATATAGCTTTTTAGTAAATTTAGCATCGAGATGTTTTATAACTTCCCCTATGGAAAAACATGACACTTTTAAAAGATATGACAAGGAAACATATTTGATTATTTACACGTCATTCACCTACAGTAACATAGTAATTCTGAAGGTTAACAACAATTTTATGGCAGTCGTAAATACTGTAATAGCCGTGAAACTCAGTGTGCCAAAGTTAAAAAAATATCAGTGCACTGGGTCGCAAGTACCAACTATTTATTAGTTTTCATTCTACATATATAACATAACGTAAATAGAGAATTCACACAGATCGAGCTAGTCCCGAACTAAGAAATGAATATTGTATATACCTACTATGTTTCGAAAATTTATTACATGAATAGTAATCGTTCTATAGAGCACCTCGCATAGAATTTATCTTCCACTCTTTTCCGTAAGTTTACGAGTCTTCTCTAAAAGACAGGTATTCGAAAAAGTGATGAAGTGAAGATGACAATTCACTGGGGCACGAAGAGGACAGTTTGCATTTCTATTATGTGCGACTGGTCTGTTGGCTACTTGTGGGATATGCCGTGATGGTATAGAACAGTGTTTCCCAAGGTGGGGCATACGCCTCATCGGCGGGGCATCACGCCTCAGAGGTGGGGCACTGCGCTTCCACATATTATTTAAAATGTACCAACTGTTATATTAAAAAAGAGGCCGGTGGGGCATATGACTTTTAAAAAGACTACGGTGGGACATGGCATAAAGAAGGTTGTGTAACACTGGATAGTAGGTTGATATAGTGTAAAAATCAGTGGCGGGACTAGACTTCATATTGGTCATGCTTTTGTTATGAAAATTTTAATTATTTCCACAATTTGGTTAAGTAACTTATGAAATTACCCGAATTTTCATTTCTACCACCCTGTACAACTTTTAACTTATTAAAGGAATTTGAGATATTTCACAATCACATCGTTTTTTATAATAATTTTATACAACACGTTTTTTACATATATGGAGAGCACGCCACTGATAATAATAACAATCAAGCAGCATTAATTTTAGTTAAGTAAGAAATACGTATTATTATTCTCATTATTTCGAAATTCCTGTTTAAATGTTAACAATAATCAGTCATTGATATTATATTTCCAATAGCAAATAACTAGCAGCTGTATGCCATCCAAAAACATATCCAAATGTTGAGCTCTCAAGTATAAATACGGTTTAATAACTGCAAATAAAAATAATAAAGATGCGTTCCATATGCTGCGTGATTTGGAAATACATCGGTACATAAATACGGAACAATAATAATGTTTATTAGTAAATATTGTAGTTAAGACAATAAATAATGTTATAAACATTTAGCCTTAAGAAACAATATTTCCCTTAAGTGGGGTAAACAATGGTTTAACCATATGCACCTAATGAATATTGAGATCTACATACCTCTTCGTTTAAAAAAAGGAACATTCTGTTTGTGAGATGATTATGAATAGATATATCTAACAGGTACCTATGAATGCGCTTAATTTCAAAACAATTTTTTTTACTATTATTATCTAACTTAACAATGTCTTTCATTCAATCGAATAATATCTAATATATAAAATGTCACGGCGTTTGTTATCATACCTACTCCTCCGAAACGGTTAGACCGGTTTTAATGAAATTTTGTGTGCTTATCGGGTAGGTCTGAGAATCGGCCAACATCTGTTTTTCGTACCCTTAAAAGTTAAGAATGGTCCACTCCGATTTTTTTTATTTTTTTGGTAAATTTTTTTATTTTTATTTTTTTATGGTGAAGCATTAAAAAATACATACAGACCTAGATTTTCACCTTTCTACCATCAACCCCTATCTATTAATAGGGATATTAGTATATGGCAAATTGGACGGATCACGGATTGCATAAGTCCCAATCTAAGATATGAATCTTAGATGAGGCACGACAACTTGCAAAAAATCAAATTAGGTATTCATTCTATACGACTTCTTACATATTTTTTCTTCTATTTTTTATATCTTTTACTACTACTACCACTATACAATCACGGCACGTCACAAGTGTGGTGGCCGTCCTCTCCGTGCCAATAAAAATATAAGACATTCAGATTTGATAGAGTTTATTATTAAAAAATAAATAATTTTTCAAATATAGACAAATACAATGATTATTGTAATTGACCGGCAGGAAAGCTGTAGGCTATAATTTAATAAAATAAAATAATATTCATAAAGGAGAGCTGCTGGTAAAAAGGATATTGTTTGTAAAATTTTAAACATACAAATAACGATGATTTACTTGAAGTAAAACTAAAAATATCTGAAAATAAAAGCACTGACAGTGATGGAAAGAAATAAGGAACAAAACACGCTCATAAAACATTGCTGTATTAAAAATGCAGATGAATTGCTTATCCCAACACTAAAAAATTTACATACAAACTACAACATGGTAAAAATAAGTACCTACCTACATACAATACGCTACGTACTAACAGTGTATTGTATACGTACCTACCTACCGCATAGCATGAAATATCAAACAGACAAAGTTTCTGTATATAAAAGTATGCCCTGTAGAATATGTACACATTATATATGTACATTGTACATGCATGTTGCAGTGCCATCTCTAGGGTTTTTTTACTGGATAGGCCCACAGTTAACACAAAGTTATTTGATAGATACCTGACCCCCTATATAAACACGCGCTTGGCAATCGACTACAAACGAATTTTCGACAATAACCGCAACAATAACGCATAATTACACGGTACATGTAGGTAGATTGTCGAAAAGTTCGCCAGTAGTCGATCGCTAAGTACGGTTTGTCTACGGACTCGGATAGTGAAATGAATAGCCTAGTTCCATTTCACCTTAAAAATCAATTACAACAGCGAAACAATAAAACATATATAAAATATATGTACCTAAGCATAAAATTTGACTTTATAATACTAACTATAATGATCGCTCATCCAAAAACTAATAACACCTAACGTATTTTAAATTGGGTGATCGGACGAGAGCCGGTGCATTCAATAATCTATGATCGTTAAAAAATTGCGAAAAGCCGAAATCATTTTTCTGTACTACCGTGTATTTATATTATATTCACTTATATGAACTATGTAGATTAATAAATCGTTAAAATAGCACTCGTCGAATCCTGCACGCTGAGTGACTTTAGCAAGATAAAAACGTGATTTAAACAGATGATGTTGTCTCGCTGTCAGCATTTCAGTCGTTTATAGAGAAGAATCGAATTTCTTTATATTACCTACATGGTGAACGCGAAATTTAAAATCATAAGACTGTTTACTGCACTTGCTTGAGTATTCATTATTTTAAAGCCTGAAAACACGAGACAAAATACAAGTTTTTGGCTTTTAAAAAAGACACGCCAATGTATTTAGAACATACGTTGAATTCTTAAGTTGTATTCACAAACATCCAAAGCATCAAGATATATTGTAGGTACAATTCACCTAAGAAATGCAAACATGCTGTATGTAATATACATAGATGTAGATTCTTACTTCTTACTACATATTGTATCATCTATGTAAACAAGTAGAGAATTGAACTGATTTCATACTGTAACAAAACAGTGTTTATACTGGTCTAAACAATGAATATCGTATGAGTACTTGTATATAAATGATCCAAAACACTCTCAAATCATATAGGGATGAGAATAATAATTGTTTTTCTATTTCAATACTGGATCCAAACAAAGCGGTACTCTTCGTACTGATTTATGTAAATTTTAAGTATTTTTATAATTTTTCGACCTATGTATGCTCATTTCCTACATACAGCATAATTTGGCTAACCATTTTTGGAGTTTGCCTCAATGGTTAACATAATTATTATGCATAAAGACTCCTACACAAGTCTTGGTATATTTTCTGAAGGAGTTAAAACGTATTTAATTTTAGAAAATGTATAAAATGTGTATTATATTTTTAATTGTGTACTTACATAATATATTAAAATATAAAATAAATTTTCTTCAGTTCCCCTATAAAAAAACAATTTCAATTAGAAACAAACGTATAAAAATACTAAGATTTATAACACATAATACTATCTACATGTCAGCTGTATATTTCATTTGGTCTGACATTAATAACTCTAAATTCAGTTAAGCCCACTTATCCATCATATATATGACCAGTGATACTTAAAATCTTAGCTGAAGAGAGTACAAAACAAATATGTATTCATACTTCTCATTAATAATTATAAAAATAATCTATCTGTAATATATTTTTAAAATAAACATGTCTACAGCTAACCCTCCCGCGCGGCCCGGCAGTCTGAGACAAGACGTACTAGGTACACACACATATAGGGAGGCCAAATAAATATAAATACAAAAATCTATGGTGATTTATATTTAGATATCATAATTTACTCGATGTCTGGAACTTTGAGTAAAGAAAAGAAAATTTAGATTGATTTTTTGAAAATAATATTTTATTAATAATATTATGTACCTACATCAATATACTTCAAATGCCAGAAAACATACAATCACTAAGATAGAGGCTGTGGAAAGGAACCATTGGTCGGTGGGCCGCCAAAGAAGTAAAATTTGATTTGGAATGGTCAGATTCCCGGCCCAGCAAAGAATTTGTCCTGTATTAAATCAGTATAAAATTGTGTCGAACTTAACAGTTCGATCTCGATCCTATGACATTATTGTTAAATAAACTTGTAACTCTCCGTTTACTCATAAAATGACTTCAAGCGCTCCACATAGCTATCATTCTAGAAAACTTTTGTGACCTAATGCTGGAATTATAAATATTATAAGGAGCGCAAAGCAAATTTGTCTCTGTCCAAAGCAAATTTGGGTTGCTTAGAACAGAGACACTTCTCAAAAGATAAACTCAACGTTGAAAGAACCTGTTAGAAGTCATTCTTATAGAAGTAGAAAATATCTAGAGTGAGGGAATATTTTATTACATAATGTTGATGACTAGAAAAGATGATTGCATTCCCTATATCAATGTTTATTTAATATCAGACAAATCGTATTTTGAATAATGATATAATAACCTAATATTATAAATAATAATAAACAGAACACAATCATGCACAGCATATTGCGGACACAAATCTTATTCATGTAATAAGACGGGATAACACTTTCAGCGACAATTTTGAGATTCAGGCTCACGTCACCATTGAGCACTGAATCGCGTAAAGTAATATATTTCTGTGTATGTGTGTTTGTGTTAATGTTGATGAGAGAAAAATTGATCTAGTTGATTTGTACATTGTTTTGACATTGTGAATAATTGTATTGGTTTAATTTTGTATTGTGCTGGTAGATTTGATGAATGAACGTTTGATGAATGTACATGAGAACTGAAAGTTTGCTATTTCTAACTAATTCTTATATACATAAATATGTATTAATATTTCTAGCTAATTCTTATATGTGTGTTAATAATTATTATAGTTGATATCCGACCCTCCGCACAAGCATTTGGTTGCTTACGGAGGGAGCATTTTACTATGTGTATTATTATTTTGTTATTGTAATATCAATATTATATACTGTGTATTTATGAATGAAATAACAAAAAAATAAAAAAAAATATGTCTATATAATTCATAAACATCTTACACTTCATACGGTATGTAGAGAATATGGAGCCGTTTCTCTTCTCAGGTAACCATAAAGGATCATATGCTCTAGATTCCCATCTATCTACCATGGTTTCTCCCAAAAATGGATAATCTGCGAACCGATTTTATTTAAATATACTGATAGTCCTATTCGTGTCAAGAAATAATTTATACAATATGGGTGGTAGCATTCTTTCTAGCAGGTAGAAAAAATAATTATATTGATGTGTTACATCAATATAATTATTTTTTCATACATTACTCCTATTTGTGCTCAACACATATTCATCTTTTAGGATTAGATTGATTCTCAAGCGGGCGTACTTCCATGGCTTACATTATTTTTCTGTCACGTTTTCTTACTTCCGTTTCGTTACCTTATTGTCATTCTATATCTCCAGTTTCTTAGAAGGATTTTGGATGTCAAATAGAATGAACATGTTACAAATGATGCTGTGCGCCGGCGCACCCAGCAGAGACCTGTAATCTCCGTAATACAGGAGAGAGGATGGTCCTGGCTGGGACATGTTTTGAGAATGCGCAATGATAGTTGGCCTTAATGAGCGCAGTTCTTCTGTCCGCAGGGGTTCCGTCGGCCCGGGCGCCCCTCTTTCACAATTCACCGTTCCTATGACAACGACATTAGAGCGTAGGGAATGTCGTGGAAAGAGGTGACGCAATTGGCGCACAGACGCTCTGAATGAAGGAGGCTTGTTTCTGCCCTATGCTCCCGAGAGGAGCGTTGAGGGCGATGATGATAATGATGATATCTCCATATGCCCAGGGCAATGCAGTTTATTTACATTCATGGCTGTAATTGCTATAGTAGTCTTTTTTAGACATTTAATTGTACCTAATCATCAAAAAATATTTATAAATAAGAAGATGACCTCGTTTTCTTACAATTCCACGCCTTTTGCTTAAAAAGAGCACTTCTTGAATATGTAGGAATATATTAAATCCGTCGAAAACACATAAACACTGTAATTAAACTTGATTATTCTCGTATATTGACAAATTAAGATTTCTTAACGGATTTCTAGTACACAGAGTTCAGTGCCAAATGGTTCTTACAATATTATATTATACTGTATAGGTACTATCGGTCTCCACTATGTGAATAAGCTCGTATAAATTATGTCTGGTTATGATATAATCTTATTAATATCATGTACATAAGTAGTGTGCTCACTTCAAATTATTGTGAGTTGTTTTGATAGAGAAATGTGTTTATGAAAAATTATTTTTTGGTGTAAATATTCCTCTCTGTCTATCTGTAGTGTGGTGGTATGTGGTTGTCAAAAGCGATTGGATTCAACACATGTTACATACAAGACATCCTCTCCGTGCTGATATTATGCTGAATTGATATACAATAGACATAATTATTTAAATATTTATAGCCAACGACAAATCGAATTGGAATGAGAAAACTACAATAAATTTATGCTGACATATACATATAAAATAGTGCAATTTAATATGTATTTCATACATAATATAATTAATTAATTAATTTTATCGACATTTTTCTGAGATCTGGGGTAGCTAAATGCTATAGATCAGTGTTTCCCAAACTATGGGTGAAAGAATATTGAGTGGGCCCTGACCATTAAGTAGTTTCATGACTTCATTCACTGTGTCGGTGTTTAGGTAGTAGAATTCCATATCGAAAAAATAAAACAGGTGTTTTATTCTACTAAAGATTTTATTTTGTGAGAGAGACGTCTTTCGTCTTATGAGGACATTGTCAAGATTGACAATGTCCTCATAAGACGAAAGACGTCTCTCTCACAAAATAAAATCTTTAGTAGAATAAAACACCTGTTTTATTTTTTCGAGTTTCATGACTCGCTACTAGGGAATCTAAAGGGTGGGTCTCAAGATTGAAAATTTTCATTAGATGGGTCGAAGCCCAGTCAACTTTGGGAACCACTGCTATAGACGATTATATTAAGAAGATTATATTTAAAAAAAAATTACGTACGTGATGCTTTGTATCCTAAATCCAACTTTCCTTTGAACATTCCAATATCTTGTGGTTTATGTGGCGGGATCCATTGATACACAAGATTACTCTTCTTGTTAAAGAACCATTTGATGACCAATCCTGCGCTGTTATCCAATGTGTACTCGCAGTCCAGAACCACTGACTCTTGGCTACCTAATTCCACTAAAGGTGGAACGTCTAATCTTTTTATGTGGACTGATTTGCAAACTGAAAAAAAGAGAAAAAGCAATTATTAATAATATGATATAATGTATATTATATAATGTATATTATATAATATATATTATATAATGTATATTATATATTATATAATTATAATTATATAATATATAATTATATATTATATAATGTATATTATATTATATTATATATTATATTATATATTATATATTATATAATTGTATAATTATATATTATAATTGTATATAGTATAATTGTATAATTAAATATTATATAATTATATATTATATAATATATATATTATATTATATAATAACCCGGTGAAGAATTGGTCTCCCACTCTTCTGCGTAAGTTTTCGAGTGTCCTGTAAAAGGCAGGTGTTCGAAAAAAATAAGACATTTTACATCTTCAATTCAGCGATGAGGCTTGCCACCCATCCTGAATGTCTTGATTTTATATTGGCACGAAGAGGACAGTTTGCATGTTTCTTACATGCAGCTGATCTGCTGGCTACCCCACTTGTGGGATATGCCGTGATGGTATATATATATATAATTATAATTATATAATATATAATTATATATTATATATTATATATTATATATTATATATTATATAATGTATATTATACATATTCAGTGGTATGGTGCGTTTTAGCCTTAAAATGGATCTGAATAAAATTTGAAATAATTACTTTATTTATTGATGGTTGAAAAAGCCCTATAATGGCAATTGACAGCGTACGTATAGAAGAAGTCTAGGAAGATCTTCAATATGGTGATGTTCCGATGAGTGATAATGATAATACATATATAGTATATGGATAGGGATAATATGTGTACATCAAAAGGCAAAGGTCGAAGATACTATCAAGATAATAATATATATGTTGTAATCAGGATTATGTCCTATGATAAAAATATCAAACACCATAATAATCTTTTCAATCACCGTTTTTATTTTTACGTTATTATTTTATTTTATTTTGTTTCAGCATATTACGTTCGACTTATTTTTTAACATCTTTCACAAAACAAAATGTTTTCTATCTAGGTGTTAATTCCTTCGTAAGAAGCAACAAACACGCTCACATCTTTAAGCAATCATCATGTTGTGTTTGCACGTGTTGTACAAAATATCTTGTTCGCTGTCTTCCGATGAAGTTGTAACAAAATCAATACGTTTTCTATCGACTAGAAGAGAAAAACTTAGAAGTATCTAAACACCTACGAGAGATTTCTAACTTCAAATCACATCCAAGTTGTCCCATCAAAGTTCAATATATCTATATATTATGTTGGACTGATTTACACAACTTTGCCAGATTTTTGGAGGTATCACACTACCGAAGAAATGTGATCAGATTTTTTTTATATATATAAAAAAAAATTAACAGATAATAAATTTGTCATGTAAAATATTTTTGTTACATCTTAATTATTATTTTTAGTAAGACAATTCAAATGCCTGAGTCTATTTATATTCTTAGAATTCTCACAATCATATTTTTGACGAAAATCTTTTCATAATACCGCGGACCAGGGCGTCCTTTTACATCACTCGATTTGCATACATAAAAGTAGGTTTATTCTCTATGCAATTCTTTGCTTTCGTGAAGTTTTATTCTACTTTTATAAAAATTACACCTATCGTTCATTTATCTTATTAATCATTGTTCAATTAAAACAATTAAGAGAAGCTTGAAAAAAGAAAAAAAAAACATCTAAAACGAAAAACTAATTACACAAAAATATTTCATGTCGAGAATATTTATATAAATTAAAATTTCACGAATACATGGTGATTATTTCTGTAGGCTTGGTTCTTTTATTTTGCGCTTCCTAACATCACAAAGTAACGATTAGGAAACTTCAACAAATCAATTAGAAAACTGTTTCATGTTAAAAACTTGACCAGTAAGGAAGTTACTTCCAATACCTAACAATTTTCACAAATGTGGTAACTTCCGTAATAGGTGTAGAAGTGTGTTAAAGTCGAAGTTCTTGATTTAGTCTGACTCAAGGGTTGATAATAATAATAATAATGGTACAGATCATTTCTCTGTCGGTCACGAAGTAAACTTTAATTGGAAGGATGTTGAAAGGGTGGAAATTATACAAAAGGATGTTTTTCCACTGAAAGAAAATCATTACTGCGATATCCTTTCTCTGCCTAATACTAAAACACTATTCGTAACTTTTTTCATTAAGACCTTTGTTCTGGGTTAATTGAGTAAAAAAAATCCGAGTAGTGACCTAGAACTCTAAAGATTAAATACAGAGTTTTTAAATTAGTGGTTAATTAGGTGGGCGTTCATTGATTTGCACAAGTACAAAAAATATGTTTTGTACAATATGTTACTAAGAATTTAATTTGTTGTATGGTTATGAAAATAAATAAAATCTTGTTCAATTTAACAATTCGTTAAAATACGTAATCTTTTATTTTTATTACTGACTTATTTTCACTCATATCCTGGTTTGACAATGTACATGGTAATAATAAAAAAAAAAACAATAAAATATACAATATACTGAGTAACAAAAAAAAACAAAATTGCATATATAGTCGAACAAAAAAGTTTTGTCTTTCATTATTATTTCGTGTATGAATAAGTAAAATCGTAAAATACACCTCAATTTTTCAACATATTACAAAAAAACTTTAAAATAATCATCTTTTCATATTACTGATTGATTTTAATCATTGAATATGGTCCTTGAAATAAGTGAATCGTTTGTGGAGATAAATTTACAAATTAATAAAGATAAGATCACACAAAAAGTAGTTTCGTTAATAAATTACTTAAATAAAAAAAATAATAATGGAAAAACTTAATTAATAAAGACTGAACTTAGCATGTTTTTTATTTTATACGCTTTCTTCATTGAAGAGAATAATAATAATACCTTAAGAAAATACAACAAACTTTTATCAGGAAAACAAGATCATAAAAATATTAATTATTTTTTTAAGCCCCGTTGAATATAGAACTAATATTTATATTCTAAACGATTCACAAAGTACTTTATACGCTTCGATTATAAAACTGAAAAAAAAAATACTTCCAATAATTAATTTAAGCATATTATCGCGAATAATACCACTTGGTTCAATCAAATTTAATTATCTTTAATATCTGATTGGTTTGTTTTTAGATATAATATGAACTAAATTAGTTTAATATTTAGGAGAGCATAAATAAAATATTTCATACGAGTATTCCTAAAACCATTTTAAATCATTATTGAACCTTCACTCTCTAAAACTTTATTGAGTTTGTAGGTAATAATTTGTTAAATATTTAAATCCATTCGCGCATCATGTTTGTTTAACACAAAGTTAATTAATACGTTCTTTAAAATCTTTAATCTATTCAAAATTACCTGCTTAAAATATATTATAAATTTTATTTAAAAACAAATATATAACATATTTTCTGATGCCAAGTTGCCAAATTTTTAAAGGGCAAACATCTCAAAATGACAAAAAATATTTATTTGCTTTGTATTAAATTATTACCAATTTATAATTATTTTCTTAATGAAATTGGGTATAATGCTAGTAGAAAGTAGGTATCTCCAACAAGAACAATAATAAATAAAAAGTCAATGCATAACTCAAACCAAAATTACTCACATTTAATTAAAACAACAATGTTTTATGTTCCTTCTAAGGACATTATGGGTTGTAACTTTCGAAAGGGTCTATCTCAAGGGAGCATTTAAGGCTAATTTTAACTCCATTTTGTTCTAAGTTGGCTGGATGTCACTAACCTAATCATTTTTCAAAATATTTATTGTAGGAAATGACGTAACTATAAAATTTTAATATTTGAAATTCCGATCATGAAAAAACTACTATTTTTTTATTTACCGTGATTAGCGCCGGATTCTCAAATTATCATTAGGTACATATTATTGTATTATAATGAACATTATTTATTAACTTTACGTTAACCATTAGATGAGAGCACAAGCTCTTAAAAACCGACTCGCGATCAATAAGGTTACTGAAATACTTAATATACTGGAAGTACTTAATATAAAAATGTTTTATTTATAATTAATTAACATGAACTTCCACCAAGTCACATTGGACGACAACATTCACTAAATTTGTTGAGATAATGTAGGTATTATTATATTATTATAAAATACCTTTATTATAATACGGTACCACTTATGGATTTCAAACTGTGCTATAAAAATTCTTTTAGTTTTTCAGAATATTATTTCAAAAACCTCTCAAGGGTTATCATTTTATAACTAAATAACAGGAGTTGTATAAATTATCTCACTCAATGTTGATGTTTATTTTGGTGTTGGAAAAAAAACAAAAAAAATAGCTTTGAACTATCAACACTAACGAAATAAAAACTGTCAACGAAGCAGACGTCAAAGCTTTTGAAAAGAAATGTCCTATAACTAAATAAAATAATCTTAAATATAAATAAATACATTCCTGTAAACAAGACAGAGATAAATAATAATAATTATTTGAATCGATTACATCACTGGGTAGAAATACTCGACCAATTTAAGTAATCCATTTAATTCTCAATGACCTGAAATACGATTTGATCGTTGGTCGATTTATTTACGTGATTATATTTATACAAAACAACAAATAAATAATAAGCTGGTATATACGACATGGTTTAGATATTATGTTGTTTGTTATAAGAAAATGTATTTTGTGGACATTCATAAACTCATGTTGTCTGCAGAAAATAATATTATTCAAATCGAAAGGTAGGTAGTATTACAGAAATATTGCTGTTGTAGAAATCATATTTTTCAATGATATTTACTGAGAATCCACTTTCTGTAAGCTGTACCTACATAATATTATTTTTTTCGTATTTTTTTTATTGCACAACTCAAATATTATAAGTAAGTCATCAATGTTATTACAAATACAGAAATCAATCGAATCAGAGACCTAAAGGAAATATTGCAATGAGATAGACGAACTAAGTAAAGTTACCATGTCTCCCTCAATCTACAGAGCAGCCAATATAGTTATTTCAGGAAATCAAGTTCCTTGGCAATGACGAAATCTTAAATAGAGAGGTATATATTATGTATTATTATACTCTTTATTGCGATATTGATTTGATCGTGATATCTCAATAAGCTTGGTAATATATTCTTTAACTATTGTAAATGAATGTACATATAAGGCATAACTTTTAATTTTCACATATTTTTTATCAATTTTTACAACTAAAAGATGACACTACAAATACATGTAGGTATATGTATATTTTAATTCAGTACGTGATATTTATTATTCTTTATCAATGAAATAGTAAGCACTCTCTTACGAGTGAACTAGAAACAAATCGTCGGATCTATAACAGGCCAAACTGTAAGCGACTCATCAATGATAAATCCCAAAATAAATACCGCATTCACATCGCAAACTCTTATTATTAGGTACTTTGTACATGTACGCTACTGCATAGATAAGCAAGTATATAAGAGTACTCACAGTCCATAATATAATAGCCCGTACTTGCATCATATACAGTAGGTATGTATGTAGGTTCCTACATATTTTCCTCTTCACAAATAATGTGAACGTGCTATAGTTCTTGTATGGGGTAATTGAAGAGATTTAGAGAATTTGATAGAGTAATAATAGACCATTGCCGAAACTAACACTTCCCGTTTTTATTTCCGCTGCTTTACAGCGAACATTTCGTTCAATTTTATCGTAAAATCGAGATTTTAAACCTACTATCAAAATGTACATAGGAAAGTATGAGTAAAAATCCTTTTTTATCTTCTAAACTATCAAAAAAATCTGCACTTTATTTTTATAATCATGTTTACAAGTGTTATTCAGTGTGAAAGTACATATTAGCGCAAATAGATACAATTATAAATATTTATAAATGTTGGTTTATCTAGCCATATTGGCTTACAATATCCAAGTGAAATGAGCGGACATGATGTTCTATTTCGATTTCCACTTGAATATTACCTGTTTAGTATTTGCCGGCAGTAAGATTTTGTTCTTACACCACGTCTTTGAAATGACCTGTACATGTTTTGAATATCTCAAGTAAATCTAAAGTGGATAGATATTCTAAGAAAGGTTAAGATTGAATTGGAAATATCGGTCTAGACTTCAATTTGGAATTATATTATTATTATTACACACCAACGACTTCCATTCAACATCACCAAATAGACATCTAACTCGAACAAATAGATTTGATCACAGCTCTTATACTACGGATTAGGTACACAGTGGTTCGAAACAGGTGAATACAGAGATATGAAATTTCTAGAATTTCCAACCGAAAGATCTCGGGTTCCATTTCACCCTCTGCCAACCTATTTCACCTTCAATATACAAGTGTATTAAATATATTACTTACTGTGTTCAAATCTACATGTTTTTAATTGAATTAAATTAATCCTTTTTGGAATTTTATTACACATTTGGCATGACCTTTTCCGAGGCAAGTTCAAGGATTGTTGACAGCTCTCTGTGTGTTTATTTTACATTTTATTATCATTTTCGACATGAAATACTGCATGAAAAATTACATGGACGATAAATTACCTATAACACTTAGAATGAGTCATAAACCTGGAAGACAATCTGCAAAATGGGAATTTTGCCAGTCAATAATTGATTTATGTGGCTGTTTACAAACCTTGACAAATGCCTACTTAGAACAGTATATTACATATTTATACTGAAAGATATTATTGTACTACTGCTAGTTGTATTATTATTACAAGGCAAAAGATAGAATCGGTACTAATACTTAACTAAGAGTAGGTGCTTTAGAAATCGTCAATGGTCGTGTCCACACTGCTCGGCGAACACAGCGATCGAAGGGTTCTGTCTTACTTTTGTTTTACGTTGATATAGGAAGGAAATGTAATTTATTTTTCTTCTCATTTGATGTGAATGCGCTGAGATATCACTCTATGAGGTGAGTATTTATTCAATCTCATATATTTCCCACGCAGGCTAAGAGAGACACAATCCTTCCTTCACTGTGATCGCCGAGCAGTGTGGACACGGCTATGGTTGAGGTACAATATTGAAACATTTTTAACAAATAAAATTTCTTTGTAATTACCTATCAAGAGTGAGTATTAATAGGTATAAATAAACATTCTTTACTTACTCCATTACTCGAAAATATATGAGAAGTATATTCTATTACTGATATTTAGATATTACTGTGGTTAGATGGAAGAAATCACTATATAGTGATAATCTCGTCACTGCATATCATCACATTTTTTCTTGTGTATACTGCCTTATTTAATTTGTTATATGAATGATGATGTGCAAGAAGAATAAAATAAATAAATATATCATGGAAGAACAAGTCCAACATAGCGCATGAGTCGAGGGTTGTCAATATGTGGTTTAAGTAAAATAATATATATGAATGGTTTACAAAGAATATAAGACAGGTCTGTAAAAACTTTAAGAAGAAACACATAGGAAAAAGTTTTGAATAGACAGAGAATTCAATTACCTTTTTGCGTTTCTACTTGAATGTGTTTTTCATGTTTTATGAAGCTATATATTTAAAATTATTATTTTCTGAAATGTGTGCGCCATCCCTGCCAGGAAATGTTTATTGATTGTAATTAGTTTCCTGTTACACTACTGAATCATAATCAATATCATGAACAGTGTTTACCGAATGTTGCCACTACTACAGTCTGTTACTATGAAGGTATACAGTGGTGTGTTTTCCGGAAATGCAAAAAAGTAAGTCATACATACAATGGCTTTCTTTCTAAGTCTGTATAAAAATTACTCTTCTTTTCTTAAGGCAAGGCATCCAACATCGAGTAATTTTTTTTGTACTATAATATTAATCTAGTATGACTGCGATTGGCACAGAGACGCTCTGAATTGAGGAGGCTGGTTTCTGCCCTGTGCTCCCGAGAGGAGCGTTGAGGGTGATGATGATGATGATGATTACCGAAATATTTTAACCTTCCCCTCTTCTCACCATTATAAAAATTCTTGGAGCTTACTTTCACAGGATAAAACGACATCTCAGATCCACATATACCTAGTAGATAAAACGATATCTCACTCGCATTTCTACCACCCTGCCGTAAAAAAATCCAAGTCACGTTATCTAGGTCTCGGATGTTTTCCTGAACACCCTTAAAGATTTTATGAATTGAGAACTAAAAAAAAAATGTTTATCTATACCATCGCAGCATACCCTACAAATGCGGTAGCTTACAGAAAAACTGTCCATGAAAACATGCAATTTGTAGTATGAAATAAAAAAATAAGACATTCAAAATTAGTAACCTCTTTGCTGAATTGAAGATTTGAAATGTTTTAAAACATGAAAACTAACAAAAAATAGTGGAAGATCTTTTCTTTGCCAGCAATACAAAAAAGTGTCATCAGTAAATAAAGGTAAATCGGATGAGTTGATTATAGAAGCATCACTTCGATAAATGTATTCATTAACGGGCTGTTTCACCACCTCTGGATAAAGTGCCAGATAGCCAATCCAACACAAATCTAACGGATAAAACGAAAAATGCGTTTCACGACTCCCTGACAGCGCTATCCTATAGATTAAGTTCCAGATAAGTTATCCGGCCGATAAGTCTTAGATAGTGTTAAACTGTCAAAATTTGTTTACATGTGCGTTGCCTAGATATATTCCTAGGCAACGAACGATATATTTCTACCTACGTGCATACATTCATTCAAAAAACGCATGAAATTACAACGTTGCCACTGCTATCTGGCGGATAGCAATCCGTAAGAAATCTGTAGGTGGTGAAACGCTCGCTTCAGTTTATCTTGTAGATTAATTTATCCTAAGGATTGTTATCTAGAACTTTATCCAGACGTGGTGAAACAGCCCGTAAAAGAGCATGATCACTATAAAAGTCTTGTCCCACCACTGCTGAAATCATAATAGAGCGAACACATAGGTATTATCAGAATAATTTAATGGGTAGAAATATATAGTCGCCTAGTAGATATTAAAGTCTATTCTGTGGGCTTCCTAACCTCATCCAATCCTTAATGAATTCGGGCTCTAGTATACTCCTGAACCTAGTCACATTTCAAAGCGTTTAATAGTAATAATAATGCATTGTATGAAACACTATTGTGCCATCGAACTTCCTTAAAACTAAGGCTAGAGCCATTGATATATGAAAGACTATTATCTCGACTATATATTCATACGTTATTATACTATAACTAATATATATATATATATATATAATCGTATGGCATGTCAGGCGCTATAAATCACAAAAATCACTAAAAACAAAAATCATAAAAAAATGTCAAAGAGGTAAAATTGTAAAAAAAAAAACATGTCAGAAAGATAAAATTGTAAAATAAAATACAATCGCAAAATATTTAAAATTTAACTAATTAATAACAATAACTGAAATACTAGCAATCTATGCATAATTAATATATCACTTTACCTACTTTCCTTAGAAACACATGCGCTATAATGATCGCAGACAAATATCGAGATATAGAAACATCATGCATAATAAATGATAGGCAATACAATACGTGTATTAAAATGATTTTTTACATTACAGTGTTTTGTTGTATCTTCTTCCACAATACAACTTTCCTGCAATAATAACAAGAGAGCGACAAAAGTTTTGTTATATGTGATGACTTTAGAAAATGATAAACGTAGTTTTGAGAATATTAAGAATGAATCTTTTTGAGATGACTTTTTTTTATAATATTCTTCTAGACAATTCATTTGTTTAGAAGGAGATATTTTTTTGCCACAGAATCACTCTGCATGGAGGAAGTTTATTTCTACATTGCGATCTTAAGGCTGTCATGATAAAAAATTAAAAGGATATTGATCGATTTTTTTATAAATTAGACAAAACAAAACCATATAAATTACCGAAGAATCTATAAAATAAGTATGTAAGCAGTACATAATATAAGTGAATTAAATATTTATTATATCAAACGCCTTATTTAGATTGCTCAATAATCCATTACATGTGGAAGACATAATAATATGGTATCTATCTTGTACCATCATAGACAATAAAATTTCCTCTACACAATTTGTCTAGGAACCTAACCACACTATTATATTATAATATATGAGAAAATAAAATTATTAAGTGCCTATGTCTTTTTACATGGAAATGAAAGTTGTTGATAAATTCCCAGACATTCTGTATGCCAATAGTTTGATGCCGAATTATGTTCGTTATCTTCTTATGTATTTTTTTCGTTGTCTCATCATGTTTTTTTTCCTTGGAGAATTCTGTAGATTCGGCGCCTTGATGTCTTCAGAATGCTTAATTCGTCAAAAAGTCTTAATAGTCATATTAAGTTTGCACATATTATTATTGTTTATGATCAAGTCACGCCTTACATTCCAAGTTTCTTGATATATCAGATTCTCAACCATACACATATTTATAATGTTGTGTACCTACTGAAAGATCGTGCGACTCTTTATTGCAAATGATATTTTGGTCTAAATAAATCACCACTGTTGTGGGAAGATAATTTATACAAAATATAAATATTCGCATGAAGTATAACTTTAATGTTAATACTATATTTTCATAGTGGCAGCGCTGTTGTCATATGGTTAACATTATAAAGGACAATGATCCTATGTGTATGTAGTAGGGACTACAATGTATACATAATATATATGTATGTAGGAACATACATTAAATTTTAATTTATTAATTGTGCTGCTTATCAACGAAATTTAATGTCACGTGAGGAGAATATTATTATAATTGATGAGTATTTAATTGAAACCACTGGGTTACATTGTAAACACATTATTACTATTATTTCTAGTATATTTGTTATGTTAAGATTCATCATGCGTGCTTTGTAAAATATTCCTTGTAGTGTAGGTACATCACCTCTTGTGTAGATCTCAACTTCCATCCGGTTAGATCCTAATCGCTCACTATCTTTTGTAATTTGGAAACTTAAATTCTATTGGTGATTAGGTATGGATACAAAAATTGTACTCGCATTGGATGCAAGGAGTTCGAATAAAAAAATGTCATTTACGATTTATTGAACGAATCTTTAATGAGAAATTTTACAGAGATAGAGATTGATTGTATTTATCTTATCTTAACGAACTGTGAAGTTCCTGTACCAGAGTTGATTTCCTACTTCTTTCTATAAAAGCTTTCATTATTGAAATAAACCATCATTTAGAAAACTTTATATTATATTCATGATATGTTTTCTAATTGTTTTGTTTCGACTAAATTTATGATTGTTATAGTTTGATTTCCAATTGTATTTGTTCTTCGCCAGTTGTTGTTCTGTTCCAACTGTGTTGTAAATTTATTTATTTATTTATTCTTCTTGCACATCATCATTACATTACAGTGTTAACAAAATAATATAATTTTTTTAAAACTAGGACGATGTGCAGTGGCGAGATTATCACTATAAAGTGATTTCTTCCATCTAACATAAATGAGAATTATGTTTTGTTTTTGTTTTATATTTTAACATGTCAAGGCTCACGCCGTAGATTTATGTAAAAAAAATAACATTTTAAATTTGAAAATTAAATATTCTTACCACCTATTCTGATTGTTTTAATTTTATTTAACATGCATGACAATTACCTGATTTTTCGCACGTAGTTTTACCACTTACCTTGTCATATTTTGGAGATGATATAGATAGAAAGACATATTATTTTAATTTAATTAAATACTAATATAATTAATTTAACTTGCTTTCTGTAGGCAATAATTCAAAAGAAGGCAATGTTCTCAATTTTCTTTCAATCTCCATTCAACGTCATGAAATATAAATTCATTCGTATTATTTAGTACTTACCTACTAAATTAAGCCTTTTTGTTGAGGTTTGTAGGTATATGATAATAATATCAAAGCAGCTGATGTGTTATTATCTTTACTATAAATTACGATATTATGTATTACAGGAGTACATTATATTTTCTTTATAATTATAATAATAATAAACCTACGGAAATTTAAAGTTATCTCAACCTGAAAATAATTTGTAATCATGATATGAACAACATAATAACAAACATACTAGTACCTATTATTATTATAAGCATATTAAAACCCATATTCGATAATATTATCAAAGACCGTTAATAATGATTGTGTAGGTAGGTATAATACAAAATACCCACGATTGAATAAATTTTCTTTACCTTAGGGCAAATTATGTCTCTATTTCTATCCCTTATTCCTCACGGGTGAAAAGTTACGGTTCCGTAATCAAGCATAATTAAATTTATTCAAAATTTAAGTTTTCAGAAATATACACTTTGTATAAAAGATATTATAATAATTATTTGTACCCGAAAGATATTTATTTTTCCAAAAATTTTGAAGGTTAAAGAAGACATTTTTTTTCAATAATGCTCTTTTAATTAATTATATGCACATTTGTAACTCCATAAGTATATTTAGAGCTTTATATATTTTATAAATATTTATTACTAAAACTACTACATTTTTTTATTATTTTCCGACAAGTTTATCTTCTACTCTTACGAATTTTACTTAAATAAATGACACTTAAGAATCAAGATTTGAACTTAATCTATAATTGAAATGAAATTCTAAAGTATGCTGAAAATACTCTGGAATTTTAATAAAAATTTGACATATATACTATTGAATATTGAACAGTTTATTTTAGTGCAAAAAACTTCTGAATCGATTTATTGCAGTAATCTATTTGAAATAATAAATTTAATACTTAATTCAAAGTTGCCATGCTCAATTGAGTGTATTAAATTGAACAAAAGATTTACATTAGCAGTAATAATATTGTCATATTGTTGCGAATTCAACAGATGTTTGTAAATATTGAAAACTTAACCACATCAAATATGTAGTAGGTATCTATTGTACATCAGTTAGATAGAACTAGTATAAATACGTTAATACTAAATAGACAATATTCCTACGTATCTTTATAGCGCTGTACATACGCACAGTTAAATGGATCCGTTACCGCAACAACAGAATTATATCTCTGATTTTGGATTCTGAACATTAGAAAATACACAAACACCAACAAAACTGTTAAAATCTACCAAATGTAGAAACCATTACGAATAGATAATCCTTACAATAGGAAGGTATAGCAATATAATCTGTAAGAACTTCAAATTGCAATCGTTATCTCTAGCTACATTCTTAATTCAAAACAATAGTATCTATTACGTGAATTAAATAATATATACATTAATATTATAATTACGTTTTCCCTAAAATAACCTAAATATTCTAATTGCCATTACGTTTGCTGCTTCATACACGCATCGTCCTACTTCACAAGGGGTAATTAACTTCATTAAACTTCAAATTACAGTTAAGAGACCCGGTTATATCCATCGTAGTTGACTTAATTGCAGATTATTTCATTAGTGTACAGTACAGATTACTCTCTAAAGCTTAGGATCATCTTAAAGTTTAATTAATTTGTGACCTTGAATGAATACCGACCGACCCTTATCTGTGACAATTGTTAATAAGTAGTGTTTAGGAATATGAACTATTGATCCGTACCATTTAAGATAATAAAAGATAATGAATCTCAATATATCGATACTTACAAAGTCCCTTTCCGTCTCGGAATTTCATATATGTACACCTTATCTCAGTCAGAATCAATATTATTAAGAGACTAACGGCTAACAGAACTTGAGACTAATTTATAGTTCCTTAGGTACCTATCTAATATGTTGAAGATAAAAACTTTTTTAGTCGCTTCATTACCGCTACTTTTGTCAGCAATCAGTGTTCTTGGACAACAAAAATAAAACACATCTTGTTTATAAACCAAAAATATTATTTCACTTATTTGAGAAGCATTAACTATGTAACAATTTCTAGACATTTAAAAAAAATAACGTAAATTTCTGTGTTTATTTGTTACATGAATTTAAAATACGAAATAAACAAACATAAATATTGTTTTTACTATTATCTCAAGTCACTCAATAACGGGTGGATAGCCAAAATAAAAATAGAAAAATTTAAAAAAAATATTACTATTATTGTTTTACTCATAGTTCTATCTTTGCATATGTATTTCGTATTTGAAATTCATGTAACAAATAAACTTGTTTTTTTAAGTAAAAATACATACATACATACATCTTCTTCCCCTTGTGCTAGTTGGGTCGGGGGCCCATTGCGCCTAGGTACCTCCTCCAGAGATCCCTGTCCACCGCTGCTTCCAGGACCTCTGGCCACTCCAAACCAAGCCTTTCAACACACAAGTTTGACACCTGCCCTTGCCAGCTTCTTCTAGGGCGGCCCACCGGTCTTCTGCCCTCTCCCACAGCCTCCAAAGATCTAAGTGGTAGTCTGTCTTCTGGCATGCGGAGAACGTGACCCAGCCATCGCGACTGCGACCTATCTATACGCAGGAATACTGGTTCCACCTTGAGAGCCTCACGAACATACGTATTCCTTATACGGTCTCTCAATGACACACCAGCCACTCCCTTGAGGAACCGCATTTCTGCTGCCTGTAACCTTGATCTCACGTTCTCCGTGAGCATCCAAATCTGGTGTCCATATGTGAGGATAGGGCGGTATATTGTCTTAAATATGGCCATTTTCGTCCGTAAGGGTCAGCTCGGATTTTTATCGGGTTTTTAAGCGCTTTGAATACATTTCCTGCCGACACAATCCTCTTGTCTATGCACGCTGTTTGTCGACCATCTGCTGAGAACTCCACTCCCAGGTATTTGAATGTCGAGATCTGTTTGAGTTGGACCCCGTTCACATGAACAGCACACTGCACTTCTTCTCGGCTTATGACCATTACTTCCGATTTAGTTATGCTTATACTCGGGCAAAAGGTGGATATGATAAGGTTTGCTGACGATATTGCTATGATTGCTGAAAGTGAAGAAGAACTGCAAGAGGCCTTAACAACTATGGAAAACATTCTTCAAAATAACTACAGTATGAAGATAAATAAAGATAAAACAAAGTTGCTTACTGTAGGCCGAACGCAACAACAGATGAGAGTAGTGATGTCGGGAATACCACTAAAGAACACCAAGGAGTTTGTATACCTCGGGAGCAAAATAACATGGGACGGTCGGTCTAAGAGTGAGGTCGACAGCCGTATACATCAGGCTAGACTTGCATTTAATAAAAAGTCGAAAATAATAGAATCAAACAATATAGACCTGAGACTGAGAATACTCCTCATCAAGACCTATGTATGGAGTATCCTGATGTACGGCTGCGAGACATGGTGCCTATCTGAAAGAGATAAACGAAGACTAGAGGCGTTTGAGATGTGGACCTATAGAAGACTATTAGGAATTTCCTGGAGAGACCACATCACAAACGAAGAAGTCCTTCAAAGAATCGAAGGAGGAAGGCACCTGCTCAAGATCTTGTCAGAAAGGCGTGCAAGGTGGATCGGCCATGTAATACGACAAGAAGGCCTCTTGCATGCCGTAATGGAGGGTATGACCGAGGGGACAAACTCTAGGGGACGCCCACGCCGAGAGTACCTGGAGGACCTGTTGGTGGACATGCGCTGCTCATCATATGCAGAATTTAAAAGAACCGCACAAGACAGGGAGGAGTGGAGGAGAAGAATTAAAGAGATATTTGCTGCAAACCAATCCCAGGATTGAAACCAGAGAGAGAGATACTCATGCCAGCTCTATTTGCCACCGACTCGAAACTACTCAACCATTCTTGCATTCCACTCTGAGATGAAGTTAGTCTTACTATATCGTCAGGAAACAACAGTGTTTTCAGATTCACATTACCCACTGTTATCTGATCGGGAGTTTCGCTCTTTCTGTTCATCCAATCCGTATAGTATATCGTGAAAAGAATCGGAGTAAAAATATTATATCAAATATATAAACACGTCTTGTAATGGCCGGCCGTTGTGGCTCGGAGGTAACGTTCTTGCCTTTGAGTCATGAGGTCCCGGGCAGGGAAAAGTGAAGATTTTTTTTTTTTTAATAGAGGGGGTTTTGTTATAAACCTAAAAACCTTATACACCTTTCACAGTAAGCTATTAAAAGCTTGTGTCGTGAAAGGGGAGTTTGCCGGCACCTGGTATCGAACCACGAACCCCATGTTCACGAGGCCGAGACTCTACCTCCAGGCTACCGACGAATTCATGAATGACCTTAATCAAATTGTCCTGGGTCTGTATGTTACATGTATATGTGTTTAATGCATTGTATATATGTGTATCGTCGCATTAGTATCCATAATACAAGATTCACATCTTAATTTGGGACTAGCTCGATCTGTGTGAACTGTCTATGCATTTTATGTTATGTTTATGTTTTACGAATATATTTATTTATGTATTCATATTTATTCATTCTTTACTGTACATTGATAAAAAACAATTACATAAAAGGTATACATTCAAATCAAATACAATCAATATACAGAGGGCGAGTTTATCGCAAAGGCGCGATCTTTTCCAACTAACCCAAAAGTATTAACTTAAAAAAAAACATATGATAAAAATAAAATCAATAATCCAAAGCAATTTGGATAAAAAAAGAGAGAAAAAAAAATACATACACACATATAAGTACCCATATAAAAACGGAGAGACTGAAAAAAAAAGATACAAACATACATGCATAAAAGGAAAGGAAAAGGAGGGAAAAAGGGGGGAGGGGTTAGGAGTGATGGGTTTCAGGTTTCAGAGGCTGTGTTTGTGTTTGTGGAAATCATTTTCTCCTTAACGGCTCGCTTGAAAGACGTCAGCCTAAATTTTGAAGGGAGATTATTCCAGCAACGAGCACCCTGAACTGCAAAAGATTTTGAGATGAAAGTTGTACCATGAGCCGGGATTGACAGGATGCGCTGGTTATTCGACCTCAGAGGTAAACCGTGACTCGCCAAGTGTTCAAAAGCCTCCTTAATATAGTACGGGGTTGATCCTGCGTACAGAGCATCTATGCATTTTATGTTATGTTTATGTTTTATGTCATTTTTAATGTTGAATATGCTTTTACCACAGACATCACAGCAAGTAGCAAAATCAATCAGTATTGGGTGGAATGTCTAAAGAATAATAATAATATTGATCATTATACTGTGGACATTTCCCCCAGATATATAATGTAACACCAGGTAAGTAGTTCACATTTATGTGGGGTTTAAATATTCATCGCTTCACTTAATGTAAAATTCACACAAAACTGGTATATATATATAACCATATATATAACCTATTATTATAAAATACATGATACCACAATAGACAAACTTGTGACTTAAATTTACTTTGTCACCCGGAGTGGCTTACAGTCTCCAACAACCAGAAATGCAAATCGACAAAACTAAAACATTTGTTGGGCTAACAACGTGTTTGACCCACTTGCGTCTTTTATCGCCGTGTAATTAAATTTTGGCAATCGCGTCTATTACTTTATCGGCATGAGTTTGTTGACAAAACGAATTAAGTGAAATAAATCGACATTCTATTTCAATGCTGCTTTTAAACTATTTTGGAATGACGTTATAAAATGCTCATAACAGAAATGGCGAGCACAGTTAAGTTTTAAGAGTTTGAAAAAAAAACTGTTTGCAATAAACAAATTGATGATAATGTATTTGAACAATGTTTACAACTGCCATTAAATTTTTCTGTAAAGAACATAAATAAAAATCAATAAAATGAACATTAATAGAGTGCATATGAGCCTAATAATAATTTAAATAATGGGAAAATTTGAGAAATATCAAAACCTTTCGAAATTTCATCCTTCATTTCCGAAAATCGAAAGAGATAATGATTTGCGATAGAATGATGAATGAGGGTGTTATGAAGGGTGAGTGGATACAAGAGCAGTGTTGTGGATAGAATACGTCTAAATAAATTGCGATGGTATGGACATGTGGAACGAATGGAAAAGGAAAGGATAAAAAAAGGATATATTTATCTGAAAAAGAAAGAAGATTGATAAGAAAAAGAAAGAAAAAAGAAAAAGAAAAATAAATTGCGATGGTATGGACATGTGGAACGAATGGAAAAGGAAAGGATAAAAAAAGGATATATTTATCCGAAAAAGAAAGAAGAAAACGCCTGTGAGAAAGCGCGGGCGTCCGAGTACCACGTGATATAATCACCAATAATATTGTGTTGCGTTTGTGATCAAAAACTTGTACTGTGGCAAGTGCATTACGCATTGTGTAGATTCCCCCCCTCCACTTTTTTTAATACAAGGCTCCAGATATCCAGTGAATCATGAATAAATTGTTAAGATTTGAACATGAAGCTATGAAGCAACATTCACTTTCTATCGACAATCATCATGCAAAAAAGAGAGCATACAATAAATTATCTTACAAATAGGTTTAAAATAGAATAAATAAATATAATGATAGTTTATTCTTGAAATAAAAAAAACTGAATTTTTCTGATATTTATCAAATTTTTTACTAAATACATACTTAAATTAAATAAATTTAATAATACTAAAAATAAAATAAACAATATTAAGACAATTTACCTGAAATTGATCAGAAAACAATATTTAAAGTCTTTATTTCAGGTATTTATAAACTAACACAAATAAAAAACAAAATTACTTCACTGTCAAACAAAAATTCTAAATACAAATTTAAGGAAATAGGTTTTTTTTTGACATAAATATGATTAAGAGCATAATATTAAACTTGAATTGTAAACTATTAATTGCATACTATTGTAGTGTCGCTTGTTTGACATAATTATCATCAACACTTCCTTTCTCTTTTTTTCTTTATATTTGGCCGTCAGACAGGAAATACTTAAGTAGATGTATTCAGGAAGAAAAACACTAATCGTACATAATAACTTTCAGCCCATATTTTGATGTTGAAGTATTACTTAATAATAACCTAGATAGAGATACGATTGAACTCCTTTAATAATAAAGAAAATAATCAACGTATTCCTACAATATGTATGTAATCAACTAGGTAATACTCTTATATTAATGTTATTTTATATTTGGCAACGATCGATAATTCCAACATTTAGATCAACATGCAATTATGTATTATATAACGTACATATGTTTTTTTTTCCAGACTGTTTGGATAAACAAACTATTTCGGAGATCTGAGTATGATAATAAACTATTTACTACACAAAATGTTTACTACAAAATAACAAAATTTTCCATTATTCCATTGAAAACTGCTTTGAAACATTTTACAATGAAGCTACATGCAAATAATATAATTTTCTATAGAATTTTTGGGAGTTTTGTATTAACAGTACTCACTGATAACATCAACTCACAGGGAAGATCTCATTTTTAAAAAAATATAAAAATCAGGAAAAAAACTTAATTATCTCAAATTCTTTCATGTCGTTGTCGTCATGAAGTTTTTTGCTATTTCAATTTAATGATCATGTAAACAAGTGAATAAATTTCAATCACACTTCGTAAATTTTTTTGAATCATGGAAAAACTTGTTTCAAGTATTATTAAACTAGATATATTTTAATTATTATTATTTATTGACTTACCTTGAAAAATGAGAGAGACTCTAATGTCTAGGAAAATTCATTAATTAATGCTTTTCTAAATTTCAGGCATCAGTTCACACGTAAATATAAAAGTAATTAGTGAAGTGAATAAATAACATGTATTATATTATTCAAATGTTGATAATGAGTAGGTATAAGTAGGTATATAAATGTAGATATTGTAGGTATAAGAACATAGAAAGTAAATTTTCAGTTACATTCCCTACATACTGATGTGTTTCTAGGTAATTGTTTTTCATTATACTATTACGTGTTGATATAAGTATAATAATATTATCATAAATGAAACATTTCGCGAATACCTTTCACGTTTTAATCCAGCTACTGAGTTACTTCTACCTAAATACAACTCGAATCATATGAAAATTATTATATTATTATTAGAATTAATTTTAATAAAACACAGGACGATTTTAAATAATAAGTATTGATCAGTTCAATTCCGAAAAGATTAGGTATACAAAATTTTAATTATGTTCTCGTTTAAGATGTCGTAATCAATGTTCAGAATATTTACTATTTTTTTTATTGTTTAACCGGATTTGGGTGCAGATGACAAAACCAATCAGAAATCTCGATCGGAGAACCATGTCTACACAATGCAACATTGTGTAGAATCTAATCGGAGAACCATGTCTACACAATGAATTTTACGTACATGTTCAAAACAAAGTATGTAGGTAATGAAGCCTGTCATCTATACTAATATTATAAAGAGGAAAGATTTGATTGTTTGCATTGAATAAGTTCCGAAACTACTGAACCGATTTGAAAAATTCTTTCACTGTTGGGAAGCGACACTTTCCCCGGGTGACATAGGCTATATTATATTTTCAAAAATAAGCGATCCTTACAAAAACTATATATTTTTAAATACCTATCTACCCGTGCGAAGCCGGTGCGGACCGTTTGTATGAAAAAAAGATAGAAAAATGCGCCCAATAAAAGAGTAGGTACATTAAATTTTACCTACTGAGAGATAAATTACGGAATAAAACCTAATATATAAAAAACTTACTAAAATCGACACAAGGTATGTACAAACATAAGTATTATTATGTATATACTTTGTATTATAGATAAGTTGGATAACCGGATATGAATTTGATGTTCGGCTAAGCAGCAAATTTTCATCACTCTGTGTATAATGATATGGGGAAGGTTACACCTGAGAGAAGTTTATCTACATGTAGGTATATGTTATATAGTTCGTGATTTATACATTAGATTTTATAAGGGAGAATTACTTGTACTACGAGTATTAAATAGCACAGTACTGCAAGAAACTAGGGGAGGTAAGTGAAACATTTTTCACAATATTAAATTTGTGCATGCAGCTGATCTGCTGGCTACCCCACTTGTGGGATATGCCGTGATGGTATAGTAGTAGTAGTAGTAGATATCACTCGGATAGATATATCTCGTCGCATCTTTGGTAATACAATAATTGTATGGCTGCTTTACACTACATGACGAAAATCCTCTGGTGAATGAGAACATTGTCATAAAAAGCTTTGATTCTTAGTCTCAAAAGATGTCATTTACTGTTGTTAGAACACATTAAAATACTTTGCCTTTATTTGACACCAATATTTACTTTTGTTTATCTGAATTCTAAAATCTTGTATAAAATTTATTTGGCAATCAAATTTTCGTGGCGGACATTGTGGTTTTAATACTTCCTCTCTAAAACTATATTTATCTTTATATTATCTTTATAATGTGACAAACACAAAAATCACATTTTATATTAAAATTAATAAAATTTATGCAACACGTAGGTTCAAATACGAGATTTAGAGAATTTTCATCATAAGCGATTCAAGGAGACAAATGTTTTTTCCAATAGAGTAAGTACATATTTCATCGTTTTTTCAAAATATGTATTTAACCATTTTGTTGAAATATTCTCCTTCCCGGATATTTCAGGGGTAGAATGACAATTAAATATAAATACTTACTACTTATAAATCAAGTAGACAGTAGTGCCGGTAGACACCGGCACTACTATGCCATATCCAACCCTATCTCGTCAGTAGGCGGCGAACCTGGCTGACGTAGCAGATACCACCTTGAAAATCACACGTCCACGAATATACCAAAGTAAGCACGTTTGTAGCGTTCAAAAATACTTACTATACTATACCCCAAACCAAATGGGCCGAGGAGTGTTGGCAGTCATCAAAAATCATTTCCTCTCTTGCATCCATCATGAAAGGACACTCCCAAAGGATATGTTCAGCATATTGAGCTCCTGCCCACATGTGCACAATGTACTTAACAATTGCAAAACTGGACAGATGGAGTTAGAGGAGATGATTGATGGAGGTCAATGCTCAATGTGAGTTGTAGAGCCATCGAAGATGATTGTTAAGCCTTAGGGTGATCGAAGGATCTTTAGTATTTAGAACATCTAGGATGTATATTATAAATAAAAAGCTTAAATGTCTAACGTAATTAAACATTTTTTACTTTTAGTTATGATTTTATGTGTGAAAAGTGAAAAAGGTCTAATGAGTAGTAACAGTAACATTTCAGTAACTATCTCATCTACCCATCGTACCATCAACAGACTAACAGGAAGCAGGCAGCTAGTAGCTTCCCTAGGGAGACTTCACACAAACTGACGATGAAATTCTCACTTCATAACTTCCACTGAATACTCCATGTTTTGCGTTTGAGAAAACGTTCTTATGGAATCCACACTATGAACATTCACTTGTGTTTTCTCTGGAATATGAGATCACTATTTTAATAATATTATGAGCACTACTCTTGTGACCAAAGCTATTTTAATTTTAAGCGGTACATAATTGCACTTTTTCGTTTAACTGTATAACTATGCATACTTAGAATAGTCATATCAGAATTATTATTATAAACACGATGCCTACATAGTGAGTAGGTACCTAGATATACTCGCATTTCAACGCTACGTACGATATGAACATGAACGACATCAGTATAATATGTAATGTTTAAAACGTTTCATAACTTCAGAGTTTTCACAAGAATTCTTACGAAGTTTTACAGCAATAATGTTGCTTGATTTGTGAATTATAACTTTCTGATTTAAGTACTCAGCGATGTAATTAAAACTAAAGTTATACACGTTTTGTTGTAGATATATATATATATATATTATATCCCTAAGGTTGAATATTGTCTAAGGAGTGGCGGAATCACCAGATATCAAACTCATACTAGACCGAAATTTGAATAAGATAACTAGGTAATAATAATAATAATCTTTTTATTAATTTTTCTAAATATAATCCATCAAATTTTGGCTAACTTTTTAAATAATGACGGTTATGGTGTGCCATAAAGCGAAGGACGTTCTAGTCTAAAACTTCATTAATCGCTCTCGCGACCTTAGTTTGTAGTTCATTCTTAATTAATTTTACATAAAAATAAAATAAGCAATGAAATAAATTTCTATTGTTAATTTTCAATAAATTATAAATAGTTACATGTTGACTTGCTAAATCAATATCTTTTGATTAATTTTCCACCATGTACAAGCGAATGCGCCTACAATTTCCATTACAAAGTTGTTCCAACTGTGTATAAACAATAGCCACCATACATATCTACGGAAGAACAGTTTGAAGTTATTCGTTCAGAGGTACAATATGTAGCTTGAATTCTTACAACTTTAAATATAATTTTCTCTAGAAACTTGCATGAAGTTGGAAATATCGTTATATTACGTATAGCGCATTATAATATTTGCATGCAGTTAGATTAACACAAGACGGTGTAGTGAAATTATTCTCATACAGATGATCATCTCAAGTAAAAGAATCTTATTTACATATTAAGTTGTACAGTGAATTTCATAAATATTTGATTCCCTGTGGAAATTAGAATAACTTAGTTAAGAAGTAAGGACATTGTAGTAAAGAGGTTGGATAGTAATTTAAAATGAGATTATTCAAAGTATGAGTGAAAACGTGACAGGTCTTGGAACGAGTGGTTTATAGGAATAAATATATTTACTAAAAATAGTTTTTGTATGTAAGAACATTGTGTAGGAAAATGATGAAATATGACTTTACATACAAAATAATAAACACCTCTTTTTTCATTCAACCTATTACAAAACAAGATCTTTTCGATAACATAGGAAGGGAAAAATAATCTTTACAAATTTGACTTGTTTCATTATGGTAAGTAACACATGGACTAATGAATCAAACATACATTAAACTATTGAAAGATACATAATTGCTTTTAAGACATTTGACATCTTTAATTCAGCGTTAAGGTATGCCACCTATCCTGAATAACTTCATTTTTATTTTATTTATTTATTTTATTCTTCATAGTACATTGGTCACAAAATTTCAAATCAATACAAAGTATCATAAAAATATTAGTTATACAATTTAATGTACAGAGGATGGAAAGGATGATTTGCATGTTTATTACATGCAAATATGTAGTCTGCAGGTTATCCCACTTGTGGCAAATGATATGATAACACGAATGAATGAAGTCATCTCTATTCAGAAAGATTTTGTGGCAATAAATCAGTCACCTCTGAAACCAGGATAGAACGACGAGCTTTCTTAGTTTTCGTTTAAAACTTTTAAATATTTTTCCCCTTTTCTTGAGATTCTTAAATCTCAAATTTTATTTTAATAAGAACGGTTCGTTGTGAATAAGGTTTTTTTTAATAAATTGGTATTGTGAAAATTCAATAAAATTCAGCAGGGAGTTATTAAATAATTAAAACAATTAATTATGCAAGAACGCCCAGCTGATTTAAACAGAGAACCTGTCATTCTCAAGCATTAAATTTGACTAATTACATAATATACAACTTATTAGTACGAGAAAGGCCTTCTACGCTATACGACGCCCATACTCTTTGTACCGTTTAGAATCGATGAGAAGTTCACAATATATTCACCCAACCTCCACCTCCCCTTTCCAATGAAGTAGGCTTAGTATTAAAGATTTGAAATGTTCATAATTCGTTTGTAAGTCGTTTGAATATAAGTTACAATATTAATTTATGTAAAAACTCAAGGAAACTTTAAAGAAAAATAAGTAGAATAATACTGGCGAATTAAGTAAATGAAAGTAGAGAGTTGTAATCTTCTTTCAGTAGATTCTTTTTATAATTTTCAAATTACAGAGCAGACAGAAACTATATACGTAATTTTGTTTTGTTTATCAGGTGCATGCAAATGTATTATAGTTTGAGAATTAGTAGGTAATTCATTGTAGCATATATTATACTCGTATTACATAACAATTTGCTATCTAAAATAGTTTGTAGGCGAAATATTATTCTTATGTCTATATTATTATAGCACTTCTTGGTGGGATAAATAATAATGGACTTGCTGTATAATATAACAAAAAAATGATATTGAAGAGAAATTCAAAAATTATAAATAATACAGCATTCAAGTGCGCTTTTACACGATACTCACAGTAATGTATTTTCTAGTTATAATAGAGAAGATTTATAAGGAAGAATTAATAACTTCATTATTTTGTGTCTTAAAATATGGTATCACGAACGTCTCCATGAATCGTTTATAGATCTGTATAGAAATATAATGTGTTTTATTCTATATATAGTTGTAGACAATGTTGACATCAATAACTGGTATTGCCTTTATGAGCAATGGATATAGGTATTTATTACAAATGATTAAAGTATTGATCGATTATGAAATGGATAGTCACAACAATATGCAATATTCAAATATTTATAGATACATACTTTGAATTAAATTAAGGACCACAATAGACGTTGTTTCATGACATGGTTGTGTAATGTAATAATAATAATATTATACGTAGTATGTGTTGGGATTGTAAATTTGTATGGAAATAATCAGTGAGATTTGGGTTGACAAAGCTTCATGGACTTAGAGATTTAAAGAGAACTTAAGAACCAACAGAGAATTTGATAACAATACAAATTCAATCAGTATGTATACAAATTTACCAAATATTTAGATAGACAGTATACTCATTTGACGATATAAATAAAATTGACACGTTACACACGTTGTATCGAAACACATAAAATACACCGGGGATAGCAACATTACTTTCGGTGTAGCTACATTATTTAATCCAAAATCTTAAAAATGTCTAAATGAAATCTATGCAACTATCAATGAAGCACTTTTGTATTATACTTGGTACGGACATAATTGATTTGAAACTAAATAATCTTCTTTCAATAATACTTCAAAAGTAGTTCTTTTTTATCTCTATGTGAAATGGCTGGATTTGATTTGATAAAATTTCTCATATAATACATAAGAAGGTACCTATTCTAGTTTGTTTTCAAATTTTAATTGTATTTAGTTGGAAAAGATTGATTCGTTTATTTAATAACAAAATATTTCCAGGTATATCAAAGTTCATGTGTAATGAAAATCATTTTGTTACAGGAGATTAATAGAAAATGATTTAATATTTCTTTAATAAGTTATGATTAATTTATCGAATACTCCTTGGAAAATACGTTTCTATGTAATAATATGAAGTTGATAGTTGTTGTTGTGAAATTAGTGGCGATTCTCTCGCAAAGACAACGATGATGTGATCTCTGCTGGCTTCCATCCAATCTGCTACTACTGTACCAAGTGTTGGAGACATACCTACATACATACACATTGGTCGAAAGCAATGTTTTATTTGGTACTATGTTGTCACTAGGTATATTAAATGAATGAAACACTGAGACAAGGACGATGCGATGGATTATGTATTATAAAACGATCAAAATAGCACACAAATAATAAATATTATTTGTATTTCATCTTAGTCGATGACTCTATCGATGTAAGTTTTTCAGAAGCTTTGTAAATTCAGTTACCTGCACATATTATAATCGGAAGCCTAATAGTATTGAAATCTGATGATCAGAGAGGTGTATAGGAACTGTATATAAATATACCGACAGTATGGAGAGATGAAGTGAAAACAGTATGCGAGATTCGAGAGGAAAACATTGGTGGAGGATAGAAACGAAAAAGAAATGTTGAGGCAGACATGATCACTTCATATTAGGATTATTTTTTCCATCTAAAATCAAAAGTGGTTTTTTATCCGTTACAAAATAATTTAATATATTATTTAGGTACCTTAATAGATGATGCCGATAGAAAATATAATAATTTATATTCTATCTTTATTGCGATAAAATCGACTGTCGTATAGATACAACTTATGAATTTTGTTACTATTGGTATATTTGCTGTATGTATTATATGACTTGAATCATGTAAAGCTGCATATGGTTGAAGTTTTAAAGAGTAAGACACCAATTAAACATAGTTCAGATTTAGATATGTCAAATCGTACCATTTATATGTCCTAAATTACAGTCTTATCCATAATCACCTAGAACAAAGCTGCATTGTGTTGTTGCTTATCTTTAATATTTTAACTGCTAACTGAATCAATCTTTTTTTCTTCGATAGTATAGCGTTCATATACTGACAAATTCAATTCTTTTCACGACTTTGTCATCTACATCCCTAGTGTATAGAGAGTGTAGGATGTATATAACATAATATAATATTACACAATGTGATGTGCTCAGACAAGCCGAGAGAAAATTATTCAATATCCTACGTGATGTTGATATTATTAATCCACCTAATATCCATACCCACATATCTATGTACTGTTCATACATAATATCTCCATACAATCTAATGGACAATATTATAAATAGGTATATAACCTAAATATGTATATCGATGGTTTAAAGCACAAAAGACACATGTCCACTATTTAGGTAAAATGAGTTTCCAAATATTTAACAAAAACCAAATGCCACCCATTCTTAAATTAACAGTTTTTTGTGCACAGATGTAACATGTCACATAAGATATTTGAGAATGCATTTATATTGACTTTCTTGATTCTTAAAAAGCACATGTCCATCCAGGACGTCTTCTGAATTAATTTAAAATTAATTAATTATTTGAACATCTTAAACTTTCAAAACCTGTTTTCTCTAAACTGTCAAATGTGAACATGTGTCTTCTGTGCTTTAAACCATCGATATGCTAAAGACGACTGGCAGTCCATTGCTCAGGATAGAAAGGCTTGGAGATCTATTGTTTCGGAGGCAAAGGTCCTACAAGGGCTGTTCGGCCATCGAAAGTAAAGTAAGTAAGTAAGTATATAACCTATATATTAATATATCTCACATCTTAAATTCAGCAATGAGGTCCCATCTTGAATATCTTCATTTTTTGTGTCACGGAGAAGACAGCTTGCATATTTATTACATGCAGCTATTAGGCTGGTTACCCCACCTGTGATGATATAGTATTAATAATATATCTACATCTACCCACTTAATTCATAATTCAGCTAAACTAAACTAAACTGATTGATATTTTAAGAAATACCTATGTAGATATTATGTTTATTAGACATCAAATCAATATTATTTAGTAAACAAAAATATTTTTTTCAGCAATAAAATGAAAGTAAAAGGTTCTAGACTCGCCTGATAACTGCACAACACCAATGTTGTCTAAGCTTTTATTATTGCTGAAAGAACTACTTAAATGTTTATTACATGCGGTTGGTCCGCTGTCTACCTCACTTGTAAGAAATGCTTTTATGGTGTAGGTACATAGATGAATATCAAGTAACAACATAGAGGTATTTTACTGTATATATTGGTATTTTAGTTCATACATTATTAGACGATGAGTAAATAAATGGTTAGTTGATACTATTATAATACTATTATTACTCGTATTAACATACGTAAACAATATTTGCATGTGTGTGTTTGTCTGACTGTGTGTGAGCGCTGAATGAACAATATTATATTTAGGCAATTTGTAGGCGTGTGGTAAAAGAGCAATATAACATAAGACCTATTTATGTGTATTATATTATATCTGATTATGGTACATACATACAGTACATATTACTCGATACACTAACTTGTCATATTTTATCTACCGGAATTCCGATCACAGTGTAATTGGTAGTTCTCAACTGAGTAATAGGATTTATTGCTCCAACTTCTCAGAGAACATATCTGAGTCGTGACTTGGCATACTGAAAACGAAACGAGATATTATATTTTTATGCGTACCTACACATGATAAAAAAGTGTTTTGTTCTATTTTTCTTCGGGTAATTTATTGAATGCAAGTTCCTCAACTATCCGAACAGGTTTTATAGAGTTTTAGGCTTCAAAAAATTAATATCTTATGGTTCGAAATCGTGCAGTTAATTCTACGTCATGATAATTTTTATCACTTAATTATGATGACAAAAATTTAAAATAAATCGTTAGTATTAGGTATAGAAAAGGTGCACGATAAAAGATAACTTTTGAAAGCATCTGAATCTTTGAAGGAAATAACAGTAAACTTTAGAATATAGATATATACTCATATATTACACAATGTGATGGAAGATTGTCCCCAGAATAGCAAGTATGGAATAAACATTTCAGGCGCTCACAAGATAAAATAAGAGCCTATGTAGAGTAAGAAAGGTTCTTTATTTTTTATATTTGTAGATAGGTATATCTGGTGCTGTGTAATAATAATGAATAATACTAAGCTCCGACTGGCCAGACTTATTATTGTGAAAGCACGTACAAGTATATAGATTACTACATTACTAATAATATGTCCGTAATGAAAGATTGTACGGGGAATATTATCATTTAAAGACTTCAGCATAAGTAAGGATACATGCACAGTCCCTTTGACAACGTGGACAATAGCATAATATGAGAATTATGAACAATGTTACATGAAAATATACATAGGTATACATTAATCTCATCATCTCAAAAATATGGTCACAATATTTTTTTTATTATAGGTAGATAAGTATGATTCAAAAGTAATTGAGAAAATATGTATATTTAATTTAATCAAGCCAATTCAGTTAAAAATATTATACTTATTAATATATTATATAATCACGATCTTTTCCACAAGTCGAGTAGTTAGTAAACTAACTGCATGTAATAAACACATGAAAGTTGTTCTCATTGTACCAATAAAAAACAAAATATTTCTTTCAGACAATTTTTCAGGTCGTATCTATGAGTTTTACATTAACGCAATAAAATAATCAGAAATCTGCTAAGGATAAACAAAGGTCAACGGAGCTGTATCTAAGATAATTTAATTATTTATTTTAAAACCTAACAGACGTGTGTAATTTATCCGAATTTCAACTCAGGTTCATCGATTATCGATTCCAAGACAAACATTCAATTATAATCGAGTTACAACCTTATAATACAAAGTATTGGTACAATCTTCTTCTTCTTCTTCTTCTTATGGCCTTAAACCCGTACTTCCAGCTCACTCAATCATCGTACGGCTGCCTCCGAGGCGTCGTGTATTTCTCTTAGTCCCCCGTCAAAGGAATATAGGGGGCACTGCTCCACGATGTGGTCCATGCTCTGGGTTTCATTGGTACAATTATTATATTATATTGAACAATAACAAACTGAGAAATATAACAAAGTTGTATCAAATGAGAAAGCTATACAGTGTAATCCCAACATCTGCTCCGGTCCTTTGCAGACGAGACGAATTGAAAGAAATTGTTATTTTTATTACCAGCGAGAGTTCAAGCTATTCTGACTACTGAAAATGATATCATACAAACCAAACTGAAGATCTAAACAGAAATATTTGTGCTCGTTCAAATGTATCTTTGTATATTGTCATAATTATTTTAATAATAAACATTTTGAAATAGTGACGTTATTTGGTGAGACAAAATTATCCTCCATTCGAATTTCCATTTCACAATTACGTTCTGGGAAAATAAAATCTCGGCTTTATTTTATTTTACATATTGCTACTAGGAAAATAAACAATTATTTCGTTTTATTTGAAAACAAACAGATAGGAATTTTGAATATTTTAATAATAAAAATTAAACATCTTTGAAAAAGAAATTATCGACGTTTTCACATGAAATTGTTATAGAAATATCAAAAACCATTGTAATCGAGGGTTGTTATTTAAAAGCCTTTTCAAAATAAAAATAATTCTACTTTATTCTATTTAAGGAAAACTCGTGAAATCGAATAAATCATTATAATTCTATTAAGCATGGAGTTTTTGAAAATTTGATGATGATTCTCAGAACAAAACCGGGTTCAAACAATGTTACATAATGGGAAGTAGATATGTGAGCATTATAATACTTGATAATATGAACATTTTAGAGTTATTAAACTCGTTACCAAGAACTATTAAAATAGTTAAAGTACCTCCGAGATAGCACAGTACAGTATTATAGAAAGTACAACTATCTCAGGGTGCATTGTCCAGATAAAGGGTCGTTTACTAATTCATTAAAAATGTAATAAAAACACTTGCAAAGTAATATGCGGTGGTAACATAATAATAAAATAATAAAGAAAATACATTTTCATTTTTAATACCTGTAATGTTAGTTTTTCATTAATTAATTAATTTTAACGGTATTTCAAAAGTTTTTATAGTGCTTTATTCAAGTACGTGCTTTTGTTTGTGATTTCATATAAACTTCAAAGGAAAAAGATAACCTATAATATTACAAAAAAAATAGCTTCTCAACCATATTTGCTCAGTGGATAATAAGTATCAAGAAAGCTTTTGAATCAAATTAGCAAAATTTCGCTCTTTAGGAATAGTCATGTGACATTTTATAGTAATTTCGCATTGTGTCTATAATTTATTACCTCTTAATTAATTATTATATTAACTCTGCATTAATTAACAAGATATATTATCTAGTCTAATCATCTTTAATGCCATTCTATTCAGAAATTCTTTGCGCCATTTGAGTCAGCTCTTCCCGCGACTTTCGCAGGAAAAATATTCCGTCTACATTTTTGATTATTTTTGTTCTACAGAAGGCATTCGTTTATTTATTACTAAATTGGTTATTGTAGGTGCATGTCTGTAGCGGATATTCAAACTTAGATGTGAAGAAACCACAGTCATTTATTTATTTATTTATTTATACATACATCCACGGCGTGAGCCTTTTACATGTTAAAATATAAAACAAAAACATAACATAATTCTCATTCACAACACAGTTGGAACAGAACAACAACTGGCGAAGAACAAATTTAATTGGTATAGTCATAAAATATATTTACGAAAATTATGTTTAAGATGTCAGAAAATTTGTTTGTTTGTCAGGTTCAAAGGTAGACAATGTTTATGAGGTGGAAAATAATTCTTTTGGTGAGAAAACTTTTTGTGATTATTTAAAAACAATAATCGGATAGATTTTGAAATTTACATGAAAAATATTATGAATAGATATTCAATAATAATTTATTTTTTACCTATATATATATATATATATATATATATATATATATATATATATATATATATATATTCGTATTTTTATGATGAATCCAAATAATATTTCTCATACATAATTATTGAGCAATATTATTTAGATTCGTGGAGTAGGTAGGCAGTGAGGGGTAAATTTCTACTTAGTGTCGAATATTGCATAAAAATTTCAGTTATTTCATAAATATATCAATTATTTTAGGAGATTACGTTAATAAGCTAATTATTTGTGAAAGGCTTTTGATTTCAGCATATTGCTACAATTTTTGTTCATTTGATTTGTCACTATCTATTTTACAATAGTTGTTTTTTATTATTTAAAAAAATTAAAATTATTTTTTATCTTGTATGTACTCATTCAGTTACAATCCACTGGATTGTTACTTTTCTATTCCTCAATACTTTCTGCTAGTCTTTTTAATTTTACATATTATGAGCCACAGCTCATGTCCTTTGTCTCTTGATCTATGTAACTATCCCTTGGTCAGCCTCTATAATTTTTGCCTTTGGTCATGCCCTCCATGATGAAGACGAGCAGGCCTGGGTGATTGATGTTGCGGCCAATTCAATTTTTCGGTGTTGGTTAATCTTTTTGAGGAATTATCTACTTTCGTCCTTATCAACACCTCTTCGTTATCGATACCTTTCGACCAATTGATCTTCAGCATGCATCTGTAGCATCATATCTCAAAGGCAGCAAACCGTCCATTTTAATTCCTGCTGATGATCCATTTCTCCCTACCGTATAGCAGAATACTCTAGACAAGGGTTTTTTAATTAGGTTGTTCCAACATTCAAAGCAATTTTTAATAATGTTGAAAGAGATTCTTGCCTGGTTTGCCAAAAATCGATTAAAATAAGTATATTTTAAGTTTACAATCTCTTCTATATGCAAATAGGGTGATTAAAATAAATCAAACAAATACACAAGAAAAAAAACAATAACCATCCTAAACAATAATCTGTAAGAACATATTATCTCATATCTATTTTTAAATCATACTTATTCTATTGAAAAATTAAACATATCTTTTATATAAAGTAAGACATGTAACTTAATATGACAGAATGTAATATTACTAAAATAGGAAAAGTTAGAAATTATTTAACATGCAATCAATTGTCAGAAACTTTCTGATATGAAACATTGAATAACAATAAATAGACAACTGTTAAATGAATAAAACTAAAAATATTAGTTTGTAGTACATGAATAGTTTTATTTCTGAAGTAATCTCACAGTAAAAGTGGATAAATAAAAATGTAGCGACTACCTTACCTGTCAAGTATGTAGTCACCGTGATGATAAAGAGCAAAACTTTAGAACTTTTCATTTTGTAAATATTTCGCACACTCATTTTCTCACTGACATACAAAAGCAAATATTAATAACGCACAAGCCTAGGTTATAAGTGTCTACGAAAATCTACTATAAAAAATTAACTCGGTTTCAAGGAGTCCTTCTCATTTCAAACAAGTAATACGCGAAGATAATTTATAAAGTTTCGAGAATAACTTCGCTCAAATAGTTCGTGTGTCAAAAGAGTTTTATGTTTGTAGTTAAAAAAGAGAGCTTTCAGCCGACACGCAGCACCCCGACGACGGACAAACTCTGACTGGCGTCGCGACGAACAACTTTCAGAGAGATAGCGTGAAAATAATGACGCAACACGCGCCGCAACAAATATAACCAAAACTAAGAGTGTGTAATGTGAAGAAAATTCAACAGGTTAGCCCGTTTTTCTTGTTGCGTTTCCTTCATATCTACACTCGCAAAATGCGCATATTACTAATAGGTATGTGACAACTACAAGATACTTTTCTATATTATATATTATTAAGACATTTTACGTCTTAAATTCATTCAGCGATAAAATTTGCCACCATTCCTGAATGTCTTAATTTTTGTTGGCACGAAATCGGTCTGCTGGCTACCCCACTTTTGAGATGTGCCGTAATGGTATAATAGTAGTATTAATAAAAATCATATTTCTTATAGACAATATTAAATTGTATTTATCAAAAAGTACCAAAATATATTTAATTGTATTCAAGGGATGATATTTTTTTTATTCTTTGCTGTTCATTTGTTATAACATCAGTCATTACAAAGTATCGTAAGATTATCAGTCATTAAAATACTATTACGGCATATTCCACAAATGGAGTAGCAAGCGAACTAACTGCATGTAATAATCATGAAGACTGTATTCTCTGTGACAATGATAAAACATATTTAGGGTGGGTGGTAGTCATTGTAGATGCTGTTATCATTTATATATTAATTGTTTCGGTGCACACGTGGTAGAATTCTATAATTAGGTAAATTTAAACAAGTGTTATGAATTTTTTGACACAATTGGATGTCGGGAACTGGATTTTTTATTTTAGAAGTACACTTCTAGTAAGTAAAAAAAATCCAGTTCCCGACATCCAATTGTGTCAAAAAATTCATAACATAAATTGAATTGACTGGTACAAGGATTGCGCAACATAGGATGAAAATTTGACCTAATAAGTTAATGCTCAAATGTTGGAAAGAGTTTCTAAAATAATATTAAATTCTTTCCTCTATGCATTCGAGCTTGTATGATGATGGATGCTTCCGATGTTGTTTCCATTGAACTGCGACAGATGTCTTTCCAGTTTGAAAGCACAGAAATTGTATGAAATCGTATAAACCTTGATTTCAATAGTGGAAAAATATTGAGTTGTAACATATATACGACTTTCAAAAATTTCAAGTCATGTGATTAGCATGACACAGAGGAATTGGGAATGTTACCTAGGTTTAAAGAGTACTCTTAACCAAGCCTAAGTCGATTCAAAAGCGTCGAAACTCTGTGTTGTGCACTCCTTAAGGAAGTTCACATAATGTATGTGTATCATATACAACATACCTACCTAGTTAATACCTATTTAAATAGGTTGACTATGGATGAGTGTGATCAATTGGAATGAGTAGTTCAAAATATGTTTGAAACAAGTGTGTTTTTGAAAGAAGCTCTGGTTTCAATTTATTTACCTAATTATCTTATACGTGAGGTTATACGAATACCTGCCACAACACGCTCTTTTCTCTAAGTTTTTGAGTGTCTTGTTAGAGCGTGAGAATAATTATTTGACGGGGACTTCACGGAATATTCCTATTTACATACACCTCAAACAGGTTTAAAATATTCCAAATAATATTTGTATTCCAAATAATTATTATAATATATTATATTTAAGGCAAAAGATATGTTATAATTTTTCATACATTGGGTATGTATCTATTATTATTATTATTATATGAAGGAATCAACGTTTACTGAAATAACTGACAGAGTATGTTCCACTAATATTTATACGCATACAATTATCATGGAGTTACCTTATATGAAGAGCAGACTTTTCATGCAAATAAACAAAATAATAATTTACAATGATGGGAACTGAAATGAAAAAAAATTCACCCACGCATATTTTCTTAGGGTTTTCGTTTAATTACATTTAGCTTTAAGGTTTAATAACAATATGGTTTGTGAATTCATAACAGATTATATAAACCTTGAGAACATGTTCAGGTGTAGTTTATGAAAAAGTGTTATATGTACACATATATATTATTATTATTTTGTCGATATCATTCTATGAGTTTTTGTTTAGGTTTACAGATATCAAATATTCATCTCACAGTAGGTGATCAGAAACTTAAGTTCAAGATCAGTGTTATATGTAAATATATAAATATACGTTATATGTAAATATACGTTATAAAGTTTATCTGTATACTTGTAAAGGCAATTGCCGTATATTGTGTTAAAATAAATAAATAAATAAATATATTGTTTTGTCGATATCATTCTATGAGTTGAAGATCGGTGTCCTCATATAATAACGTTACATAGCCCTAAAGTACTGAAAATTGCTCTCGTAGTAAAATTTGAGTGGATGGAATTGAAAGTAGACAAAGACAACAAATTTTCAACTGTGTGTCTAGAAATATTTTTCAGCGGTTATTCTTTGCAAAAATATGCATGTTGAAGTCTCTAACACTCTATTTTTCACAGAAAAATAGCGTAGTAAATCAATGTTAGTACGAAAATCAGTCCAAATTTAGTTAGTTTTTTGGCTCTACTGACATTTTATTACAAATGGATTTGTGCAGTTTCGATACCAAACCACAAACTTGTAAAATTATACATTTTCAGAAACTCTGCTTTCATAAGAAATTAGATAAATAATTAGTTTATTAATATTTCATACATTTTTTGTTCGTTTAAAGGCATCTGAATTACTTTATTTAGAATTTATTTTGAAATTAATTATATACAAGAAATTCAAAACTGAAAATTAATTTCGTAAAACTCATACTCCTACATTAAATATATTTGCAAAATGAAAGTACTCGGTTCACCCACACTCGTATATGATGTGGATCCCCTCACGAAATATACATATATAATAAGTCATGTGTGGTGTAGGTCCTTATTTATCTACTTGACTATATTTATGTGTCATTCTTTGGACAGACGGCACTCCAATCCATAAATCAATAACAAAGCCATCAATCCAACAGACCGGAATACTTCCTTAGATCTGTTGTGAGAACTATTGGGCAAGAGATGTTTGTCCTACATCATTTTTGTACTGTATTACAATGTATGTAACTTTATCTTATATAGACTATCAATGCCAATATAGACTTAATTATACCTACTTACATGTATATCAAAAGAAATTCTTGAATAAAACGGGAAATAGTTGAGAAGAAATTTCTTGCCAGTGACAATCTAAGTTATGGTGTTTTCTTATCTCCATAGCGATTACAAGGAATATAATAACTAAAGCTCAAAGAAACGTAGAATTATATTTCACTTTATTTTTATTTTATGGAACTAGAATTAAACTGTTCTTAAGGTGAGAGAGTAGCTTATCAGAAAATCAGTCGACTGGAACAGCACCCAGAGACGTGGATAGGCCTCAAGATGGTCCAATCAAGAAATTCTAGGCAAAAGAAAAAGGTGGAAGTAACGTCATAGGAATTGTTTCTGGTTGCCTATTAATTTGTCAACAAAAATTAATACATTTGACACAGAACATGCTTATTGTGAACTGTACAACTTATGTAATTGTATAACTTATACCTATGTATGTATAATAAATCATTGTACTTGAATATTATGTGTGAGCAATTTGTTGCACGAGTAAACTATAATGCAAACACGATTACCATTACAACATAAATAATCTGTACTACAGATAACAATAATATGTATAATATAATATAATGTGTAGATAATAAATACGGATACCCCTTCTCCCTCCTATCCATAGTCCCTTGTACGTATTATGTGTGTCTGTGAAACGTATGTGGTATGCGTTATTAATTATTAACTTTATAGTGATAATCTCGCCACTGCACATCGTCCTAGTTTTAAAAAAAATATATTGTTTTGTTAACACTGTTATGTAATGATGATGTGCAAAAAGAATAAATAAATAAATAAATAAATTAGTTAATTATATATATCGTATATAGGTATATTAATTATTTTATTGGGTATATTATGTCAATACGTCGTGGTAAGATAGAAGAAATCACTACAACGTTATTATCTCGCCACTGCATATCATTCCAATATTACATATACTATTATTTCGTAATTTCTATTGTAAAGCAATGATGTGTATCACTTCATATTTATTTGTTTCATTTACTGTATTATTATCCACAGTGTATTTTTTATGATATTACTGTATGCACGTAGATATTGTATGTATTAATTGTTAATTAAAGTAAGTATTTTATTGGTGGAAACTTTGTTATTATTTGTGTATTAGGTTTTATATATGTTTATTATTTCTTTTTTCTGTTAAAGGCTACTATGGCCATCCGTTGTATAAATAAATAAATATGCAATAATAATAAATTAATTTACAAAACAAATACTTAAACAAAAATATATTTTGATATATCTCTGTATTACCATATCACAATTGTGATGGCCAGCATATTAGTCACATATAATAAACATGCAATGTGCCAATAAAAAATATGAGATTCAAGATGGGCGGTAAACCTTATCGCTGTAATGAAGATGTTTAATATCATAGTGGTCAGGTCATGTTTTTCAAAAAGGTATTTCCTTTCTAGTATTACCAAAATTATTATTATCAAAAACTTATAAAAAAGAGTGGGAGACCATTCTTCGTCGGGGACTCCACAGATATATTTTGATTTGTATTAATAATATTATCATATTGTGATAGTGTAGGCTTGTATGAATGTTTAGGTAGATGTGGTGAGAAGTACATATATGTAATATAAGGACACACATACAGTGTACCTAAGTGACGGTTATTGTTACAATATACCTAACTTTTATTGACGATATCCGGAGATTTAGGTATCTCTAATACGTACTCTTCATACCTATCTATCAATAATATAATACAATAAAATAAAAGTATTGTAATAGTAATAACATAAGCACCTACTTACTACGACATTTTATTATTATTGTGTAGATATATTACAAGATGTACCGTACTATAATAAAATAATATTATATTGTATTCAGTAAACATATTTAATACTTTGTGCCCGCAATCATAAATAATGCGTTGCAAGCTTACTACGTCACGTTTCGTTGTTCGTATTTAAATCGAAATATTACAAAACATGATGCATTTACACAAGATTGCCTATATGGAAAACTGTACTTTTTCATCGATATTGAGGAGAGATCCACCTCACACGCAAGCAAGCCTGCCTGCCAAAACCACCATCGTGGATTCTTTTATACTAGTTCTCTCTTCAATGTCCCTTTTAGACGGTAATAATGTTTATTGAGGATAATATTATTGTACAAGTAAAAAAAAAAAAATAATATGAAGAAAAATATACAAAGTGAGACGAAAATCATATAAACAGTAAAACACAAAAAAGCATAATAATAAAATATATATTCACAAATTGGTGAGTAGTTTATAATTTTTCATCGATATATCAGAATCAAAATTTTCAAATGGAAAATGTTATTCTGTGGTTATTCTGCCCAATTCTGCCCAAAACGATTGATAACAAACAATTATTGAAAGCCAGATATAAGTTATGAATAACGCTAATCCCTGTTTATGAGTAGTGTGTCCTTTAAGCCACATATAACAGATAAAATAACAGTTATTATGATTGTATACACTGGTAAACTTTTGAAATTGATTCAGTGGATCAATAGAACATTCAGTCAGTACGTATAATTTTGAAAAATGTTATATTTCTGATTTGCGGCGTACCTATACCTACATATATAAAATTTTCAACATAATATACAATGACTTTATCGCCAGGATATAGAGACTCTCCTGTGATTCTGTTGTTTCTTTTGAATGATGTTTCTTTTGTGTTTTTTTCTTTCTCTCGCTGTTTTTTTTTCATTTTTGGTGCTGAGATCGCCTTGGCCAAAAGCTGTTATGGTCTCAGTGCAGGGTGACATTTTTAGGGTCATAATAATAATGGGTTAGTTGGAAGATATCGCGCTTCTGCGGTAAACTCGCCCATTGCACAATTCATTTTCTTATGTTGATTTTTATTATTATTATTAGGAGTATATTTGAGATTATGACAAACCCAGGATCATCTGAAAAAAAACGATAGTGAAATTTAATAATGATAATTATATTAAAGATACACGCACATCGAATCATTATAATACCTAATATGCACTTATTTCTAACTGAAGTATTCCAAGAGATTTATTTGGTAGTAAGAGTAAGTCTTAGTATGCTGTGAAACATATATAAATACACAGGAATATAGATACATACTATTATGAGTAGGTAGGTACTTAATGTTTACTCTCCGTGCATTCATACATTCTTGACGTCTTAATAATTGAGTGAAAGCACTTATATGCTTATGTTTGTGTGAATGAGCTTGTTATGATTATTGTATCAACTGTTATATAAAATAAATATCATCATTACTCATGTCACACTACTCACTAGATGGTGTTAAATGTTTCCGATCCTAGTTAACCAATACAAAATATCTATCTTAGTACATACATACAGAAAAATATAACGTCACACTTAATATATCTACATAGTTATCAACTAAATATTATTAGTGGAATAAACTAAAATTAACTAACTTAAAAATTGAACAATTTATTATTTAGATGATGTACAAAAAGAATAAATACTTCGAGGACTAGATTTGATGCATTTTATTCAGTTCATTACTCACGTATGCGTGCAGTGAGATGGGTGAGATGAAAATTATTTATTTTGAGTTCAAATAATCAATATTGAAATTTTTGCCTAATTGGCTGCATGGTGATGAATATACGTAAATATATGCAAATATATACATAGGTTTTATAATATCGTTAACATTTAGTCATTTCATTTATAATAATTATTTAAGTTTTATATCCTACGAGTAGGTACAACAATATGCATAGGATATTAATGAATGTAGGTAGTTAAGTACTTTGGCACGTGTGTAATTTTCAGTACAATAAAAGACGACCGAATGTAATTTTAAATGAATCGTTGTCGAAATATTATTCTTGTACCCCAAGCGAGGTAGTTACCTAGTGCCTAACGCTAACAGCTACCGAGCTTTGAGCTCACTGCCAACACTAAAACAGGGTTGGAACAGGGGTCAGATATTTCAGGTTAATTGGATCTAATCGTGGCTTTGCGTTGAATTTGATTTCTGTATGTTGATAATATTATTAAATGTGTATTTAAATTTATGATGTCATGTAGGTATAACCTTTTGTAATCAATATATGCACAGTATAAAAATATATTTTTTAATAAATAATCCTCTTTCGTGTGAAGAAAAAAATCGTAGATTCATATTATTACTATGAAATTTAATTAATTTATCAGATACCAAATGGGTTATTTTTATTTGTGATCAAAAGAATATTCAGGATTATATTTTTTTCATCTTGTATAACACAAACGAAATAAGTACTATAAAGCATTAGGTAATAGTTTAAATATCAATTCGAACTTCCCACCTAGATTCCTTCCCAATTAGCGGGAGAGGGGAACAGCTGCTCCAGTTTGCCGTCCTGCGTACGTTCTTAGATATATTCTTGAAAATGCGATACCTAAAGCTGCCACGATGTTAAAGATCTAAATATCTAAATAATCTAGATAAAGGCATGTTGAGATAACCGGAATGTTAGGTACCTATGTTTTTTTTTTAATTAATTGTGCCGTATGGTGTTGGATAATAGCTGATCTCTGAAAGATTAACCTTTTTTCTAACTTTATAATATGTAGTTATTGTCTGTTTTGTGCTTTTAACATTTATAAAATAAAATAAAATGTCAAGTAAAGATTCTGCTGATAATATACTTTGAAACTTAGTCAAAATAAGAAGCCATCCATCATCATCTGGTAAAAACTCGAATTCTCGATGGTTGAATTTCCATACACATTCAGGCGTGTGGAAACCCTACTACAGCTTACATACATACAGGGAGAAATTTATTTTTGCTAAAAACCCTTTTACTCGTTGAGGTGCGTTTCATTTAGTTGTTCCTCGGTACAATGGCTAAGGTATTCTAGCAACAGTGTTGTAGATAGGTTTATACCACAGGCAAGTAGTAGTAGGTATATCCGCATTCAATATATTTGCAGTAGGCTTGTTAAGATACTTTTCATTGAAAAGAGCCTAGACTATCTTGAAAATGTTCACTATAGTATTTTAATTGACAGTTTATTCCCTTAATTTTAGCATGCAGGTATTTAAATAAATTGAGGCATACAAAACTGTGGTAGATTAAACGGAGCGGAGTTTTCATATTAGAAATAATATAATATTATGTAGCAGAAAAAAGCGTCATAACCATCCACGTGTGCAAGCAAAACAAACGCTTTATTTTATTTCTAACCTTGCATTATCTTAGTGCAGCTACAGTAAGAGTTATGTTAAGTGAACACTAACTACTTATTAGTGGTTAAAGGTACGATAACACTTACACTAGAGCGTGCGTTATTTTCAATTCAATCATAAACAATACCTCAAAACAGCAACTAAGGTTGCTGGTGTCAGCAGGGCTACTCTCGACAAAACTAAACACGATCTTAATCTAGTCTTGATCTTGATCATACGACGCACGAAGTGACTATTGGCCAAAAATACACGCAAACCGATCGCGCGTTAGCGGTAGCGCGATGTTTTTGACTATAGTCCCTTCGTGCGTCGTATGATCAAGATCAAGACTAGATTAAGATCGTGTTTAGTTTTGTCAAGAGTAACCCTGCAGAGGCGTGCAGTATTACAAATCTGGTAAAACAATTCATAAATTTAAATTATTTGATATTATAGTAAAATATAAGACACCAGAGCAAAGAAATCACAGAACAGCAACACTATTGAAAATAAAAAAACACAAAACACTATCACAAACATTGAGAAGTCATTACTAACTCTTGAATCCTCTTTCCAAACTCCTTAGGATTTTTACATTTCTTCAATTGGTCAGGCAAACTGTTATAAATCATAACAGCAGAGTACAATTAGAGTACATTTTAATTCTCGGATCGTTATTATGCAAGTATGTACTTTTATTATCTTTTTAATAGTTTTTGATCTCATGTGGAAGACACGCCACTGGAATTTCATGAAACTTAAATCTGAGATATTTGAAGACAAAGTCGACAAAAATTATACCGCTCTATTACAACACTATATACAGTAATATGTAGGATACTCAAGTCTTACGTGGTTCAAACTTTGAACTTTGGGATATGTTTATATTATCACTGAAGGAATATGTCTATAGACCGAGAATCCACCAATAGCTACATTATTTTTGAGAAACAATGGATAAGATCCATTATGGTTTTGAACCCCTCAATTATTTATTCACCACCTACTTAATCACGGCATTTTTAATGAGTGGGGAAAACGGTGAATTCGCTGCATGTGTTAGGTAATTACGGCAACTGTCCTCTCCAAATATTGGCATTTACTTGGCTTCCTCTCCGTGTCGTATGAAAATAAGATATTCAGGAATGCTTCATACCTTTTTTGAAATAAGTCCAAATACTCTATTACCTCTACACCGACCATAAAAATTATATTTTCAATAACATTTATTTATTTATTTTATTCTTCACTGTACATTGGTTACAATATTACATAATGAAATAGTGGCATAAAAATAACAATTATAAATTCAATGTACAGAGGGCGAGTTTATCGCTAAAATGCGATGTCTTCCAACTAACATTTCAGGACAAAGAGGATATACTTGCCTGAAAGAAAGGGTGTGAGGAAGCGCGGGCGTCCAAGAACCACGTGGCTTGATCACGTGGATCAAATTCTCAAGGACGGCTGAGTGTAGAGTAAGAGGAACCGACGTGCGTGTATGAGAAATTGTATGAATGTGGAAGAAGCGAAGGAAGTGTGTAAAGATAGATCTGTTTGTCGTTCCGTTCTCTCTGCCTACCCCACATGTGAGAGTATATTACAGTATATTTTCAAGAATGTCTGTCAAAACAATATACTTGTAAAAAGGTGTCGTAGTAAATAGTTGAGACTTTTTGCAAAGAGCACCATTTCAAATAATAATAGTCCACAATTTTTGAAGGTATGTAAATAAGTAGGTATATATATATATTTAGTAACCGAACAGTCGGTACAAAAAGAATAAAACGTATTTTTTGTATAAAAAAAGGATTACACAGTGAATAGACTAGGGACATAATGAATGGACCACGGAATGCAGATTACAGGGAATCATACAGGCTAGTACCTACCTACCTATGTATAAACATCTACCTATTATTATTATAATGCGAGTATAATAATGTGCTTTGGGGTCTTTTTTATTGAAATTTTATAATAATAATGAGTTTGTAGTTGAAAGGGTTACCTACTACTCTATAGTATAGTCTAACTCTCTTAACTATTTATATGAACACCCTGAAACATATTATTTATTCACAGCTCTGTTAAGTCCTCGGAAAATAATCGGTCTCCTACTCTAAATTTTCGAGTGTCATGTAAAAGACATCAGTTATTAGTAAAATATCACATTTATGACATTTAACATCTTGAACTTAGCAATGAGACATACCACCCACCCTGATTGTCTCAACTTTTATTGGTAGGTACTAGTGATGTAACGAATGTGTGTTTTGGATATTCGCGAATGTGAATATTGACTTGCTTAAATTTCTACAATTGGTCAAACAATAAAATTTCTATATTTCTATAGGAATTTAAAATATTTCAAAACTCCTCGGTTTTCTCAAAGAATATTTTCTTGTAGTACCGTTTTCTACAATGTACCGGGTAAGTATCATAATATGCGAATATTCGTTACATCACTAGTAGGTACAGAGAAGTCTATTTGCATGATTGTATAGTTCGTTGGCTACCCCATTTGCGAGAAACGCCATGATGCTATCGATGAATAAATATTATAAACTCTGTAATCGAAATATAAAAATAAATCCTTTACATAATATTTCATTCTTCACAGAAAAACTTTTTAATTTGTTTGGATAGTAAATTTTTGATTTTTGTGAATTCGTATCATGCAGAGTTTTACAATTTATCTCAACATGGTATTTAATTGAGCTTCTTGGTAACCTGTTGGTAGAATCTCAGATTTTCAATCAAGAGACTCCAGATTTAATTACTTTTATTATCAACCTACTCATCTTCACGACATAAGCATATTGCTAACTTACTGTTGAGGGTGTTAGGATATATTTCAAATTCAGATTCATCTTTGTAAAAAAGTATTGTAGAAATTGAACATAAACTCTATCACAATTTAAAAACAAGGATGGGAGAGGTTAATAAAAACAATAAAAATATTTTAATTATTTAAATGTGTACATAATCTGTGCTTTATTTATTATATATTCCATATAGTTTTAATGTAAATAAATAATAATGAGTTTTAAATTATCATGATATAATTTTAATATTAATTTGGAATTATAAAAACCTAATTAACAACATAATTAAATTAACATACAATGAATAATTTATGAACTTATTTACATAATGTTATTGTGAACAGGGCTGCTTTCAAAACAAGGTTTTAAAATATTTATGATATAGGTCAAGCTACAAAAAAGGCCTAAAAAACGTATTATATTGTAGAAATCTGTGTTATTTGAACACAGTGACTGAATAATTCACACCACAATACTTCAAAATTCATGCAACCATTCATGATCATACATAAACTTGACAGCCTAGTTGCAAAATGTGAACCTAAAATACTAGTATTGTGCATCTATGACAATATTTGATGCTTAAGTAGAAATAATTAGCCTGAAGCACCTCAGTTTACTAGATTAATTCAATTGCAGCGCTTCCAGAATTTTAAAAAGGCTAAACATTTTTAATCTTTTTATTCAGTATAAACGAAAACACACTAGGTGTTTCAAGTTGTATAGTGTAATATTTTTTTAAATAATATGTCATCTCATAATCTGTCATATACAACACCAGCGGTCGCAAAAGTGGTGGTCCGCGGATCACTAGTGGTCTACAAGAAAATTTCACTGGTTCACAAAAAAATATGGAATATACTTACTCATCACGTAACGTTATATTTCATTTTATTAGCTAGGTATATTTTATGTGTTGTTAAATCACATTTTTTTATAAATATATTTAACACCAAAAATTGGCATATTTACTTTAGCTCAACAGCCATAAAAACACTTTAAATACTTCCTATAGATTACAAAGTGAAATGTGAGAGTAGCCTATCACTAAATACAATTTGATCAAATATGCCCTTATGCTGTGGTGGTTTAGTACTTTTTGTTGTATTTACAATGTAGGAGACCCTTTCTTTAATATCACTCTTTGGTAAATCACCACGAATACTTAATAACCTGATAAGGTGATCTTCTGTCATATCTGGGCATTTATCCAAAAGCTTGTGAAGATCTAGCGAAAGCATGTCGATGTCTTCACATTTCATTACCTGAAAGAAAAATTCATGTAGATATTTAAAAAAAGAAATCTACCTGCTGACTTTAAATATCTGGAAAATCTCGAATAAAAACCAAATAATTATACACTTAAACATTAAGAATAGGACTATTATGAGTTCTATGTTAGCATAAAATTTGTGAGAATGATGTAATTTTATGCTCACAAGTTTTCTTAGCAACATAAATGAATCACTAGTTTAGTACTTGCACTGTGACTTTATAGGTCGCGAGCCGCTTTCAGTAAAGTTCCTTTACATTATCCTGATGATGAGAGGAGAAAAGGAACTTTACGCTAACCTGATGATGAGAGCGGAAGCTCTTGAAACCCGGCTCGCGACCAATAAAATCACAGTGGAAGTACTAAATAAGTGTTTATTATTTTTTATTTATTTATAATAATTTAACATAATCTCTCACCAAGAACCTTCGCTTGAAAATATTGACTTTTACACAAATGACATCATGGTGATATCATCTCAAATTTTTAAAATACTTTACAAAGGTTTTTAGTGGGTACCATTCGGGTAGTTAAATCTTTTGAATTGATGTAACTGAGCTATTATTATTATTCATAAACGTTCCACTCTGTACGAGTGATTTGTGTATCTAACTATGTATTTTGACATTAAATGTTATCAGAGTTATTTAGCATTAATGTACAAAAGATCTTAGTGGGTGAATACATTATCATGATTAATATCTCGTTTTTAGTTCTTACCTCCGCCAACATATGAATAATTTCAATAGAACCTTCAATATTATTGTTGTCAGGAGCAATTTTCATAAAGAATGACTTAATTTGATTAGTCTCTTTAATAATCTTTGTCACAGCATTCTGAATTTCTTCAACTGTTTTCAATGTCAGTCTCCTAGATAACATTGCAGTGATGTATCTCTTACAAACCAAATTCTGCGCCTCCGTGATCACATATTCAAAATTCTTGGGAGTGAGATGATTGTAATCTTGGAAATAATCCTCCAATGTGACTAGAATAGTGTCCATTGGTATGGAAGATTGAACCCACTTTGAAGTGAACAGATCATCAAAATGAGACTCTAAATCCAAAAACGCTTCTTCTAATAAATATTTCACAGATTCATTTCTTAAGTTCTGAAAGAAATAATTTAAAAAATTGTACATTTAGAATATGTCATTTAAGCTTCACAATATTTTGATAAACTATAAAAGTTAAAACTATTTATTTTGTTTTAGATCAGTGGTTCCCAAAGTTGACTGGGCTCCAACCCATCTAACAAAAATTTCCAATCATGGGACCCACCTTTTAGCTGTCTTAGAGAAAAGAGGTTATAAATATTTGTAATGCTCAAATTCTCTATTAGCGAGTCATGGAACTATTTAATGCTCAGGGCTCACTCAATATTCGCTTGCGATCCACCGATGGGTCGCGACTCATAGTTTGGGAAACACTGTTTTATATTATTATTTACACATTTAATTTTGTTACTCAAATAAATTGTTAAAGTAACATTTTACTCATTTCATGAGCTATTTATTTTGAGCATGTACAAAGAGTGTTTGGTGCAAAAAGTAAAACTCAAACAAATATGAATCCTTTTAAAAATTAAAGAATATCTTAGAAGCAAAAGGGTATCAAACCTCAAATGTATTGAGTAGAGCTTCCACTTTAGCATCTGCACCAGCGTGATGTTCACCGCGAGGCCAATACCTCCGTTCTGTTTGCCTGGCTAGTTCTTGCATTTGTTGACAATTGTTTACAATTGTAATTATGTGCTGAGTGAAGTATGGAGACTGACTTCGATCCTTAAAATGTTTGTTCTAAAAACACACATTTAAAGACATTTTACATATTTAATGCAGCGTTGAGGTTTTTCACTCATTCTGAATGTCTTTATTTTTTGTTGACAGATGGTTTGTTGGCTACTCCACTTGTAGGATATGCTGTGATGGTGTAGTGAAGAACTATTTAAAATATATTTCTGTTAAGTATATAGCATTGATCTGAAGTTATATATCCAGTCAAACAATAGCATAACTGATTAATATTAATAATTCAGGATTCAAAACACTCAAAAGAAAATAGTTATATCAGCAAGATAGAAATTAAATTCCATCTGAGCCATCTGTTGATAAAAAAAATATATATAATGCATTTTAGTTCATATAAAATAAGTGAATAGGTATGTACCTTAAACTGAATTATTGCATCTCTGTATATCTGGCCATATCTTGTGACTTGATCTATACTCATCAGAAGAGCTTTGAATGTTAACTCTTTACTAATGGTTGTTGTAACCTATAAAAAATAGAAAAATACATGTTAACTACAGATTCCATTACAAAAAGATTTATGAATTGAAGGGTCATGGTCATGGTCATTTTATTGAGACCCAGATGAAGTTTGATTGGTGTAGATCATAAAGTTGTAGTTTTCACATAGCTAGCTACCTGTAAATTTTATTGAGACCCAGATGAAGTTTGATTGGTGTAGATCATAAAGTTGTAGTTTTCACATAGCTAGCTACCTGTAAATTTTATTGAGACCCAGATGAAGTTTGATTGGTGTAGATCATAAAGTTGTAGTTTTCACATAGCTAGCTACCTGTAAATTTTATTGAGACCCAGATGAAGTTTGATTGGTGTAGATCATAAAGTTGTAGTTTTCACATAGCTAGCTACCTGTAAATTTTGATCGATTATTTGAAAGACAATAATAGGAGTGTGAGTGTGATATGCCGATGTATGAGGTTCCTGTTCAGGTGGTCCTCCTGAAGCCCATTGTGCTTGCTCTGATTGAAGTGTCTTCTCCATCCATTCCATACAATTCCTTTCCATACGCTGAAACAAAAATATTCAAAATATAACATAACTTGTTATGTTTACAAAATATTATTACTACAAAAATATTCAAAATATAACATAACTTGTTATGTTTACAAAATATAATTACTACTACTACACCATCATGGCATATCCCACAAGTGAGGTAGCCAGCGGACTAACTGTATGTAATAAAAATGTATAATATTCTCTCTGTGGCAATAAAAATTAAGATATTACAAATTATTGATTGACATGATATAATGAAAAATAAATACCTACCTGAAGATACTGCTGTTGCATATCATTTAGCATAGTATCAGAAAGCAGTGGATCAAGAGTGGAGATATCTATGTTTAATTCTGAGTTAGCCATTAATTCTGGTCCTGGGTAGGTATTAAGAATCCATGATAATAATGATACATACTCATTTCCTTCTATGCCATTCAAAATTACCTCTTGGAGCTAAAAAATAATCATAAGTATAATAACAATTATCCAAAAAGTAATGTAGAGTTTATGCATGAATAAATACGACTTCAAAAATGGTATACTTCCGATGAGTATAATCAAATTTTTCTTACCGTTGTTGACAAGCAACTGTGATACATTTCAACATATTTATTTACAATATCATATGTTGGTGGAAAACATGGAACACACAATGTCTTCACAACTCTTAAATCTTCCAAAATAAGTTGTCTAATTAGTTCTAGATATCTCACAAGCCACATCTTATTATCTTCTCTTTCATCAACACGAGTTCCCTCGATTCTTGTGGCGACTGATAATTCCAAAACATCAAATGCCTTTTTTCTCCAATTCTTTGGTCGACCCGGAGGCATAAAACCACTTTGCTTCTCTTGCTACAAACAAAAATAACATCTAGTTCACTCAAGAAAAAACAAAACATTCTACATATAACATGAGGTTAGTTTATTGGCTACCTCACTTATGGCAGGTAAGACAAAAGCAGATAGTCTACAAAATGGTAAAGTAGTTTATTTTTTTGACAAGAATTAAATCTTGCTTTACCTGAATGGCTTGTTGATCTCTCTTTTCCTCTCTTTCAATAAGACGTAAAGCTGTGACAATAACAGTAGGTTCTTTTCGTACAGTGTTTAATGTTCGACCAAGTATCAATCTAATTTGCTTATCTAATAAATTGGAAAGGGTTTCAACTTCTTCAAAGTATGCCTTCAGTAACATCTTATCATGATTGGATTGATTAGGTAACTTGTGAATCTCGTGAAGTAAATCATCTCTGGAATTTTCCAAGTCAGTCAGGCACTAAAAAGTGAAGTATGTAAAGGTATGTATACAATGGGAGAATAAAAAAAGTTGTTAAGTACAATTGTGCAAGTGGAAACTGAGAGAGTCTACCTGATGTGCATGCAAAAGCTTTCCTTCACTGATCCACTGCTTTGTTTTCTCAACACTCTCGGGAACAGTGAAGATGTGTTTGAGACTATCCATAGCTGTTACATACTGAGAATGCCTCATGTTTTCTTCTCTGACTGTTTGCAGCGAGCCGCACAAAGGTGCCACTGCACTAAGAGACGTTTCTAGCGTGTCCAATCTAAATATATCATTACAGATGATTATTAAGAAAAAATCTATCAATAAACTAAACTGTTTATTATATTTTAATACACTTACTTATTAGAGACATCTTTGATATCATCTAAGCATTCGTGAAGTTGTTTTAAGCCTTGCCGAACTCCATCCAACTGACTCTGCATGGCAGACTTTAATTGTGCTTCTACAGATGCTTTCTTATGAGATATCCTACGTTTATATTGCTCAATCTATAAAACAAATTATCATCGTTAAAAAATCACATGTGATCAAGAAAAAATAAACGTATTTTGGTTCACAGGTCATATTCTTGGCAGGTAAGTGTATTGTTAACATGTAATCAACTACTAAAATTTCAAACCTTTTCTAATTGTCCTGGACGTTGTAACATGTTCACGACAATCTTCAAAGCCGCTTCTTGTGCTTCTTTATCAATTTGTTCCATTTTTTTATGTAGGTATTATAATTCGATAAAATAATTCACATAATAAACACCCACAAGAACCAAGAACCGACGTTTGGCAGGTTTGGCTGACAGTTGACAGAAATATTTTTGTGTTGCCAGTAAGAAAAAATACAACTTCTAGTAATGTGCTGAGTGCAACCGACAAAGAATCAACATTATCTAATGAATTATTTTTACTATCAATAAATTTTAAATAGTGTAAAGAGACATTATTTTTTGGAATTCAATTGTTGCAATACTGCAAAATACGAATATGATGAGCGTAAAATCTGTAAAAAAATATTATGAATAGGATAAAGTATGTAATGTTAATAGAGGCAAATTGATAATATTTATAAGAAAATAATACTATACTATACTATAGACCATTAAAGGATGACGTCACAGAAAAATCATTGAGGGGCATCAGGCATCCCAACACAACAGACGATTACGGTGTAATATTAGGTGGAACGCCTAAAGAATACCTAATGATAAAAAAAAAAAAACTGTCAGTGCCGATTTTGATATTATTTTGTCGTCTGACTTTCTTTTTTTTCTCTTATGGCATAACATCCTACAAGGATGATTTGCGCAATCTGACTGTTTGCCCCCCAAGCAAAAGCAAATCCATAGACAAGACCACGTGACCTTTAATGGTCTATTGAGCTCAGCAAGCTAATACTTTTTTTATTATTTTACCTCTATATTTTTAACGATAACGTAATAAATACTTAACTGATTTCTATTACTTACAGACATAAACATTTGCAGCGATAATGGAAAGAAATATAGGGCCCTTGTGACTATTGGTTGCTTCAAGCGTTCCATAAAAATTAGTAATGTTCTATTAAACCTTTTTGGCCTATTTATCCATGGTAAATTATATGTAGCATTTATCAAATCACCACTCTAGAATATATAAAAGGGCATACTTTAATTAAGAATTACTTAATAAAAAAAAATCAACATAATATTCCATGCTTATTGACTTACGCCTATAGGTTGCGAATATGATAAGGCAATAAAAATTACAACGCTTGTTTGTACAGACTGAGAAATATATTGATAGCGGAAGTGGTGTCATTTCAAACATTTTGGACTTATTACAACAAGTAAAAATTGACAGGATTAACGTACCTACTATTCTAATAAAAAGAAATTACAACCAAATAGTAGGCGGAAGAAAGACCCACCCTCCAAAAGATATACTTACCCGGATTCAAATAAGCAAAATTTATCAATGAGTTGAAATCGCGGCCTCTGAATCTCTGATTGCCTGAAACTAAAGGCACGATAGATTTTGCTCCTTCCACCCAGTGTCAGTAAAAATTCTATAAACAAAGTTTTGTATGGGAATTGCTCAAACTTTAAATTGATTTTACATATTAATTTATCTTTTGTCAGGCAGATATCAATAAAAAAAAAAATTCTATGTAGTGATGTGAGAAGAGAAAATTCTCCAAAGAAATTTCCCGAAAACGAGAAATTTCTTCGAGAATTTCTCCTCTGATGGAAGAGAAATTTCTGTCCATAATTTTTCTTAGTGGTATTATGACGTTTCGCCCAGTACACTTCGCAGCCAACCTGATTGATCCAAAATTTGTGGGGCTGATTAAGGCCCAAATCAGAGGTTATTAACACTTTTTTTCCATGTACGTACCTGCAATTTTTTGTTAACTTAAATATGGGCATGTGGGGTGTCAAACGTCAAGATTTTTCATCAGTTATTAGTACTTTTTTCTTTGTAGGTATCTAACATTTTTTTGTTTCCATAATTAATAATTAACATGGCTACAATTGGTGATAAATTGTCTCAACATTTGTACATTGTTATTGATTGATTGAATAAAGTATTTATTATTATTATGCTGTTACATAAAAAATAAAAATAAATCTCCGAAAATTCTCTGCTTCACTTAAAAATTATTTCTTGAGAATTCCACAACAATAATTCTATGACACCTATCCAAAGATATCATGCATCCAGTTTTAAACTGACGTTGGTTGTATTATAAGACAATACATTGTTAATGCTTGAAGGACATCGATGTTGGAACACAAAAATTTTCAAAAATGTACAGCGCTGCAAGTGTAGTATGTCTTTGCACCTAACTAAATGTTTCATTCAAACATTTGACGATTTATTATGTTAGATATTTTTTAAAAATATTAGTTCAGCAAACTGTCATTTTTTTGTTTTATTCATGAATATTAACCGATTTAAAAAATCACTTTTTTGTTAAAATTTCTCATTTTTTGAAGTCAAAAATCACCAAAAGAACTCGATTTATGTTTATTAAAAAAGCTTTGCCAAAATCCATAATATTTATTTATTTATTTATTCATTCATTCTTTACTGTACATTGATAAAAAACAATTACATAAAAGGTATACATTCAAATTAAATACAATCAATATACAGAGGGCGAGTTTATCGCAAAGGCGCGATCTCTTCCAACTAACCCATTTATTTGGTTGACAGGATGAATTAAAGTTAAAAGTTTATTTTATTTTGTAAACAATTTGTATTTTGATATAACAAAGAGTACCTACCTAAATAAATCTCGTCAGTCGACTATTTAGTTTTTTTAAGCAAATAACTTATATTGGTAACAAAAATTTGTTTTTTTTTTTATCAAATCAAAATGTTTGCAAGGGTCAACAAGTTTTGAGAGTTTTTCTACCAAATTTGTTGAAAATTGAATATTAATAAATATAATAATGAATTTCCCAGGATTCCCGGGAAATTCATTTTTAAATTTCCCGTTTCCCGGGAACGAAAATAATCCGGGAAAAATTACCCTCTAGCCGCGGCACACCGGTTGCGGAGCACTGCTTTGTTAAGGATGATTTGCGCCAAGTTGAAAATCCGATGACAAATGAAATGTTTCATAGAGATAAAATATGTACTACTACTTTACCATATAACAGCATATACCACAAGTGGGGTGGCCTGCAATAAATATGCAAGCCAACGTTTCCGTGCCAACATAAAATTAAGACATCCAGATAAGCATACCTAGTCGCTGAATTTAATATTTATAATGTTAATATTTATATTCATAATATTTTTATTGAACACCAACCTCTTACAGAACACTCGAAAACTTACGCCAAATAGAGTGAGAGACCATTTCTTTGCCGTTGTTCCACGGAACAATAAAATATGTCAAGGATTAGACCAGTGTTTCCCAACCTTCTTCACGTCGCGAACCAAATGTAATATCCAACAGGATTTGGCGAACCCCCTATGTAGTCGTTAATGATAGGCGAAAAACAATAAAATTTTCTTTATATGCTTCATACGATATAGGCAGTATACATACGTTCGAAACAACAGCGTGCAATCTGCATTGTTTTTGGTGTGCTTTTTTATTTTTTTTTCCTTTTATTTTTCTTGGGCCATTTAAAATCCCGCCATTACGCTATTATTTTCGCGAACCCCCTTTGTAGACATAGCGAACCCCCAGGGGTTCGCGAACCACCGGTTGGGAAACACTGGATTAGACTATACAGCGACCTCAATTGACAAAAAAATAAAATAGATATAAATATTTATGGGTACTTACAATTACGGATATATTGTCCCCAATTCTACAAATGAATAAAATTTGTGCCATCATAGCCAATAAATACAATATTTTTGATCCAAATTTTAAACTCTTGGGATTTACCTATAATCAATAAATTATTAGATATAAGTATGAATATATTCCAAAAACATTTATGTATAAAATGTCTTTGGTCTATTCTCTTTCTCATCCTTTTGTTGGCTTTCCCCCTTAAGGGTGTTCCTAGCCTGCAAAAGCCTGCAAAGAAAAGTTATTAGTTCAGGACAAAAAACAAAAACACAACATTCAAAAAAAGTCTTATCAAATGGGCCTTAAGGAATAGGACAAAGTTTGAATTATTCAACCATTCATAGACATAGGTACCTAATTATAGACAAAAACATAATAAATTATATTTTATGGGTTACAGAAGACTCAATTTATCTGTCCTCTCATGCGATGTCCTTTCTAAGGTAACCTCAAAGAACGGAAGGCCAGAAAAGGATAATTATTTTTTGCAGACCTCTTTCTCTTCCTTAATATTTTTTGCAGACCTCTTTCTCTTCCTTAATATTTTTAACTGTAACTGTCAAAGAAAAGTTTAAAATTCTCTAAATTACATATTATTACATTTTGTATTATGGCTCAGAGCCAAAGGTGCCTATCCAACAGTCGCAAAAATTTGTAGTTGGGCATGAGCCACTCTTCTCAGATTATTTTCTACATTTCTTGATTTCTATAGGTACTTCCCACGTAATGTACATTTTTTAAATATATTTTTTAGATGTTTCATTTTTATAAAAATACAAATATTATAATTAGAAGGAAACATATTTTACCAAAGTGAGTTGTAAGCCTGTAATACAAATGATTCCCACACTCGCTGCAAATTGTATAAATATTCCCATCTGGAAACACTCTTCGACTTCAGCTACAAACCTGAATTTTGGATAATTTACACAAATTTTAGGAATCACTTATGTAACAAAACTGAATTTTATAATATTTATATTTTTTAAAATAATTATTTCACCTTACTATTTCTTTATGATGCTCTATACATTTGATCAATCTTTTCTCTATCAAATCTTCAACATTTTTTTCATTCGTTTTAAGATTTTCATCATTATTTTCAGCATCAAATTTTATTCCAAGGTCTTCTTTTGCATATTTTTCTACCTGGAGTTGATAGAAAATATACAATTTCTTCATATTTATTAAAAATAAATACCGTAATGAGACTAACAGTTGAGTCATTTCGTTATTTATATAGGTAGGTATACTTCTTTTTTTTTTTTTTTATTACCGGCAATCTACCCGTAACGAGTGATTTGTGGTAGGTATACTTAAACGGCTAAAAAACCCGTTTAAAATATTGTAAATTAGATAGTCATGGTGCGATTTTGTTTATTCACATTTTTTTTGTGCAAATTCTGACATTAATATCTTCTCTACAATAGTAAAATCTATAGTTACATTTTCTAAATTGTCATGTAAAATAAGTAGCTGTGCACATCCAAGGGCAGTCATACTTGTGGAAAGTCTATCAATGCTGATGTTTATCAATGAACTAAACCAAATCCCGACAATTTGGTAACAGTATAATATTTCATAATATGGAAATTCATTTTGTGGCAGAGGGTACCTCAAAATAAAAAAAAATATGTATTAGAATAATTATACATTTTTCATTCGCTATGTGATAATTATGTAATTTTTTTACCGTTACCATGCTTTGAATGGCAAAACTTTATCTCCTGCGGCATCAATGAGTGGAAAAATAGCCCATAGAATTATTGTGGACGTTGAAATGAATTGGAAAAGAAAATATTCAACTAGCTGCACCTTTGAATTCGAATCTAAAATACTGAAAAAAAAATAATGGAATTATCAAACAACACTAAACTGATAATGTATTTTTTCACTTTTCTTAATTTCCTTAATCAGAAACACTTCACTTCACTAATTTATTACTTTGATCTAAGTACAAACATGTATAATTTAATGACAAACCATCACGATTTTTTCCTTTTAAACATACCTTATGATCTAATTATATTTATAATTGCTAACAGGATATTAACTTAATATTGAATATAATACGAAGAGCTGATAGAATAGTACCTATATAATTTTACTTACTCTAAATGTAAAGGTTTTGTTGGGGCGAACGTTTTGGAATTCATCATTTTTGTTAAGCGTACCACTTTCTTAACTTTAAATATATAAATAACTATTTTGAAACATAAAGTTGCTTGAGTTAAAAGAAGAAAAGACGCTTCAGCAATTTTTTCTATGTCACCCCAAACTATAATCATGTATATAATTTGAAATAAAGCGTAGCAATATTGCGTCGAAATTAATACAAAAAAAGAATAAAATATGTAAGCAACAACATTGGTGCTTTTTCGCCAAAGCCCAAAAATATGTAGAATTTTCAATGGAAAATTCAAAAACTGTTGTTCAAGATTTGTTCCGTCTTGTACGTCCATTTTAGAAGGCTATAAGAAATGTTCTTTTACTTTCGATATACTGCAATTGAAATTGAAATTCTCCCTAAATTTACTATAATTTGAGTAATTTACTACATATTATATTACTATGAAATTTCAGTAATGATGGTTATTTAGTAAATGCGAGTAGGTACATATAAATCTCAGAAGGGTTTATGTACAATTTATGTACGTAAGTAAACCTAATCTAGATATACCTATGTAGGTATGTGCCTTCGTACAAAATATTGTAACATAATTTATTGTCTTTAAAATCATAGGTCGGTACCATAAATATTTAATTTTATAAGACATTATAAAGGTATATTTAAAAATTAATTGAAAACATTTTATTTCAAATCAAAAATTGATTGATATTGTTCAGCAATTTACTAGTAAGTATATTATTATTATTATTTGTGAAAGAACCTAATGATTGTAGAAACATACCTATCTAAGTATTTATATTGGCAGAATTCCATATCCAATTTTACATATTGAACCATTGAGTAACTAATAATACATAGTAACTTGGCTGCTCTTTATGTTGAACTCTATAAAGACCTCATAAGTATCTATAGACTAGAAATTTAAAGGAAAAAATAGTAACGCGGCCAAAATACTTCCATAACAATTAGTCTTAATTTAAGACTAATTCTTAAACAAGTGTTGGTTCAAAAAAGCTGCGATGATGATTTTTCCATCTATAAAGGATAAACAATACATACTTCCATGTTGAAACGAGGAAGATCATTTTAAGTGAAACAGAAAACGAGTATTGTCTTATCTTTCACGACACAAGCTTTTAGTAGCTTACTGTGAAAGTTGTATAAGGTTGTATTTGGGTTTGGGTTTATTTGTTAATTTTGGAACATGTAGGTATTCTGAGAAAATTAGTACGGCGTTATTAATAGTCTACGTAAATAAATGTTACATGTATATAACTATCTTTTTTTGTTATATTTTCTTGATTGAATAAATATATAAAAATTATCATAAAAATATTTGTTCAAAATCCATTCTGTCAATATCTACCTGGGTATGTGATATTCAAATCCCTAAACATTTATTTAATGTTCACTTTATGATCATTCTGTAGGTATGTGCTAATGGTCTGTCACTCTTTTCCGTAAGTTTTTAAGCGTCGACATTCGACAAACAAGCGGTGTTCGAAAAATAAACAAATTTTACATCTTGAATTCAGTGATGAGGTTTACAAGCCATCCTGAATGTCTTAACATTTGTTGGCATGCAGACGACCAAAGTGTGTTTATTGCATGCAGCTGGTCTGTTGCGGCTACCCTATACTTGATATTATATGGAATTATTTTAATCTTAAGTACTATTTTTGTGCACAGTATTAGCTATTCTATTCTTTTGTTCTTAAGGCCATCCACTCGACATTGTTTACCATTTATGTTTGCACATAAATGTAAGTAATTAATCTGAAAAATATATAATCATTTTAATTGCTATTTAAAAATATGTATGCAATCAACAAAATAAAAAAAAAAAGATTTTGTAGACAAAAAATAGCTTTATTTGTTTTTTTTTTTTTAGTAGAAACTCAAAGAGAATTCATCCTGACTAACAAATTATATTCAAGGTTTTCTACTCAGCGTGCACGTCACTATACCTCTGTAACTGGCAACATTGTATACCTACCTACCGTAAATCACCGTATATGTCACTCGTTGTCAAACAGTTGTAGTGGGAAGATAGACTCAGAATTATAGAAAAGAAAGGTTGAAAACAAATTACAGTTTGTTTTGTCCATTCGTCGGCGAATTGAAATAATAACACGCAGTTCGTTTTCTTTTAACAATGAGTACATCATTTCAATAAACATAAGAATGAAGTTTTTTTTTAGTTGATTGTGTAAATATTTAAAACAGTCGCCAAAGTTTTAAAGAATACCTTTTTTTCTTTAATGAAAGTATTTGTATAAAAATATTTTTTCTGTGTATACTTGCATTTGTGTATTTACGTGTTACTTTTTAACAAAACACTTGTGTACTAATTACAATAAAGGATGTTAAATTAACCATTCAGAAAACACCACATCATTGGCTCTAAACACCCACACTCAGCAGCTGGCTACCTTGAGTTCACTTCATCTAGTTCATTCAACATAAATTGCTTAATTTCAGAATACACATCTAGAAATTAAGTTAATCAAGATATAAAAATGTAAGTCTCCTTATTCATTAAATATTTATCAATTATCTGCATTCAGTGATTTCTTTATTTATTTTTGTGAATTTAATCTTCACATTTTAAATAGTTCATTAAATTATACTTGAAATAATAAGTAATGTGTAAATACTTATCATAAATGTAATTTGTGATACCAGCGTATTATAATCAATATATTTAATCATTTTTAGGATCATCTCAAGGATATACTGTATACTATTTTTTATTGCATTCTTACCATACTACTTATATGCTGATGAAGACTATTATAAACTTCTTGGTGTCGAGAGAACTGCAGATTTACGGGAAATCAGGAGAGCTTTTAAAAAATTGGCAGTCACAAAACATCCGGACAAAAATCCAGTAAGTCTTTAATTATCAAATGTTAACTATGGTAATGAAATAAAGAATCGCTTGAGGATGTATTATGATAATTATTCTTTTCCAGGATGATCCAGAAGCTCATGAATTGTTTGTTAAATTAGCAGAAGCTTATGAAGTTTTAAAAGATCCAACTAAGCGCAATGAGTATGATCTATATGGAACTGCCAAGTTTAAGAATCAATCACCACCAAGATATCACAGCTATACATATTATAGAGATCAATTTGGGATCTATGATGATGATTCACTCATTGCTACGCTTACAGGAGATGAATTTGGTAATTTGGAATAAAAATCATCTACAGCTATAATAGATTTTGAAATATAGTTTATAATCTTCTCTATACCAGCACAGCTTCACCCATTAATGGAATAAACAATAAACTAACTACATGTAATAAACATGCAACTCTGCTTCCTATCCACGCCAATAAAAGATATCACATCTAGGATGGGTGATATATCTCATCACTGAATTGAAATCACTACATTTGTAACTCGTGATGTTGTATCAATACCTCTTTAATTTAATTAAGTATTTATTGTTTATATTTTATTTTAGAGAGCAGTCTGCAAGACACAGTATGGTTTATCAACTTCTATTCACCATTATGTAGTCACTGTCATCATTTGGCTCCTGAATGGAGAAAACTCGCGAAATTACTGGAAGGAGTTGTACGTATTGTCACAAATTTCATTTTTTTGTCTTTTTTTAATTTTTCAATATACCTCTAAGGTCTGTTTATATAGGAGACTCTTTTTTTGATGTAGATACATAGCATTCCTTCTATCATTGTTATTATGCATTGGTAAAAATTAATTATTTATTATCATTTAATGACATGGTGATGTTAATACTTTAGGTAAAGATTGGTGCAGTGAATTGTGAGGATGAGAAGCGATTATGTTGGAATTTGGAAATAAGACAATTCCCAACACTTCTATATTATACAGGAAAGGTAAGATTTAGTTTCTGTTATTTTCGTCAATATTATACTATTATAGTGGTTAGAAAGAAGAAATCACTTGATAGTGATAATCTCGCTACTGCATATCGTCCTAGTATTTTAAATTTTATATTGTTTTACACTGTTATTTATAATGATGATGTGCAAAAAGAATAACTAAATAAATAAAAAGTATTTCACAATCATGTTATGATTGTATCATCTAAATACAGCAGGATTTGCCTACGTCATTTCTGTAATATTTCTTATTTCATTTTATTCAAAACAAAAAAGTTTGTCTGATATAGGATAGAAAACATGAATAATCACAATGTTCACCTTGATATTTTTTTTAATCTAAATGCATAATTAGATAATCACTTGTATCTTTTGTTTTTTTTAATTAAGTTTGTTACACCAGATGTATTTATAAATACCCCAATCGTTATGCAAATATAGTGATAAGTATAAATAATTTTAGCAGGTGAATAACCTTAACAATATAATTATATATTTTCAGACTACTATTAATGGTGGAGTTGAATATTATGGCAGGAAGACAGCAGATGTTATGGAAGCATATGTAATGAATCAATTGTCTTCGTCAATAGCAATACCAAAATTAACTGCATTGCCCGCTGTTGAGAAAACACCATGGCTCCTTTATTTGTGTTCGTCTGAGGATGAATGTTTGGAAGAGAAAACGAGACAAAAAGTTGCAGCTGTATTGGTAAATAAGCTGTTTTATAATCCAATATTCCAGTTACAATAAAAGTCATAGATTTTATTTTCTTAGACGGTAGATACCTACACATTATACAAGAGTTTTTACAATTATGTAAAGTACACTTTAACTGCAGATCTAGTACATTCAGATGAATAATATCTCATTTAAACCCATCTTTACTTGGATAGTAAAACCTCTTAGTAAAGATTTTTTTTAATATTATAGAAATAAATATTATTATTATGTCACCCGAAAATAGAAGGAAGTGTAGATGTTTTTCTTTTCCTGTATTTGTTCATGTTTTTATATTTGAGTTTTTGGTATGCACAAATCAATCGTTATGGGTGGATTGCCGGTAATAAAATAAAAATACTTGAAAAATACTTAATGAAAGTGGAAACTCAGTTTTAAATTGATTATCATACTTACTTTCTCAATCATCACATTTAGTTTTATTAGCAACGTGTTTGCAGTAATAAAAAATATTTATTAATGTTTTGCTTATAAGTCATACGCGATATCTATAAACAATATAACTTTACCTTCACAATACATTTAATACATTTCTTATGAGTAAATATAATTTTATCGACCAGTTTTTAAATGCATATTGTGCAATTAATTGAATAGTTAGTAACTTTTCTATTTTTGAAGAGGTAACACTATGAAAGCTCATTTTTAAAATTTAGGTAATAAAAATAAAAATATAACACTGTATAACTTTCACTATTTAATATTTTGCTTAAAAGCTTTTCGGACATACGTCCATCTTCAGTAATAAATATCTTATAACTAATGATAAAAGACAAAAAGGAACAAAACGTTAAACATTATAAATAATTGAGAGTAGGGGGGTGGGCGGGGTTAATGGAATTATAATAAGGATCTGTGTAGTTATTGGTAGAGGTGTTGGTTCAAGGTAATGAATGGGTAGAGGTAGTGAAAGGGTGGGTTAAAGGAGAAATGAGAGGAGGTATTTGTATATTAATAATATTATCATTATTTTTGTTGATTTCCACTGCTTCTAGAATATTCATTTTATGTCCTTTTTTGCATGTATATAAGACTTTTAATCCTTCTTGATTGAAAGAATGACCCGATTCTTTGGCATGGTCCGCCATTTCTGAATTAACTTTAATTGTATTCAGAGCCATTCTATGTTCTTTATATCTGGATAAGATTTTTCTTCCAGTTTGGCCAATATAATTTTTGGGGCAATCATTACATTATAATTTATAGATACCACTATGATCGATAATTAAAGAAGTCATAAATAAACCAGTGAAACAAAATAAAGATCATAAAATCCTCAATGAAATTATTAACATCATAAAAACAAAACATTTAATTATAACCAAAGCCGATAAGGGGAATTCTATTGTTATACTTAATGACAATGACTATGTAAATAAGATAAAAGAAGTGATTTCTGACGATTCTAAATTTACCAAAGTGCTTAAAAACCCAACGGATAAATTTCAAAAAGAAACAAAAGATATTATAAAAAAACATAATAAACTTTTTCAAAACAACAATAAAGACCATTTAACTATTATGAACCCAAAAACACCAAAATTATACGGTCTGGCAAAAATCCATAAAGATAATATACCTATTCGACCTGTTGTTTCATACATAGATGCACCATCGAGCAAATTATCTAAATTTATAAACAAAATATTTTTAAATGTCACTCAATTTAAACCTAAGTACACAGTTAAGAATTCGGTTATGCTTTGTGAAGAACTCAATAAAATAATACCTCCTAAAAATTGTTTTCTCGTATCATTTGATGTAAAAAGCTTATTCACAAATATCCCAGTAGAAGAAACATTACAAATAGTGAATTCAATTTTGCGCGAAAAGTGTGAAAATAGTGAAATGGCAAAAAGTATTGAAGAAATTTTGAAAACTTGTCTCAAACAAAATTATTTCCAATTTAGAGATGACATCTATGTACAAACGTCAGGACTACCTATGGGATGTTCTTTAAGTTCAATTATGGCAGATATCTTCATGGACCACTTTGAGAAAAAACTGTTTGAATCGGATAATCCACTTATTCAACATGTTTCAAATTATCATAGATACGTCGACGACATCTTCTGTACTTGGTCAGGTACAAGAAGGCAACTAGACATGTTCCTAACACATCTTAATAAACAGCATCCCAACATTCAATTCACAGTAGAAGTAGAAGAAGAAGGAATACTTAATTTTTTGGATCTATCGATATCAATTAAAAACAACAAATTCGACTTTAAAATTTATCGGAAACCTACGTATACAGACACAATAATTCATTCAACATCATGCCACCCTACATCACATAAAATGGCCGCATTTAATTCAATGATACACCGATTGTTATCCATTCCTTTATCATCCGAAAATTATAACGAAGAATTAAAAACAATTTTAGATATTGCAAATAACAATGGTTACAAAAAGTGTGATATTATGAAAATATTGCATAAAAAAGAAAGAAATGTTCTAACATACAAATATATTTATCCTAAAACACAACCACAGTCAAATGAAGAATTAACATATAAAAGAATTGAATTTATGGGACAGATAACATATAACGCTTTAAATACTTGTAAAAAAACAACTTTTAAACCAGCATTTTATACTTCAAACAACATTGGGAGAAACATTTTCAATACAAAATCTAAAATCAATAAACTCGATCATAGTGGTATCTATAAATTACAATGTAATGATTGCCCCAAATATTATATTGGCCAAACTGGAAGAAAAATCTTATCCAGATATAAAGAACATAGAATGGCTCTGAATACAATTAAAGTTAATTCAGAAATGGCGGACCATGCCAAAGAATCGGGTCATTCTTTCAATCAAGAAGGATTAAAAGTCTTATATACATGCAAAAAAGGACATAAAATGAATATTCTAGAAGCAGTGGAAATCAACAAAAATAATGATAATATTATTAATATACAAATACCTCCTCTCATTTCTCCTTTAACCCACCCTTTCACTACCTCTACCCATTCATTACCTTGAACCAACACCTCTACCAATAACTACACAGATCCTTATTATAATTCCATTAACCCCGCCCACCCCCCTACTCTCAATTATTTATAATGTTTAACGTTTTGTTCCTTTTTGTCTTTTATCATTAGTTATAAGATATTTATTACTGAAGATGGACGTATGTCCGAAAAGCTTTTAAGCAAAATATTAAATAGTGAAAGTTATACAGTGTTATATTTTTATTTTTATTACCTAAATTTTGAATAGTTAGGTTCTATCGTGAAAAATAATGTAGGGACTGCATAGAAAACTTAAAATTGTTAACACCTTCGTGTCATATAATCAGCACTATTTTATTTATTTATTATCCAAAATTATTGTGATATATTAATGATAAATTCAATAACATGATCAAAGTTTGGAAGGCGTCTGGACTCAGCATCAGGACAAAATGTCGCTTGTTCAATGCGTGCATCATCCCAATCCTTCTATATGGCTGTGAGTCTTGGCACTTAACCAAGGCTCAAGAGCGGAAGATACTAAGCTTTGAAAACAAGTGTCTTAGAAGGATTTTGGATGTCAAATTGTATGAACATGTTACAAATGATGTTGTGCGCCGGCGCACCCAGCAGATACTTGTAATCTCCGTAATACAGGAGAGACAATGGTCCTGGCTGGGACATGTTTTGAGAATGCCCAATGATAGTTGGCCAAAAAGAGCACTGTTCTTCCATCCGCAAGGGTTCCGTCGGCCCGGGTGTCCCTCTTTTACAATACACCATTCCTTTGACAACGATATTAGAGCGCAAGGAATGTCGTGGAAAGAGGTGACGCAGTTGGCGCAGGGACACTCTGAATGAAGGAGACTGGTTTCTGCCCTGTGCTCCCGAGAGGAGCATTGAGGGCGAGATGATGATGATTTATGATCATGATTTTTGGCAAACCAATATTAACAAATTTCATTCTTCTTTTAGAAAGGCCTAGTATTGGTAGGATCCATCAATGATGTAGTGCTGATTAAAGAGATTAGCGGAGATGAGACTTCTAAAACATTATTTTTAGAAAACACAGAGACGGGAATGCCCCACCAACAAATTTTGCATGGGAGTGACTTTACAGAGATCACTAGTGAAGTTATAGATCTCTTACCAGAAGCAAAGAAAATGGATACCGACAGTTTTTCTGTGAGTCTTCGAAATTGCGATTATTTAAAAATGCTTTTTATTTTACATTTATTTCAAATACTTATATGTCAATTATACATTATCATTTTGGTTCAGAATTGTGTTCCAACATGCCGTACCTAACCGTTGTATCTTTAACTTACAATAATCTCACTTTTGCAGGATGTAAGAACACAACTGAGGATTGGTTCAGAGACTCCTTGGCTGCTTTGTTTCACATTAGGTTTAGACACACAAACTACAATTATGTTAAAGAAACTGGGGGCTTCACTAGATGGTTTCAATATTGGTAAAACCTATTATATTTTTTTTAGTATATATAGTAATATCTTGTTTGTTAAATGACTGTCAAGGTAGATAACTGCGTTAAAACTCATTACCTATTTTAGCTTGACCCTTTAATGTTTACTGGTAAACTATCTTACTACTTGGTGTTTCGGACCATGCATAATACAATCTTCTATGAAAATTAATACTATCTGTAGACGTTTACTGGTAATTAACTAGGTTAATAAAACAGATTTTGTTTATTAGTGGTAAACCGTATTACTAGCGTGCATTAAAAGTCATTGGTGTGTTGTTTTAACGCATTCTGTATTAAAATTTGTTATTTGTGTTAGTTTTGTATTACAAAGTTGAGTTTTTAATTTTTGTACTTCTTTTTAACTTGTTTAATACATTTTAAGAGTTAAATATAAATATATTTTTATAATAATAGCATTATTAAATTTGGTATCACGTTGATAACTTTTTGACATTTCACAAGCATATTCGATGACATTTTAATGTTAATTTGTGAAATTAATTGAAATTTAATACTGTTGTTTTTTTTATTTTTCCTTAATGTTTGGAGAAATCAAAGGTTTGCACAAAGGAATTATTTAAAAATTATTTGACTTATGGGTAGAGCAGACATTTTTTAAATTGTGATGGTTATTATCTTTAATTGTTCAGAAAATGCATTGAAAACAATTTGTAGTAAGTAGGTATACTTAACAGTAAGCATTTAATGATTTACCGATCTGGTAAAAGCACACTGGTAAGATGGTTTTCCGCCTTTTTTTATTTACAAATAAAATAGTATTTGATGAGTTATTTCTATTTTTATGTTCATTAGAGTTAACTTATTAAGAAACTTTGCTGAGTAAACTGTACAAATCTCATTCCCCATCATACTGCCCTATAAAGGGTTAATATGAAGTAAATCATTTTATATTTTCCAGGTGAAATAAACTGTGGTAGAAGCAGTGGTCTGTGTGCTTCATTACATATTGCTAAATATCCAACATGGGCTATATTGAAGAAAGGAGGAGCATTTGAGATTCATACTGGACGATCAGCTCTACACTCTGTTGAAAGCTTTGCTAAAGAAACTCAGCAGGCAACTAATTTACATGCTCTGTCCCCACCAGATCTACAGAAAATTATGTCAGAAGGTCTATCTATAATTATATAAGAAAATCTATAAAGATGTATCTTAAGAAAATTACAGCAATACAAAAATAAAAATCAGTTGCATGAATTCTATACAATGACCATTGCTTCATAAATCCTTTATAATTTATGTAGGATATCGATCTTGTTTTTTCTTCATATTCTAAATCAGTAATCAACAATATTAGTTCTAATATATTTTGCTTTTTAGGCACTCCATGGATCGTTGGTTGGCTTTTGACTGGATGTCCTCCATGTAAAAGAATGTTGCCCGCGTTGAGGAAAGCCAGTAGTCACTTTTCACCCGACATAATTCAGGTAAGCTTATTTTAATTTAGAATCACAAATTTATTCTAGTCATAAGATACCTGAAATGTTTAAAAAAATATATTTATTCTTTAAAAGTTTTCTCAAAATTTTGATAATATTGTTATGTTAATAACTAATTTCTCTATTACAGTTTGGTACAGTTGATTGTGCTGTCCATCATCATGTCTGTTCTCGGTACAATGTGCATAGTTATCCCACAACAATAATTTATAATGCCAGTAATACTATAACCTTTACTGGAGAATCCAATGAGCAGGCAATCATTGAATTCATACAAATGCTCAAAGCAAACTATGGTAAGTTTTTTTATATTTCCACTTAAAAGGTAATTTTAAACATTTTACTTAGAAGGCAAACAATATTTTAAACGTGTAACACCTTTTACTCATTCCTATAGAAGAATTACAGACTTGCAGCAATATTGCTTACTTTATTTGTAAAATGTTTTTATTTATTTAAAATAAATAAAAACATTTTACAAATTCTTGTGTTCAATCTATCTCTGTGGAAACCGGATTGCATTAGCTAAATAGCTAGTATTGTAGTTTGGTTTGTAGTTCATACCTTTTTACTCAAATTATAAAACATGTTATTTTAAAATGACCACAATGTTTTTTTCAAAATAATTAGTAATATAAACAATATACAATATAATTTCAGTAAGAACTTTGACCATGGATAATTTTTATACTGAAGTTGGAAGAAAGAGTGAAACAGATTTATATATGGTCGAGTTCTATGCTCCATGGTGTGGTCCTTGTCAAAAACTACAGCCAGAATGGAGAAAAATGGCTCAAAAAGTATGTTTATATTATAAGTATTTCATTTATCATTATATGATATGTCATTTGTGTGTGTTTACAATGTTTTTATTTATTTTTTAGCTGTCTCACATAAAAAGCGTTCATGTTGGGGCAGTGAACTGTGAAACTCAGAAACAACTTTGTGTTGATCAGGGAATCAAATCTTATCCTACCATTAGACTATATCCTACAGGATCACATGGCCTGAACACTATGGCGTTAGTATTAATTTTTCTGTTGAAATAATATGTAGAATTGCTTAATGTTATTAATTTTGAAGTGCCATAACACATTATATTTGTATATTCTAGAATCTATTCAAGTTATCAAAGAGATTCTCACTCATTGCACAAATGGGTTCTCGGATTCCTTCCTCAAGTATTCATTGAACTCACAGCTTCAAATTATGAGAAAGAATTACTTTCTGAAAGGTATGTACCTAAATTTATATTTTGTTTTCTATGCAAATTGATTCCACCGCTAATTTATTTTATTTTCTTGACACAAGGATGTTTTACTGTGAAAGGGTTTATGTTGATATGCAATTTTCTTTTTTTAGGGAAGACAGAATGTGGATTGTAATGTATTACGCACCCTGGTGTGGATTTTGTCATCAGTTTGAGCCTGAGTTTATTACTGTTGTCCAGGTAGCCAATTTTTCTCAATGATTGTCATTAATGATAAAATAACATATTTTAATTTTGATCATTATAGCTTTTGTCTAAGGTGAATTGAATCTGAAGAAATGATATGATTGTGTTAAAGCAATTATTTACCATTTATTTTCGTTTCTTTACAGAGACTTCAAAACTATGTTGTTGCTGGAAAGGTTAACTGCCAGAAAGACGGTGAACTGTGTGATCGGGAAGAAATATTGTCCTATCCCACTGTGAAAGTCTTCCAAAGGATAGACGGAGTCACAAATATTGCTAATGGCATTCCTATTGAAGGTTACACCCAAGATGCTGTTTATGCAGAAGTCAAAGCTCTCTTAGCAAATGCTTACATTACACCAGTTGAACATGACGAGTTATAAAGACAATGCAATTTAGTAAATCATTTTAAATTATAAACTGACTCAACCATAAATTGTTGTTTAGTTGAATTATAGTTTCTCTGCGCTGTTGTGCCTACAGCAACTTGTTTATAAAACTATAGATTAGTCACTCTGTCTATAGACATTTATAGGAGTTTTATGCTACTTTTAAGATATTTTTCACACAACATGTAATATCTTGAATATGGCACGTGTAATAAGATAACATGTAATTATACACTTTAGAAATAGGTATGTGGAATGAGCCATGCTATCGTAGCCAAGCTATCATGTTGTGGATATTATGTAGTCCTATGTAAAAAGCTTCCTAAATATATTATAAGATAAATGATTGAATATTGAGGCATTCAGTCTCTGTTGTTCATAATTATTTTTAAGATTAAATCATTTTTAGAAAAATATTACCTTTCTTGTTTACAGATTATCAGGAAGTCTGTAAACAGTGTTTATTGATATTGAGTAGAATTATTCACAATGTCAATTCTGCACAATTATTCCTGTGAATTTTGTGATATATTTTATACTTTTGATCCTCGTGCAATGTTTCTATTTGTTCTGTCTGGATTAGATCAGCTGGGAGGTATTCAATCTCAGCATAGTTTAATTAATACTTTTAACGATAATATGATTTCAAATTGTATTTATTAAAATTGCTTTAAACAAATTTTTCTATTATGGTCTATAATTTGTAAGGCTTTCTAACTAACAAAAAAAAAATACTTTTATAAAAATTTACAATTATGTACTTATACGTAGGTATATAAAAAAGTTTTTCTTGAATAAGAATCTCTATGTAAGATTTTTATATTAGATAGACCCTCAACAGTTTCACCAGTAGAAATTGAGTCTATTTGCTACAATTTTTTTTAATTGAATGACCATATTCGGAGCTCAACTTTATTTCTAATTTATCTATGAATTATTTAAATTAATATTTTACTATGTATTTATCTATGTAATATTTAACTATGTATTTATTTTATGATGTATGTGTTTATCTTTATGATTGTGCGATTTCAAAAATGTTTTTTATAACGTCTTATGATATTTTCAATGTAAATATTACATTATAGTTATTTTATCTCTTCATGACTTTGATCTGTACATTCTAAATTAGTTTATGTAAATCTCACTAATTCCAAAGACAATTGTTTGTAAATATTATCAATTTACTGAATTTTTAATAAAATGTCATTATGAAAAATACACATTTTTATTACCTTGTTGTTAGTTCTCTTTCAGAGGTTAGGATAAGAATGTATAACCAAAATTATAACACCCATTGACTATTTTTCAGTTCACTAGTCATCAGAATATCAATCCTAAGTTTTGCTACTTACCACTGTCTACTGGCAAATGAAAGTTGTCGATCGGTTTATTTGAAAACTCAAATTTGTTCCTTCCAAATAAGCAGATGTTCAAAAATTTGAATGAGTAATGTCGTTTATAAGTCTGTTCTGTAAAGGGGCTTTATAAATGAACATTTTTTTTCAAGTATTCGGTGCCATTTCACATTCAAACTCATAATATTAGCAATTGATGTCCATTAATTGGTACAATGAGTCCCAGTCAGCAGTATAAAGATATAAAGGACTGATTAATTTATTGTCCTGGGAAATACATAAGGTATAGCAGATGGATATGCATAATATTATATTATCATCAATCTATTATATTAACACTATCTAACAAACAAATACCTAAGAACAGGAATCTTTATATTTTTTTATATATCAATGTGGAAATTTGTTACTTTCCATTTTAACACATAAAATTATATTACTTCAGAACATATAAATCTATGTTGTAACATATGATCAGTTCTATCTATCATTAGAGCATACAGGGCCCCGAAATTTTACTATTTATTTTCGATTCACAGTCCCAAATAGTCCAAAATATTCTTTAACAAAATCGAAGAGATCGTCGCTCATTTCAAATTAGTATTCGAAAATTCGGTGACGAGGGGAGGGGTGGTTGAAATTTCGAGCGTTTATAATTATATTACTAAATCGCGAGGCTGAGTATTAATTGCGTCATTCGGGGACCCGTACCATCACAGTACCCAGGGGCCCAGGCATGTTCAAAGAAGGAACTGCATAAGACGCAAGATAATTACATAAGTTGAGATAAATATGATACAGAATGACAGATATTGTCTTATTTTTATGGCACAAAGAAGAAAACTTGTCTATTCAAATTAAATAAATATATGCAATGAGCCGATTGGCTATCCTGGGAAAGTGTTGATGAATTTAGTGACGAAATTAATAATACATATTACATACCTAGTAGGTATGTGTAAATTTTTCTTTGTAATTTTTTTCTTTTCTTGTGTAAAAAGCTTTAATTTTTTACCTAAAAATATGTAAGTACCTACTCAGGTAATATGTCTACTGCTCTATAAGTATTTATGTGAAAAAATATGCATTTTATTTTTTTCTCACCTTATTCATGTTGTGTAGATACCTACAAGAGGTTAACGAGCTTAACCCCGAGTAGATAACATAAATTATTATAGAATTTCCGCCAGTACAATTTGCGGCAGTCATTAAATTAATATTGGTTAACTCAAATATTATGAGCTTTAATACCTATTCCAGGTAGATAGTAAAATATTAAGATATTAAGATACAAAGCAATGGTTTTTTTTACCCTGTGTGCTCGTTAGGTAAAATTATTACCATGAAAGAACTTAGCTTGCTTTTAGAGTCGGTGAATGGCGCTCACAGTTGCTGCCTGAAGTCTTTGACGTCTTGCTTTTAAAAAATTTAAATACTGTCTTGAATCGCTTTATAATAACAAAATTGTAGTGCTAATATCTTGGTATTTTTATAAATAAAAAAATATGTTTCAGTGCTCAACTATTTTAAAATAAAATAAAAGTTACAAATTACAAAATTATTAAGGTCAGTGAATAAAATTTGTGACAATAAAACTGAAAATCAGAATTCATATTCCAAATATCTTCTGATACTAAGATAATTTTTTAAATACTATAAATTGAATATAAAAAAAACCTTTAAGTAAAGTGATAAATAAAAATAAGCATTTGAATAAAAAATAATTGTGCGCCTTTGCGGTGATTGCTCACAAAACGGCGCAAACCAAGTTATCTATAGGTATAATATGATTTTTAAACTTATGAAATGCAATACATATTCAAGTTTTCTGTTATTTTGTTTGGAATTTTTTCACGATTCCTTTTCAACAAATCAGCATAGTTTTGTGTATTATTATTTTTTTTATTGTAAGCAATATAAGATGAAGATGGAAAATATCCTGATATTTGTACGTAATAAAACTGAACAATCTCTAAAGACAAAGATTGTGAAATAGTTGGTATGAAACAAGTGTATCTATATTATGGAAATATAACTAGGTACTATAATAATACTATAAATATAGTATACATAAATATTTAAATACTGAGAACACTCGATCCTTACCTATAGGTTTATACATTTGTTGGTGGGTGTTCATCTACTCTGTCTTTCTATTGTGTATGTCAATCTGATCTGGAATATGTAGACAATAATTGTAATAAACGTTTACTGAATGTATGTACTTACTAACGTATACACTATCCTATGTGTGTCAGTGGGTATTATGATTCAATTGGGCAAATCGTAGAGGTCACACAGGTTCATCATTATATGGGTAATGTAATGATCTTGATTGAAGCTACCGCATCTCACCTACATAACATTACATATACCTACCTACCTACCAAGGTAACTAGTCTAACATCTGATTATTATTCTTATCTCACGTACCTATTTGCAGTACTTTACTTTGTTTCCTGGTGAATAACATAATAATGAACACCTGAAACTGCGCAAAATCCTTATCAGAATATAATAATAATAATAATAACTAGACAACTTATTTATGATGCACCGTTTTGTGGAAAAACCACCGCAAGGGTCCATTTAAGAATCGTAACACCTCTCGAACAATAGGGGTTTTAACCTCGTCTTGAACACCTCCACACTCTCCAGAGTTCGCAAATCAATGGGAATTTTGTTCCACAGCAACGGACCAGCCACACAGAAGGCACGGTCAACATAGTTGGCCAGACCCCCCCTACGCGGTACCACAAGTCTATTGACAGAGTCTGTGTATGTTATGTTTTCTTGTACAGCCGCGAGATATGGTGCCTATATGAAAGGCAGAAAATGAGACTAGAAGCGTTGGAGGTGTGATCCTCTAGAGAAATTTACATTGAAGGACCCACCGACCACCCGGATAGCGCAGAAGTCTGAGGACTTCCATTTATTCGAAATTCTACACTTAACAAATCTTGTCCACAACCTGGCCTGACCGGCCAAACCACCAAACCGCCAAAACCTCTGTAATTTGGAAACCTAAGAAATTTGGAAATATTCTACAAATCGAATTACGGAGTTTTAAGTAGAATTAAGTTATTTTTTACATAGTTTGTTTATTATTAGCCTATTTTGATTTAATGTGAAATGTGTATTTTTTTGTTATGTTCTATTATATTTATTGTTTGTTAAAGGCATTAGCTAGCCGTTTAGATTAAAAAAGAAAGAAAAGGAAAGTACCTGCTCAGAGCATCTCAGAAAGCCACGCCAGATGAACTGGATGCATAATGTGTCACGAAAATCTCTTAGGGGAAAAAATAGAAGGGAAAGATGCAATCTATATATCTGCAAATCAATCCACAGAACCTACCAGAGAGAGCATAATAATATTATTATATAGGTAAGTATTTTAGTAGTGAAATTACTAATATTGTTATATTGATCGAGCGCTATCTACGGTGCAGAAAGCTTACATGATGTATAAATTAACTGCCTAATTATTTTTGGATTCTGTTCTATCCAATAATTGAACTACAAGATGACGTCGATATATTCAAACTAAATGTTACTAGTAGGTATGTACACATATTAGAAATACGACTCTCCAGAGACCGTACTATCATACTTTTGAATAACCTACTGAACGATACAGAGATGTTGGAATCTTTTTCTGATCCGTCTATATAATTGATAGTAAACAACGGTCAATAATGCCTCCTTCGACATTTTATTTTAATGCAGAAATAGAATAATTTTACGCAAACCGTCGTTTGTAGTTTCGGTACATTGTGTTCTGGAGAATGTTCAATTCAATCGTAAAATGTAATTTAATAAATAACGAAATCACACATACCTACTTCTTAATATAATCTTCACAAAGTTGTATGTATGTATTAGTCATCTGTCGTAAGCCATTATTGCGAATAAAGTGGACATTCTGAACATCACAAATGAAGAATATAATATATACCTACACTTATCTACTCCTGCTAACTCTGACCTTAAAGAGTAACATTTCATAATCGCTATCTTGTTATTGTTCTCATTACTGTATATAGATGCATTTGATAAAGTGATCCTAGAAGTGATACAATAATAGATGGGGAGTGAATAAGATAGTTCTATAATATTTCTACTTTTGATAGAAAATAGTAGGTAGGTGCATTACAATAAAGCAATATTGCGTGCAATAAATTGTATCCTATTCAGAGTAGTGAGTAGGTACCCATGTCTACCAATTATTTATTGTAAGGAAATGTTCAGTTTTTCACAAACAGTGGGTATCAAATGTCTTCATAGATATTATATACATACTTATTTATACTAATCATACCTTCAGTTTTCCAACGAAGAATCAGTAAATTATATTAATGACGCAGGTTTTTTTTCTGTATAGGTATAGTCTTAATATAATAATACATCAAATATTATTTATTACCTACATATCTATTAAAATGCATTCCTACAGGTTGGTAATTAAATATACTATTACTATATCAATACAGGCCATATCCCACAAAAGGGGTAGCCAGCGGACCAGCTGCATGTAATAATCATGCAAGCTGTACTCTCCATGCCAACATAATTAAATATTAACCTCCCTGCATTTATTGATAAATTTTATTATTCGATAAGATTTTAATACTTAATTAAATTCTATTTCTTCGATGAAAACTATAAGTATAATAAATAATAATAATACTATATTGATAAAAAAAAATCATGAACAATTGGCGAGCTTATTGCCTGGAGGCAATATCTTCCAGCTAAACAAAATAGCATCTAGAGAGGTAAGAAATGATGACCACAAAAGTAATATTTTTTTTAATGAATCGACTCACCAAATTCACATAGGCAATTCACCACGAATGGAGTAATGAAATGTTTTATTATTGTTGATATGCTGTGACTATTTAGATAATATTGTGTTCAGCATCGCTTGGTAAATGATAAGATATCGTGTATATCATCAATTCAGTATTAATAATGATAGTAACTAACCTATAGGATTGCCTGAAAATACTTCCAATAACAAAACATCGAATGCGAATAGACGCATTTTTATTTACGTAATAATAATATGATTATCTTATCTGTATAACGTTGTTTACATGGATAAATAATAAATACATAAACTTCCTGCACAGAAAACAAAATAAGTATAAAAATAAGTGGGGAAAATTCACTTCAAGTTCCCCTTCCCCCCAAATTAACAAACTATGTTTGACGGAAAACCAGACTGTTAACATTTTTTTTTGTTTTGTTTTCAGGTCCCCCATTTTGGACAAAGATATTATACTTTATAATAATCACCGTACCGCGGCTGTGATCAAATATTTATTTGTATTTTGTGTAGGTTGGTACAGCTATTCTATGTGTGTATAATAACTTGGGTTAGTTGGAAGATATCGCGTCCCTGCGATAAACTCGCCCATTGTGCAAAATATTTGTATATACCATGTTGTACCTAATCTCATTCTTTTTGTTTAAATATTTTGTACAATAAAGTTTATTATTATTATTATAATGTTCGTCAGTAAAAGTTTCTTTATTTTCATTAATTATTTCGGATAGTTCAAACGACTTTCGGAAATTATCTAAATTTATTTATTGACCACTGAGAGTGTTAGTTCCATCATATGTTTACCTCAGGAAATTAAACATCATTTGTTTCCTTTTCTATTCCTTAATTTCTATCCCGGAGATATAGTGAGACATTTAACCTTTATGAGAATTTACTCAGTAGTTCCTTAAAAACTAATGGGCTGATTGATGGTATTACTGAAAATTAGATTATTTGAGAGGGCAACAGCTCAGATTATTTTACTTTGATGAATTAGATCCTTTTGGTTTCGGTTTTCACGGTTATTGTGGATCTTCATCATCCTTCTGCAATATCGAGGCCATTTTTTCGTAATTTATCCACACTAATACTAATTTTGAGATCCAAGGGGAGCAACTGTCTCTGGGTATGGCCTTGGCATGTAATCAAAATTTTATCTATATATCCATAAAAATATCCCAAAAGAAACTCACTTTGAATTTATAATTTTATACGCGGCGGCAGAATTGCCATCCACACTTCTCAGCATTATACAACCAGATAAGTCTCCATATGATCAGTCATGGTCACACAAAAACTTAACAGTCTAATGCCGGGAAAAATTCACCTATCCAGATATACAGGATATCAAAGGATTAGGCTCAAAACGCGGGATCAAAATACCAGCATTGTGCCTGAAATATCTGTGTTCAAAAACTTTTTTACAATATTACGAGTAGGTATTTACTATAATAGATTTTTGAATTTTAATATACAAATTAACCGGTAAATCTAATTTTTGTAAATTATTTATTAAAGATTTATTTATTTTAGAGTATTGATTCGATAATCGATTGTATTAAATATTATAAAATATATCTACTAAATAAAGTGTATTATAAATACCTACTAATTTTTGTTATCATATTCTGGTAATAATGACGAGTCGATGACAGCTGTAGTGATACATAGCGTCTATCCATTTCGTTCCGCAGTTGACCTGACGCTGGTTGCATGGGACGCGTCGGTCGTATCGGTTGACGCTAAGGAAAATACATTAGGTACACACTTTCAGTATATATTTCACAATACTGAAGATCAGTTTCCACACATGTTGGGGTGACTTTTCCTAATCCAATTAGAAGTATTTAAAATATATTATATACAAGGTGAAATAAAACTGATGCAAGAACTTTGTAAAATTGAAAGTATCAACAATATGAGTTAACTTTGTAAATAAACATTTCAAAGGAAAATCATTTCTCATATACCCTTCGAAGTATATAACTGTGTTGTGAACTTTTCTATTATAAACTTATCAAATAAATGTGAGTGATATTGAACTATTTCAATTGAAAAAATGATTTATGTTAAACAAGAATGATATTCAGATTAAGTTAAATAAAAGTATTAATGTATGTTTTACAAATCATCAAGGAATATAGGTGATTCTGTAAAAGCTACTATCAAATAGTTAGATGTTAGCATAATATAAATTTATTATTTAAATTGTTTATCTTTGGAAGTCATCACATATATTAAAAGGTAAGTGTTTGAATTAACATTTATTTAAATTTGTCAATTATTTTTTATCGTTTATTTAAATATGTATATAAAAATATCATCACGATTTTTGTTATGTTAATAATATCATATACCAATATGAATGGATCGAATGATTATTTAATTTTAATTTGTAGATATTTATCCTTAATATTAATTTGTCTTTTCATTTAGCTATAGTTTTTAAAATGAAATCATTGGTCGGCAGTGGAATTGGAACCATTCTCTCTATTATTCAAGACTCCACCATCAGGGTGTCTACGAATTCAATTATTTCAACTTAATACAAATATTATTTTAAAACGATTAATTTGGATATCTACCACAAGCTTTTGCAGAGTTGTAAAGCTCTCTAATTTATCTAGATGAAAAGAATTGAATATCGTTTATCTATAACTTATGATCAATGGGTTCGGTATTTCACTGTTCATCTCTCGTTTTTTTTATACTTTTTATAATACAAAGGTATCTCAACTATTTTATATAGGTGGGTATGCTATATTTTCGCAACGAATATTTAAGTATAAAATGTGCCTATATATATAAAATTGTATATTAAGTATTTATGTTTGTGTGGGTGTGCAGATATATTAAAGTGTATATATTGAAATTTTGTAAAAGGCGTAAGCCGTATGAATATTCGGTTAGTAAATAAATTTAATTTTTTATTTATTTCATACCTAATGATTTAATGAACCTTAAACGAAAAGTATAAGAGATGTGCATAGTACCGGTTGCAACATACGGCCTAGAAACAGTGACACTGACCAAACAGAGCACCGAGAAAATAAGGGTTACCCAAAGATCCATGGAAAGAGCCATGCTGGGCATCACCCTGAGAGACAGAGTTAGAAACGAAACGATACGGCAAAGAACAAAAGTAACAGATATTGCCCAACGTATCGCATGTCTCAAATGGCGGTGGGCAGGTCACATGGCCAGAGATCCAGAAGATAAGTGGTCAAAGAGGGTCTTAACCTGGAAACCAAGAACAACTACCAGGAGTGTAGGAAGACCACCACTACGATGGAGGGATGACCTGGTCAAGTACGTCGGTGTCAACTGGATGCAGAGAGCCCAAGATAGAGCGGCGTGGAAGGCGATGGAGGAGGCCTTCGTCCAGGAGTGGACGGGAGTAGGCTAGGAAGAAGAAGAAGAAGAAATAAATTTAAATAGATATAATTATATCCGTAGATATGTTTTGATATATTTTTTTTTGTATGTTTATTTAATGACCTCTATTTTATAATCTTGACTTCGGAAGGATGGGGAAAACTATTTTTTTTTCAAATATTCTGCTCTAAATTCACCGCTAAGCGCATAATTTATAATTTTATTATCCATTCATAGATACACCGCCACCATCAAGACATCTTAACATGAGTTATAATTGAAATTTAATTCCAAAATATGGACTTAATTCCAAACCTTTGCCTCCGACAAAAATATTTGCAGAAGAATTAGATTTTTTCTACGTATTAATTATTGTCAATTTGGTGATAATTTCCTTAGTTATGCCGCGTTAAAAGCTAGTAAACAATGAAATACCTTTACCTAAGTAGGTATACATAAGTATCTTCAGTAATTTCGTTAAAAGAATAAGTATGCAACGGTGCACAACATTCATATTATATCCAATGATGGGAATGATGCGTGATAGGAAGATGACCCTTTAAGTGTTGATAGTGATAAAATGAATAAAGATGAACAATACATTTCAAATACAATGATATACGGATTACCTCCATGTACATAATATATATATACCTAGTTACGTAGATCTACAAGCACTTTTGCAATCAATATCTAGCACCTTTCTATCTTTACGTTAAAAAAATATGTACAAATACTTCGTATTCTCAGTAAGTTTTCGAGTGTCCTTTAAAATGGAGATATTCGTAAAAAGAGGACTATTTAAACGGGTGACCGAAAATAGAAATATATGACTAATAATAAAATGAATCGATTACTACTAACTTGTACGATAACACAACAAGTGGCCGACTTATAAAGAGTGACAAATAATTATAATCATACTGCAAATAATCAAATAAGCCACAACTGTACCTACTATTTAGGAAATCAGCGACAAAAAATATTAAATGAAAATTATATACTAAATCACTCGGAAACGAGTGGATGGCCTTGAGAAGAATAGAATAGAAAATTATTTACCCTGATAATATGTATAAATTATATTATTATACCGAGTGCATGACATATAATATCAAAAGAAATACGTCAATTCAATTTTAATTCTTATTTTGTATTTATTTTCAATTATGTGTATTTTTATGTTCTTTTTATTTTTGAGATACATTATGTACTCTTATTTGTAAACCTAAATACATCTTCAATTCTTCACATTACACTACCTGCGTGTATGCTTATATCGCGAATGTGGAGCAAGTAAGCAGCGGGGTGCGAACCCGTGATCATAAACGAGTTGCCATAAATAAAATGCACCTCGTTTTAAATACTATATTGTCAGACAATTTTCGATTTATTTTTCGGCTACAACGCTGTCACCTAAACAGTAATATGGTATTGAGCTGAACAAAGCAGTAATTTGAAATGGAAAGCTTCCTTCTTTAGAAGTCAAACTAAATATAAGGTGGTTCTGAAATTTTGCGTGTATTGCATATTACATAGTTAATTTTATTATTGAACAATCTATAATGAGGAATATTTTTTAAGAGATCTTATCTTTGTTTCTAGTGGAAATTGAGATTATTGAGAGATAAAATACACTACCTGATTATTTTGGTCAATCTTTTGAACCATGAAGGTCTGATAAAAGAAACAAAAATCCAAAATACTTCTTAAAGTTGGTACACTCATTATATAAATGTTTTTTTGTTTTCGTCTAAATTGGAAATCATACTTACGAAAACCTATTGGTAAGCATCGTAACACCTTATACTCTCCTCTCTACCCTGTTAGTGATACATATCTTGCGATTGAACCATACCTATCGTAATATAAATCATACTTATGAATGGGCTTTTTTATATGCTATGATATCGCAGCTTAAACCTAGATATACGAAAACAGAGCGGTAAAATGAAATTAAGAAGTAATCGAAATTATGACCTTATTCTGATATTCTTATACCAAAATGATAACTTAATTATGGCTGTATTGATTGAGTCGACGTTGATTTTGTAAAACTCCATTATATTGATAAAATGAAAACAAAATTGTTTTTGGTTTTACTACGATTTATTTGTTAAATAAGTTACCAGGTTTCGACCTATGAGGTCATTGTCAAACTCTTTGTTTGTTTTTTGTTTTCATTTCATTTGTTTTCATTATATCAATTAATTATGGCTATTTATTGCACACACATTTTACATATAAACGCACATTCGACAATGTATACATAATTAATATCAAGCGAATCAATTTAAATAATATATAAAAGAAGTCATCCGTCTCAAAAAAACTCATTGTAATTTAATAAAAACAACTTTTTCGAGATAAACTCGAGATTTACTTGGGTCAGTGGAAGTAAAATGTACCGTTATTTTTGGAAATAATAAATCTCTTTATCATATTTATCGACTATACGTGAGGTATTGTTTATATGTTAAGCCCAGTCATGTTGCTAATGAAGTTATATTTAAATAGATATTATGAATTAATTATTAATAATATTTATAATTTAAATTACTCATTTAACATGCCAATAATTCAACAAGAAAATAAAGAGTAAAGCAATAATTAGATTGTTGCAAATGATGTTGAACCAATGAGCTTACATGACGAGTAGATATACTACACCGAAATAGAGCAAAACATCTAGAGATAAAATACATAATAAATACCTTAGTTAAAACTACTAATGTTTTCAATATACAGAAATATGATTGATATTTCATAATTAAGACAATATTTTGGCCTGTGGCTATTTTAATTCAATGTTACGATTTACTTAATTAAAATTAAACACTTATTTGTAGTATATCCACGGTGACTTTTTATTGGACGCGAGCCGGCTTTCAAGAGCTTCCGCTCTCATCATCAAGCTTTTCGCCAGCTTGATGATGAGAGCGGAAGCTCTTGAAAGCCGGCTCGCGTACAATAAAAAGTCACCGTGGATATACTACAAATAAGTGTTTTATTTTAATTAATTCAACATGAATTTCCACCAAGTACCGTCGGTTGAAAATATCAACTTTATTTGTTACGATTTACGTTTAAAAAAAATAATCTTAATCGAAATTCCGTCAAATTTGAGTGATTTTTGATCATTGATAATAAAATGGGTCTGAAAAGATAATCTAAATCACTGTTTACATTATTTTATCCTATTTTATATTGTGATAAAATAATATTTTGTTAACGACGCAAATTAAAAACAAACGAATTATCATAACGGATTAATATAATTGTTAATATGCAATACATTGTTATGTGCAAAAGGAATAAAAAAAAACATTATCTCTCCTGACGATTAAAATTATGAGTCTGAGTATTTTACAAAAATAAATATTTATTAATGCAATATACTCGACGGTTTAAAGCACCGAAGACACATGTCCACACTTGACAGTTTCCAGAAAGTAGGTTTTCAAAGTTTGAGATTTTCAATTAGTTAACTAATTTAAATTAATTAAGAAGATTCCTTGATGGACATGTGCTTTTTCATAATTAAAAAAGTGAATACAAATGTATTCTCAAATATTGTACGTGACATGTTACATCTGTGCACAAATAAATGTTTATTTATGAACATGTGACATTTGTTTTTATTAAATATTACGATAATGTTATAAGTGTTATTGCTAATTATGTACTCAGGACAAAAATGACTTTCCAACTGATCTTGTATAATTATAACTAATTTTACGTAAAAAGTGGATATGTGTCTTTTATGCTTTAATCCATCAATATATATTAGATACCTTAAACGTGTTTTGTTTAATAATCAATTGAATTATTCATTATTCAGATAATAAGTGGAATTATTTGCATATAATACATAATTATATCAACTGTATACGATATAATTATATTATTAGAACTAATAAACGTAATGTTGGTCGGTCATATTCTTTTCTTTTTTGCATGTTTTTGAGTATTTTTCTTCTACATACTGTCGACAATCTAACTGTCGAATTTTGATTAATTCTCAAATTTAAATAGGTACACATTATTGGGTATAATATGGTATAGAAACAAAATAAATATTTTGTAGCAAGAACACAAACTAGATACATATGTTAATAAACTAAAGTAGCACGATTGCTATGATTTTTTTTCTTTTTCAGTTTTTGTTTCATCATTTTTTACTGATACTGCCTTGGTCAAAATATGTTATTTATGTGTTAACTGAAATGTTTAATAATCACAAGCATAATACATCTCACTCAGCTGACATCCAAAAATCACGTGACACAATTCTTAAATTCCTAGCGTTGTGGACCATAACATATCATGTATCGAGTTGATAAAGATCATGAAAGTTAAAATTACATGTTTCAGAAAAACAAATCACTCAAATTGTTATTTTTTTCTATTGCTGAATCCAGCGATTTTCCAATTAAAATAATTACAAGTTCGAATCATAATTAAGGTAATTCTTAGTAAAACATTTACATAAATAATCATTTATTTATGCTTAGTGGTACTATTTTTTTAAATATATTTTTTAAGTATTTAGATTTATTGAAAATCGTTGAACATCACCTGATACAGATAAAATAAAACATAGGTACATTTGCGTCTCTTGAGGAAGTACTTCCTTATTTAACTTAACTCGTTTATGAAGATATGAGGACAAATTGTTTATGAGAATATTAAAAAAATGAGCGGATGCAAGAGGAGTGTTGAAGATAGAATGCGTGTAAATAAGTTAGAATGCTTTGGACATGATAGAACAAATGGATGAGAAAAGGATGTCCAATTTGAAAGAGATGGTATGAGGAAGCGCGGGCGTCCAAGAACCACGTGTCTTGATCACTTGGATGAATTTCTTAAGGACGATCACATGAGATCACACTATACACATGTAAAGTAAGAGAAATCGACGTGTGTGTATGAGAAGTTATATGAATCTAGAAGTATGAAAGGATAGATTTTTATGACGTTCCACTCTCTCTGCTTACTCCACTTGGGACACGGCGTGAGGATATAGATAGACTCACAAATTATTTTTGTACAATATCATTATAATTATCTATAATAATAATTTATACAGATGTCATAAAACATGACGATGCTAATCTTGGAAACGAGTCTTTATATAATCAAATGCGGGTAGGTGTTCTCACCTAGTGGAATAAACATATGAAAAATTCTTTGTTTAGTAGCTTTGCCTTATTGCTTAATTCAAAATATCTATGCATCTCTGTTTATCTGTGTTTTTTTTTTGGTGGTGTAGGTTGGATCATAAAATAATAAATACATTAAAGTAGTGTGGCACACAGAACAATAAATATACTGGGTGGATAAATAATTTGTCACTTTGCAATAATTATAAAGGTGTAAAAAATGTGCTAATACAATCCCGATACAATCCAATAAATAGGTGGATACTGTAATACCTATTTGTTGGATTGTATCGGTATAATATGTAATATCCAAAATGAGGAAACAGAAAAAATATAATCTGGATAATGGCATCATCGCAGATTTTTACGATTTTAGTGAAATGAAATATTTGATGTACGAGATTATAGATCACACCTTTTTGCTGGGAGTTTCAGGTGATGGATACGATATACAGCGCCCTTGAGGTCATGTTATGAGTAAACGGCGCTTTACAAATTGTCCATATATATAGATCAGATTAGGTTTGTTTCCAATAATTTCCGATTTTCATTCTTTACAAACATGATTAAATGTTTTATGAAACCTTTCATTGAGATGGTCGGTAGTCTTGGAATTTAATTTGGCAGATCTCAGGTTCAATTCCTCCCTCTGCAATTTATCAAAAATCAGGATTTTCACCATCCAATCAAGACATGAATATCATTCTTAAACGAGGCTTCGTGAAAAAAAAACGAAATGACAAAGAGTCAAGGCGTAACCATGTATACAGTATGTACAGACCCCTACTTAGTTATAACTCATCAAAATATATTCTACAAGTGATTATCTAACCATCACACATAACAACATACAGTACCTACAAAATATTAATATTTTTTTTTTACATGGACATCATGCAAGTACGAAAGAGAATATTAATGTTATCATGACCGAATTATATAAGAACATACATATACCTATCTCACGACGTCATTCAGATTCTATTGAGATATAGTTAACTTAAATTAAAACTATTCGTAAATACAGGACCGATTCTAAAACCTTAATAAAGGTTGTTCAACAAGAACTTTGTTTTTTAATTGTGGCAACACCAGCAACATGATAGTTTTGACATTTAATTTTTTGACGTATTCGTAGTGGATGCATTGGCAATTGTTGCGATGAATTCAATTTCGCTTGAAAATCGCATTAAAATAATTAAAATCCATTATGAAAATGGTGGTTCTGCTAAAGTGACATTTCGTCAAATTCGTGATATTTTCGGACAACATAATCGTCCTTCTGAGACCGCTATTAAGAATTTGGTCGCTAAATTTGAGTCGACAGGCTCGATACAAAATGTGTTAACACCAACGCGTGTACGACCGGGTCGTTCAACTGAAAACATCGCAGCCGTGAGCCACAGTGTTGAAGCAGATCCAAATTTGTCAATTCCTCGACGTTCTCGACAATTGGGGTTATCCAAAACCACCACATGGCGAATTTTGCGTAAGGATTTGGCTTTGAAGCCTTACAAGGTTCAACTGGTGCAGGAATTGAAGCCGAACGACCATTCAAATCGCCGTAGATTCGCTCAATTCATTCAGGAACAACCCGCTGGTTTTTCTGAAAAAATCATTTTTTCAGACGAAGCCCATTTTCACTTGTCAGGGTACGTCAACAAGCAAAATTGCCGCATTTGGGCTTCTGAAAATCCTAGAGCAATTATTGAGAAGCCGTTGCATGCACAGCGTGTCACTGTATGGTGCGCTATGTGGTCTGGAGGCGTGATTGGGCCGTTTTTTTTCGAAGATGAGACTGGAAATGCGGTAACGGTCAATGGATCACGCTATCGCAAGATGTTGACAACTCAATTTTGGCCTATTATTGATGACGTGGATATCACTGACATGTGGTTTCAACAGGACGGTGCCACATGTCACACAGCCAATGAAACGATCAATTTATTGCAAACCAAATTTCCCGATCACATGATTTCACGAAACTCAGCTGTTAAGTGGCCAGCCAGATCGTGTGATTTAACGCCACTGGATTATTTTTTGTGGGGCTATGTTAAGGACAGAGTCTATACGGAGCCAATCGAATCGATTGCAGCCTTAAAACTCAAAATCCGTGATGTGATTAGCGAAATAGTCCCGCCATTTTGCCAAAAAGTGATTAAAAACTTTGATGAAAGAATCGACATCTGTCAGCGTGCTCGTGGTGGACATTTGTCAGATATCATTTTTCATGCATAATTGCCAAACTTTTCTCTTTGTAATTCAATAAAAATTTTAATCATCTTCATCAAATTTTTTTGTTTTATTTTGTTTTAAAAAACAAAGTCCTTGTTGAAAAACCCTTTATAAAGGAAGAGATGCAACTCGAGCATCCAAGAATTATATAGTTTAACCATTGACAATAACTGAGGTATCATGTTGTTTGAACAATGAAACTTAATTTATGTGTACATTATTACTTTGAAACTTAATTAATTATGTAAGCTGCTGATGAAATAAAATATAAAAGAAGTGAATGAATTTGCATGAATGTGAAGAATCGATAAAGAAGTAAGTATCTACATCTCCAGTGTTCAGCTGTTCTCATGTTTTCATGGTGATCTTCTACAGGTGATGGGGGTACGGGTATGTCACGTCGTATTGAAGGTCCATTATTTCTATTATATCTGTACACTGTGGCACCTACGTAGAACTGATGAGACTGGCTGAAAACAGAAAGGAATGGAGAAGAAAATCCAAACTCGTTGCAGACCAATCCAATGGATTGTAACTCGTTATATATATCTCATTATGAACTAAAATGAAATTTAAGTAGGTATTATGAAATGCGATACTTTCTGTTTGTATTTCTGTTCATTTTTCAGTTCCTTTTCTGTGGAGATAAATCATTCGAATTTATTTTAATCATCTAGGTAGGTATTTTAGTATACAAGTTCAAATTGGTACATAAATTTACATAAAAGGGCCAATGTTATATCTTATTATCTCGTGTTAAATAACCTTGGATAAGATACATAATATTGACATCAAAAGTAAACAAACAACAAATATCGTAATGTTAAATTACCTGAGTATTGACAGATTAAATACATTCGCTAAAACCGGCTCAGTTCATTATAATGATTTTTACACAGGTTTTATTGTTTATAATAATATATATGCTTTCGACTTATTGAACGGACGCTATTTAGTTTCAAAATAGGTGACAGCGTATTGTAATCAATTAGTGTTTACTGGTGAAGTATGAAACACGTGATATAGTATAATTCAATGAAATAAATTATTAAATGTCATAAGTAGGTAGGTACTTATACTTACTTACCTAGTTTTATATATCTCAGATGTGAAAGAACTTTATTTAATAAACAAATGTGTGCAATGAATGCATTATAATAATATCTAACATTACAATTATAACTGTAATTACACGAATAATAAATAAGTTTATTATATCATTTTACAAAATAAAATATTGAGTATTATATTTATTTATTAAATATGAACGAAGCGCACAAGAAGAAGAAATTTATCCTATCGGTAAGTCACAATAATTTATCTCTATTATTTTTTTAACAAATTATCAGAATGTTTTACGCATCAGGAATCACAAAGCACATAAATAACTGTTAATGTGTTAAATTATGCATATAGATGTGTTATCACTTTTATTCTAATCTTTTGAATTAAATGTCGGTATCTATATACCTACCTAATCCTATATCGTATCGAGAGGTTAAGAAGTATCAAATATTAATTACATCATAGATTAGAGTGTTGATTGTCATAATATTATAAATGATTTTTACTCATTTCAAGTACTTATACACAATAAGTAATTAGAAAGAAATAACAATATTTAATAATACTGATTAAGAATATTACTAAATAAACACCTCATTTGCACAATCAACAAATTACACTAACGCCCTTTTTTTAAATAGGAAACAGAAATAGTTTTCCGATGCTTATAAATCGGCTTGGGCTGGCCATCAGTTATAATAATATTTATAATGTTGTAACTATTTGTTTCCAAAAAATAAGCAATTTCAACTTAATATTTGCAATTTATTCTGGTCACTGCATATTTTTCGTTTTTTTTTTAAAAAAATACTAAGTAAGTATTCACATGCCTATGGAGTATGGATCAAGTATTTAAATTTTTGGTTCCAGAATTACTCACCAAAAACACCTTATTTTCACATTTCATTTATCGTTTCTTTAATCTGTGTTTGTAAACAACAGCAAAAAAATTACAACAATTCCCCTCAACGTTCCTAACGATCTGATATCTGTATAGATCGCGAATTGTTGTCATTTTTTTAATATAACACATATAAATCATCATCATCCAATAAAAGCATCTTACTCTTATTTAATCGGATTTAAAGATATGTAATATATGTACGCTAATTGTGTCTGAATAACATAAAAAATAATAAAACAATCAATATTTAGAAATTCATATTGGAATGTCATTGTCTTCTACAATACTTACCTACATATAATTTATATATATATTATATATATAATAATATTTGTTATTTAGCATAATATTCATAAAAATACCATCACTTCATACTATAAAAAGTTCATAAATATAGGCGCAAATAATGTGAGTTTTAAATCAACACTAATGAATAATAATAATATTTGACTTATGGAATCTAAAAACATTAATTTGAATATTTGTTAGTTATGTAACGCCTATATAAAAAAGATGTATCAATGTCGCACAACGCATAACGTTTATATAACAACCGGTTATAGTTTTGGATGACACTGAATAGAAGTAGTTATATAAATGTGAATATTGTGGATACATCACGGTACTTAAGCATCATCAATTTGGAATTCGCCTGTCGTTTCTACAGATATGATAATGTCAATTAGTGGGGTCATGACAATTCACTATAATGCATATATAACCTGTAGGTACTACAGACTGAGACCTAGTCGCGTTAGTACCTACCTGTTCAGATACCTAATTCTATACTAAAAACCCCTAGACAAACCGCACTTGGCGATCGACTACAAACGAATTTTCGACAATAATAGTAGATTGTCGAAAAGTTAGTCAGTAGTTGATTGCCAAGTAGGTACGGTTTGTCCATAATCTTATCAACTACCTATGTTAGACACATACAATTAGATATATTTTCTTGATAATCATTAGCAATTTTCATTTGGTTATCAGTTTATATGAGTGTTTTTAAAATAACAAAACTTACAATTTTTGCATTGTAATATAAGGTTAAGGTACTCTTGAGGCTACGAAAATCTCTAAATTTTGACATTTGCAAGATATTGTAATCGATAAACTTCTACGTCTATTGTGAGAAATTATGGTTGAATGAGGAATTTTCATAATTAAATAGTGTAACAGAAAAATCGTTCTTATATAAATTTGAAACATCCTTGCGGGTTGAAAGATATGTTTCACTTGGTGGTGTTTGCTTTCTTTACAAGCTATCATTGATTCGACATATCACAATTTTTCCATAGGTCTATGGTATTTGTGGGTTGACAGTGATATCTTCTGCAATTGGCAAGTGTTTTTTACACCCAACATGGCTCAATTCGACTAGATTTTGTTCGCATCTAAAAAAACAAGATATCAAAATAGTTTTACATATGCACATAATGTAACAAAGCAATTACATACAGATTTGCCAGTTAAGGATACACGTATACTAATATATAGTAGTAAAATGACTAATAAAATGGAGTTACTTGGAATATTGATTTCTGCGAATTGTCATATCGATATGTGAATGAGTTGTACAAATACCTATCCCAGTTTACAAAAATGTTATATAATTAGAACGAAACAAACACAAATATAAAATACGTATAAGATGACTCAGGTTAAATTTATGAATAAATTATTATTATATAATATAGGCTTGTCCAACCCGTGGCACGAGACTGCTACGAATGTGGCCCGACAACAAATCGTTTACTTGAAAATAATACGAGATTTCGAATGCAAATACCATTAATTATACTGCAAATGCATCTTCACTTTCGTACTGATTTGTAAAGATTCAGAAATCGAATGTACCTACATAGGTATCGCGTTTTTTAACTATACTAAACAAATCCGAGATCACAAAATATTTCAAATTTCTTCATTTTGAAAGTTTCAAGAAAAGGTATCGAAATTTTGAATGCAATGAGAATAACAAAGCTCTGATAATTCAGACCTTAAAAAATGTCTCCACTTTTTAAAACAAATATAAGAAATTTGGGAATTGGATACGTAAAAAAGGTTCTCACTTTTTAAAACTCAGCCAAATATAAGAAATTTGGGAATAGGATACGTAGGTTCTCACTTTTGAGTCAATACATCGTTGAATGTATAAGTGCATTTTATGGCCCAAAACAACTTATCTTGTTTCTTATGTGGCCCAAGGAAACTTAAAGGTTGGACATCCCTGATATAATAGAAACAGGTATTTATTATCACGTAGGCCACAGGTACTACATATATTAAGGACAGCTTTATATGATGTTTTTTGTTGCAATATTTTTGCCAACTTCGCAACAGTTATATAAACTACACCGTAATATAAATAAATCTACGATGAATCTTAAATTGCAAATAAAAACAATGTGCTTACAATTTTTGTGATATGCACAAGTGGAGATTCAATAACTTAGTTTTTATAGTCAGACAGACGATTATAAACCATGAAATTCCCAAAATAAAATAGATTTAATTTATTTATTAATTTTCACTGTACATTAATCGCAAAACATACAATTTTAATATAGAAGTGCTTTCAAAATGAGGGCGAAATTATCGCAAAAGCGTGATCTCTTTGAACTAACCCAGAAATATAGAATTAAAAAAATAATTTTGTAAAAAACTTTTATAATATTTAGTAAAAAGGATACACATGTGCATATACTTATCGGTGTAGAAAAAGTACTTATACATTTTAATATGCGCCAATATTTTGAGTATATATTTCATTGATTGATTTAGGTTTTCTTTTTGTTGTTTTTTTTGTGTGAATTAATTATTATAAAAAAATATGTACGAACTTTATTGCTGTAAAAAGTTGGGGCCGTAGATGACATATATATGAGGTGATGTTTTACTTCATTTTACTGGGTAAAGTTGGGAGACTTGGTTGGTATATATATTTAAATGTGTGTGTGTGGTGAAAGTTTTACTCCATTACAAATCAGCGATGAAGCTTTGAATATCATATATTTGTTATATTTTAAAAAGCACAACCTGTTCATGCATTCGTTATAAAATAAGTAAAGTGTAACGATAAATAAAGTTGTCATTAATTGTGTTTAAAATATTTTGTATTTAATGATTTCTCAAGAGTTATGTTATGTATGATGTTTGGCACATTTATATATTATTTACGGTATTGACCTGATGTACACTACGTTCATTATTTATTTTTTTGCATTATGTTAATAATATTTGCTATGCTTCTATTGTTAAAAATAAATACCTAAATATATCAAAAAAGTACACTAAAGTAGCATTCACATTGCTTCACTTTGGATGATCATCCAGAGTGTCAGGGTCAAACCTGTTCATCGAAAGTGAACAGGTCTGTTCACATTTGTTCATCCTATGCTTTCACTGCCATGCCAACACTCTCACTCATGTTGTATGTAGTTTGACGTATTTTCGTATAAAAATAATTACACAAATTCAAAAATGAAAAATAACACTTAAATAAATTAATATAGCTCTCGACTGCATAATAATTTTGTACATGATTCTGACATTCAATACAAATTCATAGAGAATTAAACAAATAATAAGATAAAACTTGTTTATGGTCGTTTCAGTGAAAGGACCTTTCATCAAAATTATGACGAGTGGTAATCTCTTTCCTCCGTCATCGCTAGTGATCACTAGCGATGAAACGCCTGTTCACACCTGTTCATCTTGGAGGATCATCCGGAGTGATCACTGAAAGTGAACAAATGTGAACGACCCTTTAGATACAGAAGAGTTCAAAACCTTATTCTTATTTTTCAGGTGCTGAATATGCAGCCTAAACGGTTGCATTGGCGCCTTACAGTGCCTTCAGTTGTGGGTGCTCTAATAGCCGGAGTCGGAGCAGGACTAGCCATTTTCTGGAACGAATTGTTCTTCTCCATTCTTGAAAGTGTAAATAAAATTCAGTTTATGATTTTACTATTTAATATGGAAACTTTAATGTCTGTTATAGTAATGTACATAACATACTCAAATTGTGCTCAAAGACTTGAGATAAAAATAACATTTTGCTTCATCACTTCATACATATTATTACTATCACAAATAATACAGTTACTTATATATATAGGTACCTAGCAGTAACGAATATATTTTTTATTGTTTTTAATGAACACATGTACCTACGTTATAATACGAAAAGGTAGTGAGCAAATTAATTAATTTCGGTTTATTTTGCATTTTTAGTAGATAAAGATACGTATGTAAGTACAATATTTTCAGAGCAGCCAGAAACTACAAAACTCTGTCGAAACAGTAAAGTATAAAATCTAATGAATAGATTATTTAATAATCTGAGATTTTAATGATCTACTAACAAATCAACAGGATTACGTTCAATGTCAAAACAAGATTATACTTTACATAATATGTCCTAATTGGCTGTTACGTGTTCGATTCTATGAAAAACTGTTAAAAGTTCAGTGGGCCTAGTCAAAACACATTAAAGCGTTACGTTTTCGTTTTCGTTTTCAAACAAGACGAGGTTGCGAGAACGCGTCAATTTTCGGAGCTAAAATACACAAGTAGCTCCGAAAATTGACGCGTTCGAAAACGAAACGAAAACGTAACGCTTACATAAATGTGTTTTGACTAGACCTACAGATATTCTATTCTATTTTTCTCAAGGCCATCCACTCGTTTTCGAGTGATTTAGGAACCTACAGATATATCTATGTAGTAGTTATGATGTTACGTGTTTGTTCATTACAATAATTATAGTGCTGTTACGGTGATAAAAAAGTGAAAAATTATTTATCTACATATCTTTACGAGTTGTAAACATTTATCTATACAAGTTTTTGGTCACCGGAGGATAATTTTTTAGATTCCGATGAGTCTTCTCTCTCTCAAAGTGTCTAGGTCGTGTCTTGTGATCTAAGTACTTAACTGGTTTTCAGTAGAAAATGTTCGCTAAAGCAGATTTTGTTATATAGTTAACGTCACTTGCATGTCTGACTATAGCGAAATAATTGGATTAAGTGAAACATAATACATTCCATAGGGAAAGCAGAAATCGAAAAATTAACTTATACGCTATCTTACTAGTTATATTGAAATAAAAAATGTCATGTATTATAATTTGATTCAAACTACGTAGGTATGCATTTATATTTAAAAAAAAAAAAACATTATAAACTGAATATTGTGTACGAGCAAGTAATATGGTTACAAAAAAATCAAAAAGAAAGCATGTCGCTTATGAACTAACACGAAATAAATAAAAATGAATGTAAAAAGCAAAAATTAGAAAGAAACGAAATAAAAAATAAAACTATAAATAGGTATAATAGGTATAAATATAAAATATACTTATATTCTTACGAAAAACTAAAACCGTACTTATATGACGAAAAAAATTGAAATAAAAAAAGACTAAGGGAGGTAAATTTGTTTACAAAATGAATTTGAAGTTATATGGGAGTCTGCTCCAGAGCCCTGGGGCCGTAGACAAACCCGCACTTGTCGATCGACTACAAACGAATTTTCGACAATAACTGCAATAATAACGCTTAATTACATGGTACGTGTAGGTAGATTGTCGTAAATTCGTTTGTAGTCGATCGACAAGTGCGGGTTTGTCTACGGAACGACTTGTTCTTCTCCATTCTTGAAAGTGTAAATAAAATTCAGTTTATGATTTTACTATTTAGTATGGAAACTTTAATGCCTGTTATAGTAATGTACATGACATACTCAAATTGTGCTCAAAGACTTGATAAATGCAAAAAAAGAAATTGGGAGATAAAAATAACATTTTGTTTCATCACTTCATAATATTATTACTCATCATCATCATCATCATGTCAGCCTCCCTGCGTCCATTGTTGAACATATGCCTCCCCCATTGATCTCCACAGCTCTCTATCCTGGGCAGACCGCATCCAGCCGCCCCCTGCAACCCGTCTTACGCGTCGTCCGACCATCGTGCTTGAGGCCTACCAACACTTCTTCTGCCTGTTCTAGGTCTCCACACCATAACTTTCTTTGTCCACCTAGAGTCTGTGGTTCTGGCCACATGACCAGCCCAACTCCATTTCTGACTAGAAACTCTGTGAACGACATCGACGACCCTGGTCTTTTCTCTGATCCATACATTAGTTTTCCTGTCTCTCAGTGAAATACCCAGCATTCTCCTTTCCATGGCTCTTTGCGTCACTGATAATTTGTGTAAAATTCTTTTCGTGAACACAAAAGTTTCACAGCCATAGGTGAGCACTGGGAGAACACAGGCATCAAATAGCTTCTTTTTCAGATAATTTGGGTATTTCGGGGATTTCAGGATATAAGATAATTTACCAAAGGCCGCCCATGCCAAGCCTCGTCTTCTTTCAATTTCTACCTCTTGATTCTCTCTTCCAAGTTTTACGGTGTGCCCTAGGTATACATAACTATCAACTTGTTGGATAGCTTGTCCATCTACCTCGATATTACATGACTGGTTTGCATCACTCATGACTTTGGTCTTGGATATATTATTACTACCTATCACAAATAAAACATAGGTACCTAGCAGTAACGAATATATTTTTTATTGTTTTTAATGAACACATGTACCTACGTTTTAATACGAAGGGAGGTTAATTTGTTTACAAAATGAATTTGAAGTTATATGGGAGTCTGCTCCAGAGCCCTGGGGCCGTAGACAAACGCGCACTTGTCGATCGACTACAAACGAATTTTCGACAATAACTACAATAATAACGCTTAATTACATGGTACGTGTAGGTAGATTGTCGTAAATTCGTTTGTAGTCGATCGACAAGTGCGTGTTTGTCTAGGGGGGCTGAACCATGAACAGTAAAGGAACCTGTATAAAAATTAAAATGATAAATGATAACTGTAATCGTTGGGTTAAAAAATATAGTAATTATTGGATTATTCACATTTTCTTTTTTTTATATTATTATATTACTATTTTCCTCCTCGTTACATTTTCTTTCGCAATGCACTGTAGACCACAACATCAGGTCGTGGAACTCTTTGAATGAGGTTTTTTCTCGCTGCGTCCCCAAGGAAAGTATTAAAAAGTTAAAAAAGTTGAAGTTGTAGTAGTTCTGTATATTATGAAGTCCTTAAGGAAAAATGTTAAAAGATGTGACATAGTCACATGAACTCTAGCATCGAACATTGAACCTAACATTTACCTATCTACTTAAGAATACCTAGTCTGGTTTGCAATTTTCAGTAAATAAAACAAAACAAATATCTTATACCTATATTGCTAAATAATACTTAACTAATACATACTTATACCGGAAAAACTTCATTATTGATTTGTCAACCCGCTGCACTGAGAAAAATACTAACGAAATTTCAAAACGAATCATTGGTACGCACTATCAGATCAGGACCAGAGATAGTACAAACGATTCATTAGTACGAATCTATAATACTCGTATTAACCTATCGCAAACAAGTCGTTGGTAAATTTACCAATGATTTGTTTGCGATAAGTTAATATTATAGATTCGTACTAATGAATCGTTTGTACTATCTCTGGTCCTAATCTGATAGTACGCGTTCGTTGTGAGTATTTTTCTCAGTGTGGACTATGCGAACTCACAGAATTATCTGTTGGACAAATTAAGTTTTATTATTGTTTCGATCCGTGTAACTCAACTCATATTAATTATAATATTCGAAGTGGAAATTATTCATCATATTTAAAATTATTTTTAATAATACTAAACAAAAGAAAGTATATAAAATTGAAAATATTAAATATGACCTTTGTATTATTATCATCCCTTTGTTTGAAGTAGATAGTATGTAACAGTTTGTATATCTAGGTCAATATTCATATGGTTGAGTATTTCGTTTAACGGTTAACATGTCAAAGCTCTGGGGACAACTTACGAAGTAAGACATTGAGATGGTTGGTAATCATATTGATACTCAATTTTACTTCCCCTATAATCGATGAAAAATATATGTTCGCGTACGCCTTAAATACATGGTTTACGAACAAAAATAGTTTTTTTTTTTTAATTTTTCCTTAAATTTTTAGAAACCTTTCTAATTTAAATTATTATTTATAGTATTGGTGCACAAGTAGTAGAAATTCATGATTGGATGAATTAAAAAAAGCCTTTCGTTCTGCCATAGATTACACAAACAGCAAATAAACGTGTCGCTAGCAGAACGAAATGTTGTTTTAATTTCCTCAATAGTTGGTGATGTCTTTTCCCTGTTCGTTCATAATTGTTAAGGAGTTAATTTTATTGAAAAGTTTAAGCGTACATTTCTTGAATATGTAAAATGTTTTATTGACGTCTTGCGTCGTGTTCGTTTCTTCTTCACGTAGACGGTTAGGTATCTCAAAGGAATAATAAAAACGTGAACAGTTTTACGAAACAATTCTTACAATATAATTCTTGTCATTCATGGAAGACGCGTGGTGATGAAAATATTATTTATATTTTAAAATAACTATCAGTGATGAATAGATGTATATGAATAGTCATAAATCTATATTTTCAATATTGATTACCCAGAACGATTGAAAAACAAAAACTTAAGATTTTTAAAAAAATCACGTTAACAGTAGTTCAAAAAAAGAGACGCAAACTGAACGTTCCGGAAACATTGGAGATTAATAATGTCTAATTAACAAAGTGGACATTATTAATGACCAAACTCCTTTAACTTCGCCATTGCTTTATTTCAAAACACCCCATCTAACATCCCTTAATAGTCCATGTATATATTATAGGCGTTATTTTCTCTTTTAAATTTAGTTTATACTCCTCCATGATGATGCCAATTTATTGGTGAAAGCACTAGGCGTAATTATAGTATACTTTGTATGCATTAATGTGAAACAAAAAAAACAGTGTTATATTATATTTTATATTATTATGTTTCACATTATCAACATTAAAACATTAAATTCAATCTCATAACTGAAATGAATCGGTCAATCAGTATCCAACGAGTAGTTGATAATATTAGACAGTGTGAAAATGATTTAAATGTAATAGAATTTGCCTTAACCTCTGATATAATATTTCTAGTATTACGTAAGGATTATGTAGTGACGTAACAACTATATATTATGACTGAATAGTCGATATAATAATGACTTAAGACCGACTATTGACCGATTATATACTATAACAAGGCCAGTTACAGAAAATATTCATTAAAAAAAAATGTTTATAATAAGTATAATACCTATGTGAACACGGTGAAAAGGTTATCTATCTAACTGTCAAAACATTTTTCGCATAAATAAATCATGTACTAATTAGTAAACACAATTGAGCTATTCAAAAGGCACACATAAAAAAATATTTTTCTTTGTAATATTGGCAGAGAACTTTTCACTGGACAGGTTCTGTATGGGAAAACTTATCGTCTGTTGAAAGCGTCAAACTATGAACAAGTTAAATGACAAGTAGGTAAGACTACGCATAGACATAAAGACTCCGTTTCATTTGCATATCTTACTATGAAGAATATGAGGGGATAGTTGGATCGAAGCGATTGTTGAGTGATCAATGTAATAATGAATACTTAAATATTAATAATAAATAAACAGTTCACCAGAATATGTTTCTTATTACCCCGATATTTGTGTACGGTATGTAACAGTCCCATTGAAATATTTCAAATTTAACTTGAGCTGAGATTCAATTCTTTCCAATGTTATCTTAATATTTACCTCCATTAGACAAATATAAACAATTAAACATACAAAAGCTACCTATGTATAAAATAAAGACCATCAGCCGAGGAAACCTTGTAGGTGTGTGTGCTTGTACTTTAAATCTAAGTACACAGTAATTATTAAGTATGTATAATATGAGTCTTTTGTCTTCGTGGCAATGATCATTATATCGACTTTACGGATGGATAAATACATTATACTACGTACCTACCCTTAAAATTATGTATGTAACTACGTCAGCACTGGGGAAGATTATGTAATGACGAATATATTCAAATAATATTATATGAAAGCAGTACCTCACATGTTTCAGATTAACCCCACATGTTATGAATAGTCTGTAACAGTTCCATTGAAGTATTCATGTCATATATGTATATGAATAATTAAATGTTTAATATTACGAATTGCAACAGACGGGGGATAGCACCTTGCAGGTACTCGTAAAAACGAGCTCTGGAATTAATAATTCTTAGGAATTATTTAAATATAAGCATAAACTTTTCACTATATAAAGCTGTATAAATTTTTGTATCAACTTAAAATAGATAAATTAAACCCACTCAAGATTTTTAAATGTACCTAGGTGTAATATATTTTATTCAAAACGAGCATATAATTACAAATTTTCAAATGATGATGATGATGATTATAATGATTATATCTAATAATACATTTGAAACAGAAAATAAAAGTCAAATATGTTCAATGTGTTCTATGTAATATGTTATTATTCATAATTTTATTAATAAATTTACCTGTGATGAAACAGAAATCATTAAACAAACTTTTGTGTTGAAAACGCCAACGGGAAATTGGTATCTTTCATTCAGAGTGATTTTGAATCAATGTAAGAATATTTCAATACCATATTTCTTAACTCGACGTTATTGAATTTAACTTTATTCACAATTATTAATTTGCATGTAATATCAAAGTCCCCTTTCACGACACAAGCTTTTAGTAGCTTACTGTGAAAGGTGTATAAGGTTGTATTTGGGTTTATAACAAAAACCCAGATACATCTTTTAATACATGATTCATTCGATCAGTTAGCAAAGAGCTTGGATTTTTTTCTCCATTTCTCTCATATTTTCTGCTAAACTATTTAATTATTTTTATGTCGGTCTCTACAATTCCTGCCTTGACCATGTTCACGTGTTTCGACCAATAGATCTTCAGTATGCGTCTGTGGTACCACATCTCAAAAGCTGCAAATCGTCCGCATTTACTCTTGACTATGATCCACATTCCACTACCATATAGCAGAATAATACAGGCAAACCTTTACGTTTTTCCTGATGCTTAAGTCAATGTAGGGGGTTCCAATATTTTTTTACATTTTTAAAGGCAATTCTTTCCTGGTTTATGCAATTATGATTTCAAATTTTGGGCACCCATTCTGATTCATTCTGCTACCCAAGAATTCTCTTACCTGCTTGATACTCACTCCATTTTTGCCAATATTAGAAGTCTACTCATCTCTCCCGACGACTATACATTTTCATATGTCTTTATTTCTTTGATACTTATGTATTTTCCGTTCTTACTAAAGCTCCATTTAATTCATTCTCGGAGTCGACGAGCAATGTTATTTGGTAAGCATGCCAAACCATGTAAACCTCTTTTCCATTTATCTTTACCCGTTCACTTCCTCTTTCAATTCCTCAATGACTCGCTACATAATATTATAATAGTTACTTAGTGTAGAATTTGAATAAATGAAAGTGCCCAGACTTCTGCACCATCCGGGTGGTTGGTAGATCTCTTTAAATATACAAGCTCTAGATCGCTCTTCTGTCTTTATAACTCATTCCTACCTGTCTAAATATTTTAAAAAGTTATTTCCATCTTACATTATCGAATACCTTTTCTTATTCCCTTCTCTACTCTCTATAATTATAATATATGTACGCAATAATGACATTTGCATATGTATGTAATAACTGAATGAGGTTATTCACATACCACAAAATAACGCAGAAATTTGTATAGATATTTTTAAATTGTTTAAAAACATTTATTATTTTATGAGATTATTATTACAATAGTAATACAATTATTACAACAATAAATTAAAGATCGCCTTAAAATAAACGTATTCATATCTTTCTTACATATTAAATTATCGAAAATAAAGTATGTAAGCAACATATTATGATAGTGTAATATAATATGATTATTATGTTTTTCCAGCAATTGACGTTATCACATTCTTCAAAGAGCTACGAAATATGGCGAGAGCCACCTATGGTGATGTATTTGGACTTTTATTTCTTTAACTGGACTAATCCTGAAGATATAAAGAACTCATCAATCAAACCGAATGTGGTGGAAATGGGACCGTATAGATTCAGAGAAACCAAGGAGAAAGTGAACATCACGTGGCATAGTGAGAATTCTACAGTCAGTTACAGACAGTTAAGGAGATGGTATTATGTGGAAGATGAAAGTAATGGAGATTTGGACGATAATGTGACTACAATAAATGTTATAGCGGCTGTGAGTAGGATTTATAAGCACTGTTGTAGTTTCACGTATTATAATAGATTTGACGTCTAGGTGTCTTCAAGAGTGCTAATGAATGAATGAAAACTTAAGCACATTATATAATATTAATTAAAAAAAAATCAAATTTATTAAACAAATAAAAATTCAATCATTGTTACTTTTGACAAAGCTCATCAGCTGAATATGTAACAAAAGAGACTCAAAATATTTAACAAGAAATACATAATTCCATATAATACCTACGTCCGATGTGGCGTAAAGCGAATTATCTATGTACGAGTATATTGTATATGTTAGGTTTTGTTTATACTTGTATTGTATATTGGTCAGTACCTACCTATGATAATATAAAAATAACAAAATAAAAAAGAAAGTTGTTTCTTAGTTATTCGGTTTTTCAGAGTGCTGTGTATTCATCTAGAGAAAGAAACTTTATGACAAGGGCCACTATTTCGATGGGTCTCGAGGGTTTCGGACAGGAGATATTCGTAACTAAGACAGTCAGACAATTGCTATTTGATGGCTATGAAGATCCGTTGCTAGATTTAGCCAACAGCTTACCACAATCTATGACAAATGCCCCTAGAGTGGAAAAGTTCGGATGGTTTTACAAAGTTAGTAGAAATAATTTTTTGAAGCTTTCTTTACTATTGATGAGCATTTATTACATTTATTATTAATGAACAATGAACATTAAATCGCTTTACATTTTCTTTTTTTTAATAGAGAAATGGTTCAATAGAAAATGATGGCTATTTCAACATGGCCACAGGTGCTGGTGGAATCAAGGAGTTTGGTGTTCTGAAGAGGTGGAACAATGTTTCACAAACATCGTATTATGAAGGTGAATGTGGAAAGGTGAATATACATTTATTATTTTTTCCAATTTTTTCTATTGAACTAAAATAATATTATTGTAAGCAAAATAATGATAAGTATTAATATGAAAAGCCAATAATTTGAATCCGGACAATAATTTGATTCTCCTTGTAATGTGTTCCTATAAATTTTGCTTTTCAGAACATGATTATAAACTTTTGCCATGTTAACAAAGATGTAAATAGACTTAGAATAGAGAATAGAGTATTTAGAATATTACTAAACGAACACCTCGTCCACACAACTTATAAATGGTGCAAACAGTAATTTAATAACAGGGTTTTTGATATGATGAACATAAAATTAACAAAAATAATCACTTCATAGCAATCAAAATACTCTGAAATAGTGGTAATAACCTACTGTGAGATCATAATTATAAATATAACTATGTCAAATATTTCACGTCTAGATTAAACAATTTTTTATTGAGATGATTGATTTATGATAGGTAGGTACCTAATATTAATATTTTTGTCATTTTATCATTTATAATAATATACACCTTACTATCACTTTACGTAAAGTCATTATTTAACAACATTTTGACAATAATTATAGGTATTCTTAACTTTATCAGACATTGTAAATGCCTGTAATAAAATCTTTATGAGCAAATGTTTCTGTTATATAATATATTGATTTTATAATGATAGGTATGACAGTTAAAGACTATGACATTAATATTCATGCATGTAAGTTACGAAACCAAAATAACAGTCATAATCAATTCATACTAACACATTAATTATTAATTGGTTACGGCAATCCACCCGATTCGAGTGATTTGTTTATATACTTACACATTATGTAAGAAAAACTTTTATTGTGAGTAGTATAATACAAGCCACGTGATCGTTGTTTTTAGGGGTAGGGAATATTTGAATAACCTTGTTAAAATTTCATTTATAAGCAATGTGACAGATGTACCAATTCATATTGCTATAGAAACCACTGAGCACGCTTCATCTGAAATTAGTGTTGTGGAATTCTCAAAAAATATTTTTTCGAGAAATTTACCGAGAAATTTCTCACACATACACATATTTAATTTTAAAAAATGGTAGGTACCTACATGTAAAAAGCTAATAATCTCTTACTGATGAAAAATCTTGAAGTTTGACACCCCACATGCCCATATTTAAGTTAGAAAAATGGTGGGTACCTATATGGAAAAATTATTTAAAACCTCTGATTTGGGCCCAAATCCCCACGGCCCCACGAAGTTTTGAACCGATCAGGTTGCCAGGTATTAGGCGAAGGGTTATAATACTTCTTTGAAAATTATGGAGAGAAATCTCTCTTCTATCAGAGAATTTTGGAGAATTTCTTCTACTCACATCACTATCTGAAATAATAGGCCATAGATGAAAGAAGATTGAAATTTGCTACGTAACTCTTGCATTAAATTTAATATTTACATTTTCAACAATCATTCTAGTTATTCGAAACGAATATAACACTTAATGTATTCTACCATTCAGTACAACTTTCATTATATTTAAATCTCCAGGTCCTGCATCATCTAGGGTCGGCCATTCTGATCCTCATCATTCAACTCCAATCCATCCTTAGAATATTAACACTGTCAAGGAAACCTTATAATATCCGTAGGAATCATATTCAGAATCCCAACAAAAAATCAAAATTAATTATATCGAAGTAATAATAAAAATAAAACAACAAAAAATAAAAAATAATAAAAAAAAATAAAAAAAAAATATTTTTTATGATAAAACCATAATAACAGATAGACAAATACATCATAATAGACCCGATTTAGTATTACATGAATCCCAACAAAAAATCAAAATAAATTATATCGAAGTAATAATAAAAATAAAACAAAAAAAAATAAATAATAATAAAAAAAAAAAAAAAAAAAAAATTTTATGATAAAACCATAATAACAGATACCTAGACAAATACATCATAATAGACCCGATTTAGTATTACATGATAAACGTAATAAAATAACGTACCTAATCGACATCGCTGTCCCAAATACACATAATATACAAACAACCGTCGCTGAAAAAATACGTAAATATACAGAACTAGCTGGAGAAATTAAAAATATTTGGCATTCTAGGTCCGTTTATATAATACCTTTAGTCATGTCAGCTACAGGGGTAACTCCGAAATCTTTAATAAATAATTTACAAAAATTAGATTTACCGGTTAATTTGTACATTAAATTTCAAAAATCTATTATAATAAACACTTGTAATATTGTAAAAAAGTTTCTGAACACAGATATTTCAGGCACAATGCTGGTATTTTGATCCCGCGTTTTGAGCCTAATCCTTTGATATCCTGTATATCTGGATAGGTGAATTTTTCCCGGCATTAGACTGTTAAGTTTTTGTGTGATCATGACTGATCATATGGAGACTTATCTGGTTGTATAATGCTGAGAAGTGTGGATGGCAATTCTGCCGCCGCGTAAAAAAAGAACCTTAATCAAAGATGGTTGAAAATTCACAATAAAGACTTTTCCAGCACATGTTCATACCTACACAATGTATATAACATTTAGAATTAGTTTGTTTTCAGTTTGAAGGAGAAAAGTGAAACAACAACAATAAAACATATTCCTTTTGATCATTTTGATCTAACATTGTGAATATGAAGTTTTCAAACTTAATAATATTCGTACAAGAGAGCAACACTGTTCTCATGATGTTGTGTAACTAATACGTTTATAAGCAACAAGCAAAACTGCAGTGGCGGAACAAGATTAATTTACAATGGTCAAGCTTTCGTAGAGAATAGATATTATAATAATCATGTTTTCATTATGTGATTATCACCTTTACAAATTCAGAATAGAAATTTCGTGACACCATAACGACTCTTTAATTCTCAACTTTGTTATAAAATCACAGTAGGAATATCTAATAAGGTATCCGAGACTTTTGTCCGAGACCCTGAAACCTTTTTTAGCTCTCAGTTTTATAGAATATTTTATAATTCCCAAAAGTTGGAATCTTTGAAACTTTTTCAGTTTTAGCTCCATACAAAACTGATTTTTGACCGGGAATCGTGCAGAAGTTTCCAATCAATTAATTTCTTTTACACTGTAGGGATTTTCAGTCGAGCGTTGTTTTTTTTTGCTTGTATGGATAGCACGCCACTGTTACAGGGGAACTTTGTCTCAATTACTACAGTAATAATGAAATTTTATCTCAAACAAATAACATTAATAACAACTCTAATGTTATGGATGTTGCCCTACCTGTAAATAATTAATGGTTATAAGAAATATGATATTATGTATGCGTAAATTATTTATAGGTTACAAAATAATTTTTTGTTGTAATACTTCATAACATTTTATGAGTAAAATTTATCCTTATCATCGTTTATTTATTTCGATGCTACTGAAAATAATTTTAATTTTCCGATTCTTTATTAAAAGAGTAGTAAAACCTACTCGTACTTACTTCTACAATTAGTTCGAATTCCATGCAGTTATTTCGTAAGACTTGTACTATAAAACATGTGCGTATAAAAATATGATTCATTATTAAATAATATTCTACAAGTATCTCTTCTCTTAGACTGCCCTTCTAGCTTTGTGGTTTTTATAAAAGAACCTTGACAATCTTTTAATATGGAAGTAAAATACGTTCCATGTGTCTAGGCTGTAAAATAATATTTATACAGGCATAAGTACTGAAATACATATCGAAGAGAATTCATTATAATGTGAGTTTCATTAATTGTTTTATGAGTTGTAGGTATTATATAGGTATCTACATCAACCACAAATATTGACTCTTAAAATAATGGACTAAACAATTCAAAACAATGCAATGAAATTAATATAACTGAGATAAATACCTATTTATACAAATATACAGTGCATAGATTATTTGCTAATAAATATATACTTAGTCATAAATACCTACCTATGGTTTTTTATTAGATTTGGAATAATGATTAAGGTGTATACTTTGATTTCATATTTTGCAGAGAACAATTCTATTATTTTCCTACTTTTATCCTAACATTTTACTCTACATACATGGTAATGTCCGCTTTGGATCGCAAACAACAATTTTATGATTCATTATTTTATATCCAAGATTTTAATACGATACGTTGTATTTTTCCGTATTTGCATCAATAGTGGTAAACTGAAATAAAAATAATACTCATCGAAGTTGATAGACCACATTGCACATTGAACATTGATCGAATAAAGTAAATGAATGAGCGTATTATACCGAAATACCATAGGAAACAAACAATTAACTACGTAGTGAGTTCTACGGTCGACTTAGTTCCGTATGAGCTTTTTGCACTAAAATGATTGTTTGCCGTTGCAGATAACTGGATCAGCTGGAGAGCTTTTCCCTCCCAAAGTGTCCAACAACGACAAAATTTCTTTATTTTCATCCGACATGTGCAGAACCATCACACTGGACTATGATCACGATGACACTTTGAGAGGAATAAATGGATTAAAGTTCTCAAGCGGAGTCAGCTTTCTGGATAATGGTGAGTACCGATGTTATAATTGAATGAAAAAGGGGCATAAACATAAACCCTAAAATACTTTCACAGAAAGAAATATGCTTGTATCGTGAAGGCATAGAAAGTTCGAATATCTAATCTCTAATTCATGGACATGTGATCTCGTCAATAATAGGAAAGTAGGCCAAATAAATCTTAAAGTATGGAAAAAGCACAGAAAATTGGCATCGAAGATGGGAAGCTGCCCTCCCCTCTAGAAGTCAGACTAAATAAGATAGACTATAAGGTAAAAAAATTAAATATAAATGGAAAATTGTTCTACAAAATCGATGAAATTGTGAAATATTTCTAAATCTTTAACCAAATTGTAAATTTGGCGGCGAAGGAGTAGCAATTTTGTATGTTTAGCAAATTATTAAATCGTGAAAATGGTCCACATATTTGATAGTTATGTATATTAATAAACCAATTCTAAGCTGTTGCCCCCTCCCCTCTAGAGAAAATCCTGGGACTACGCCTTTGCTCCAATTCGTAACCTTTTTATACCATTTATCGTTATATTATCATCTGTATATTCTCTCAGTATTTTCAAATCAAAGATTATAGACAGGTGTAATGAAGTAAAATTCATCCTAATCAAATAATTTAAAAAAACTTGTCTTATGAAATAATTATGTGCTTACTTTTATCATTCAAGGGAAAACTTCCGTAGTCGAATTGTGCATAATAATATAAACCTACGTCTTCTATCGGCCTTTTTACTAATCATATTAATAACAGACATGTTTTTCTATTTTTTCAAACAGGCTACAATGCGGAAGGTAAACCTTTTGAAAATTGGAGGAATTTATAAACAATTTTATCCACATTTTGCTAGATCTATTACTCTAGTTTAATATTCTGTATATTCATATTAATGTATCACAAGAGTTATAAAGCCATCTCTCGATATTTTATTTATTTTTCATTTCACTGAAAATATAATAAAGTATAAATACATCACTAAAACTTACGAGTTTTATCAAATAAAAGAAACATCCAGGGAAGGTTTCAAAAGCAAAAAGCTTTTTTAATAACTAATAATTAGTAATAATTGATGTAAACGTACATAAATAAGATATTTCATTATTATTATTATTGTAGATATATAAGTAGATATTGCTCGCAGTAGTGTGTAGGCATTAACTTTTTGTGCATGCTAGAAACGTAAAATTGTAACGAAGTAATAAATATGTTCGTAGATAGTAACATATTTACGTTCTGAATTAGTTGTTATTTTATTTTATTTGGTAGATCTAAGTAGCGAGTGTGAGTTTTTACGTGATCATGAAGTAAGAAAAATGAAGCCACTATGACGTACCTACCTAATTTTCAGCATAGAATAACGCTGCTGTAGCTGGAGAGAACATCATAGACTACGCAATGACGTCATTTTCACTTAGGTACCTACTTGTGGTAATGTAGAAATCATGCTGCGCTCAAGTACATTTTTTGTTATATGTATGTGTCTTTTAGAGTTTCCTTATTAATTTTTTTCCTAATGTTTATGATATATTTATCGGCTGAAATATCTATCATTATTTATATTACAATATCGTAAAATAATAAGTTACCTAATTCAATGCACAGAGAACGAATTTGTTACTAGATTACCATATTATCTTCCAACTATTCTGCTTACCTACGTGTATTGCAGTTCACGTTTATTTATTTAATATAATATGTGTAGAATACATACATTAAATTAAAAAAATTATGTCTACCAAAAAAATGTTATTAACATTCTAGAGTAACGCGTAGTAAAATTAATGCATTTTTAAAAAAGTAAAAAAATCTATCAACCTACAAATTCGTAACTAATAAAAGTTATATTTTTGAGATTAATGAGATTAGCGAGATGTATTTAGCTTAATCTACAAAAGCATTATAAAACGTAGCTAACTGTTTATTTAAAAAAGGATTTAAAGCACTAAGAAGTTTTAAAAGGTAATACTTATCAATTTATAGGTGACAACTACGACCCCAACAAGTGCTACTGCAGCGGAGAGTGTCAGCCACCAGGAGTTCTGAATGTCTCTTCTTGCAGATATGGCTCACCAGCATTCGTCTCCTTACCACACTTTTACCGAGCAGATCCTCACTACACAGATACAGTGAACGGATTGACTCCTAATAAGGATAAGCACAACTTCTTCATTACACTAGAATCGGTAAACAAATTTCGTGTTTTTTTTATATATGATAGTTATTCCTTTATTAAGAAAACGTAAGTAGGTAGGCACTTTGAATCGTAGACATAAGGGCAGATCATGATTGGTCCTGACACCGAAAATATAAGTACCTATTGAAAAACTCTTTTTAAACGCAAATAAGGTATCTCTTTTCTTCCTCCGAAAACAATAGCCATCTGACTACATTAAATTATTATCAATTTTCAATTCAACCTGTCAAATATATATGTGTTCTTTGAGTTATCCATAAGTTTAAATAAGTTTTCATTTATATATTTTGCAGACAACGGGGATCCCGCTGGAAGTAGCTGCCAGGTTACAGCTCAATATTTTAATTTACCCTGACACTGCTGTAACGTAAGTTAAAGATTATATTAAATAGCTTTTTCACTAAATTGTTGAAAACAATGTTAAATTTTAGTAATTTACTACATGGATACAAATACACGTTACTTAGTTTATTCAATAAATTTGCAAATATGAGTAGGTATCGACATCTGCAGTACGCACGTAGAAACATTTTATTTATGTAAGTATTTTGGTTTGTTCCTATACTGACAATCTTTTGTTATAAACCGCTAGATGTCTGTACCTACTAGGTTAATTGTTGAAAACTTTTGAAATATCAAATTGAAGTCTTTTGCAAAATATTCAAATGTGATTTTTTATTTAATTTATCAATCAAGAGATCCTGGGTTCAAATTCTCTTATTTCTGACTTAATCTATTTTAATGGAACGAACATCATATTTACTGTCAGTGTTCGTAGTAGGCATACCTACCTACATTGGTATTTGGATTTATTTCGAACCCAAATTGAAAGGAAATGAAATCAAAGAATTTATTTTTGTGTTGCAGTTTATTCCGCGATGTTCAGAAGGTCTACCTACCAGTTCTCTGGTTCGAACAGCACGTGAAAGTTTCTTCGGATATCGGAAGTCAAATAAGGATGTTACTCAAAGTGCCAATGATAGGGAATATAGTTTTCCTAACACTATTCGTCATAGGAATAATTGTACTCCTCTGGATGCCTGTAAGGATAAACTTGGAAGCGTGTTACAGACGTAAACCAAGGAAGAGTAGTAGAGAAGGGAGTATACTAAAGAAGGAAATTCTGAATAATATGAAATTATCTCCTAAAGAGACTGTAAGCATGATACCAGATGCACAAGGGACAAGCAATGATGGAAGAGAGAGTAGCGATGAAGAGTCAAGCCATCACGAATCTTTGACTATGGTTAATGACATACATAGTAAAAACTGAGACAATGATACAAATGACTTTCAAACAAATTGAATTATTTTATTGTGCTTCAAGAATTGAGAGATATTATAAACATTCATACCTATCAAATGTAAAATATTATAAAATCTAGAACCTAGTACATCTTATTTATTGTTAATGGATTTATATTGCGAAGCATATAATTGTAATTAGGCCTAATTTTTTTTTAAGGTATGCTTAGGGTCTCTGTCTACTACCACAATGTTTCTTATGAATGTATCATACGATGATTGTCATGAGAATTTGTCACTTTCGATCACGAACATGCTAACCGTTGATGAAATGTTTGAATCTAATAAATGGACATTAAGTTGCATTGATTGTTAGATAGGATATTAAATTTATTCGCTTTTTCATACGGTTACGGTCGTGATGTGAGATACTTTTTTGTAGACACAGGCCTTCACTGTGAAATTGAGTCATTCTCTTGTGATATCATTGATGTAGATTTTATTTTATAAAATTGTATCGATATCGTTTAGTCCTTCCGTGTCTAGGATTAAGTATATAAGTTACATTATCTATCAAAAATATACCAAAATGTATCGCATGCCTATAATGGTGTGGTTCCCATAATTGAAAAATACCAATTATGCCTTAGGAACTGCATGCATGATTACAAAATTATCAACTTATCTTACATTGGATAAAATGCCGTCCTTATTTTTCTAACTCCTAGTCAATTTGTAATTTCCATCTAAAAAAAATAAATTCTTAGATCAAATTCACGTTGGAAAATCCGAAATAAACCGAGCTAATGAACAGTCTAGTCCCACCACTGCAGCATTATTAGCCGGTTTCTAAAACCTATCTATCCATTACTATCGATAGAAATCTATTGTATAAAATAGTAACGGATAGAAATTCATTGTATAAAATAGTAACGGATAGATAGATAGAAACCGACCATATATTATAGTGTCCTACACTCATACCAAATGTGCTCGTTAAAACAAAGATACTATTCTAATCCGATTTAATTGTACCTTATTCATAATATTAGATTTAAACAGGTACCTAGTAATAATTTTATATTAGATATGTTTTAGAAATACTCGAATTGCCATGACACTGTGAATGCTTTTTTATAGTATTTGTGAAGAATCATTCCTCTTTGGTTATTTAACTTGTAAATAGATACCTAAGTAATTATTGAGATATTATGTAGCAACGGTATATCTTCAGTACAGTATGTACAGCGAAAGTATATAATATCAATCTAAGGCATATATTTGCAAAAATAACTTAAAAGATAATTCATACGTAACTTTCAAGAACTTTAACATTTAATCTGTAGAATGCATCAATAGTGTAAACTTCTTCAGCAAGTCAATATACGATCGAAACAGGTGACAAGTATAAATGAGATGTTGTTGCTATTGGAGAATGATTTTTTCATAGATCTTTTCTAATGTAACTGTGAAAAATCCAGTCAAGGACCTACGATCAAAAGCCAATTTAAAATAGGTGTAACCTACTTACGTGATTATATAATTATCTACCAGTTTAACTGAATATTTTTAGCTGCTCATTATTTATATCCTAGTACCTACCCCTAAGTATAGGTATTAATTTATCAATTTGAATTAAGTATTTACATAAAATCCATAACTGCATTATCGAATGTATCATCCTTAAAATATTTCCTGTTTGTCCGTTAGCTATCCTGCGCCTGTGCGAAATCACGTGATAGGATTAATTAATGAATAAGTATTATAGTAAAACTATTAAAACCATTCTGTAACTGAGAGCCATTTAGTCTTAAGTACTGAAATACCATTTTCAAATTCAATTTTTTAATCGAAAAAATCTCAACATTTTACTAGAAATAAGCTGTATATATTATTTACAGCTTATTAAATAGACCCTATAGTATAGACCCTAAGCATTTCTGTACTTAAGATTCACAACTGTTGTGTTATTTTCGCTTTTTTCGTAACTGTGGCATTTTTGACAAAAATGCACTTAAGTCCTAATGGCTCTCAGGTACAGCATTTATTCCTGTGTTAAGTGTCAAGGGCGTACCTAGGATGTTCACTAAGAGGGGCAGTAGCTCTAGTTTACCCCCCTCCCCCTCCTCCTGGATACGTCAAATCAATGTATTTAGATTTATACATTTACTGTATGTAAGTATCTAAGTATACATATACGTTTTATACTGTTAAATAAATCTTAGTTGAAAGTATGTTTGTAAATGTATTTATTTCCAAAACATCCAATCTCATATATTATAACAAAAGAAATCGGTTCTGAATAATAAAGCAGCTTAATCAAATATTTGCTTAGGCTTCCTACATTTTTCAACTGTGTACATTGTTATTAAGTGGCGCCATATAGACCATACAGTTACAAAAGGAATCCACTATACTAATATTCGTTGAAATGTTATAAAGAAACAATGAAAATTATAATAACAAAATAATAGATAAGTGTTGAAGAGTTAACGTTAGGTTCAAATAATAATGACCGAACACCGATATAAATATATTCATACTATACATCATGTGTCGGATACTTGTCGCATACACCGTTGAGAAATCAGTTTCGTGTATTTTCGCATTCATCACTAAGAATATTCGAAACTGATTCATCACTATATTTTTTTTTTTTCTTTTTGAAGGTTAAGGGACCTTGTATCCCTTGTGTCACTGCGACCATAGTAGATCTATTGTGACATCCTTCTGTGTCATATCTCACTCTCAAGACCTACATGGGTCATATAGCTCACGATTTGTCTTGGTGTGAGAAGCCTCACTTTCTCCGAGTCCAGCAGTGGTCCTCCGAGGATGTGACTTCGATTGCGAGCGAGTGCGTCACAGTTACAGAGGATGTGGATAGGTGTCTCATTATCCTCTGAACAAAATCTGCAGACTGGGGTATCTGACAGTCCTATTTTTGTCATGTGTTTCCGTAGTCTGCAGTGTCCCGTCAAGGTCCTGGTTAGGATCCTTATTTGGTTTTTATTAAGTTTTAGAACTTCTGTGGTGAACTTCCGCGAGTACCCTATCATTAGTTCCTTCGCGTGTTTCAACCCTATGCAATTGGACCAAATTTCGTGGCTCTGGTCCATGGCCCAGTTTCTTAGACTAAGCTTGATAGTGCTAAGCGGTAATCCGCATATGGGCTCAGGACCTATTGGTGGCTCCTCAGCGCCAGTTCTAGCAAGTTCATCAGCAGCTTCGTTGCCCATGACTCCACAATGCCCCGGTACCCAAACCAACCTTACCGCGTTTTTCTCGCCTAGGCGATTCAGAACCTGTATGCATTCAAAAGTTAGTTTAGATCTCACCTCTACAGAACCTAGGGCTTTAAGCGCCGCCTGGCTATCTGAGAGGATATTAATCTTTTTGTTATGATATGATCGGTGAAGGTTCATATGAGCGCACTCCATAATTGCGCTCATTTCAGCCTGGAAAACAGTAGCATATTCTCCCAAGCAGACCGATTTGCTCAACTTAGGGTGGACGCCAAAGATTCCAGATCCTGCCCGACCATCTTTTTTGGATCCATCTGTGTACCATACAATGTCTCCATCTCGAAAGGTGTAGGGATCATTCTCTCGCCATGTCTCTCTTTCAAGTATGTCTATTGTGTAGTATTTAACAAAGCTGTAAGCCACATTCATGGTATCTGTTTCATCACTATATACATACATAATTAAATTGTAAGTCAAGTTGTGCAATGGCTAAAGCAGTCGAATCTTGATTTCGATTCACGGTCGGGTTGCGAAATTTTCAATAATTTTCGTACAAAGGGTTTGGTGATAGATTTTCTATGTAATTTGGAAATTGCATTGTTTTTCTGGTTACATAATTTCTTGAAAAAATATTAAATACTTCCGATGTTCTTTGCACCAGATAGGATACTACAGAAATGACATTACTTTTTTTTACTCGCCCCTTGTTACACAGTTCTCGATTCAGAGAAGTCAGCCATCAATTTCCACGTAGCGGTTATCATTATGATATAAGTAGTATAATATTACAGTAGATAGATGAGTCAAATAACGCGTTTGAAAATAATGAAATCCCTGTCGAAACCTTGGTTGTGCATATGACAAAATAATAATTGTATTATTTTAGTTTTTGACTCCAAACAATTACAACAAAAAAGCACACAATGAAAAATAACTGACTACTGAACGAAACATAACAGCTTTATTTTAGCCATATCAATGTGTATTTAAATTTATAAAATATTCACCACATAATATCGAGTCTGGGAATCCCCTATTATGATTAATTTCAATAAAACTAAGTTGATAGGTAGATACGCACTCAGATGCTGCGCTACATGCATAGATGCTTTTATAATAATGAACATTGTTGGTAAATTGTCATGCAGTGGCTACTGCTTGGTTAAATAGGGGTGTAACACAGCAAAATAACTGTAATAAATAATCCCTTCAAAATTTTATTGATAAACGCATACTATACCTAATGTCTTTTAGGTTCATGAAATATTTGTGTTAACGGTCATAAAAAATATGTAGGTACCTACTATAATAATAACTAGACAATTCTCTTTAAGATGCGCCGTTTTGTGGCAAAACCACCGCAAGTTCCCATTCAAGAATCATAATATAATTATAACACCTCCTGAACAATACTTTGCTATTATTGAATACCTAAATAATGTTTCAACTTTGAACTGTAACGAAAGTTTCAAGAACCTAAAGGCAATAATGAAGTGGACAATATGCATTATAATAACTAGGTACATAACTATGCTATTCGATACTTGATTGCAGGAAATTATTTATTTATTTATTTTATCTTTAGGTGTAACAAAGTACTCTCAATCGAGTGAACTATAACAGGAACGTGTATGATAGTATCTAAAAATTAGTTCAACAAAATATCAATGAACAATACTATCTGGTTATTCAAAAATCGGAATCTCAATTTTTTTCCTAAGATTTCGTGTCTCCTATATAAGACAGATGTTCTAAAATCGTTTTTTAAATATACCGATGAGATTTGCCACCCATCCAGAATATCTTCATTTTTTATGGGCACGAAAAGTTGAAGGATATCTCGTAATGGGACAGCAGTAGTAACACTATCTGGAGCAAATTTCTAAGCATCGTGCAATAACACAATATAATTTATATGTACTCGTACAACATTATCATAGACAAGAGTATTTCTATACGCTTTGATTACTAAACCAGAGTTGAACCATAAAATTTTATTATTTATTTTATTTATCCCTTCCACAACTTGCTAGACTGCAAGTGAACTGTGAACTCGTACAGTAAAATGTCATTTCATAATATAATATATAATATTATGCATGGCAAGTGTTTTGCAGCCGCAAACTTGTGTAATAACAAAACATGTTATTAATTAGTACGAGTACATACGGTCCTTTGAGCCAGGACATTGTGATTATTGAAATAGCTCAAATATATTGTACTTTTAATTACATTCAAGTAGTGATAAAATATTTCTACTAATTAAATCGTGAGTCACGTTACTAATAATGGAATGGAATGATAAATAATATACAATTAATTTGTTCCCATAAGAGATATACATATATTATGTCTGAATAAGCAATGACTTAGTTAAGTACCCGTGTACATAAATTATACTCGTGATTAAATTTACATGCAGCAACGCAACACTCTATTTACTACTTTGAATCAATGAGTGAAATGACTTCCAATATCAGTGAGTGATTGACACGATGTCTACGAAACTTCTTCATCTGTGTTATTTTTCAATTTTAACTACTGCGTGTTCAGCCTGCATCTTTTGTAAAATAGGTTAGTAATTTTAAAATATTTATTAAGTCATTTTTATTATACATTTATTTTATCTCTGAGTGACATCAGCTGACTGGGTTTCATATTTAATACACTCTAGAGATATATACATTTTATAAATAGGTAACTCTAAGTACCTGTAATGCCCCTTCAATCTCGTGACAAATGATAGATAATATTGTTGATTAAGCTATTGTAGTTACATAAATCTTCTTCATTGAGCTAGTTCATTGTAAGAAAGTGTTGGAGTATAAGTCTTTGAAAATAGTTACAAATTCTTGTTGCAACTGACCAAGCAAAAAAAAATGAAGCCGCTATTGGTATTCGTAGCTTGCCTGACGTTTGCTGTCAATGGTTAGTTTTGTTTTCGTCAGTTCGTTTATATTATCGATTTGTTTTACTTCTGTAATACAGCGGCTTATTCGAGTAATATATATTATGTTTACATAATTATTATTTGCACAATAGTATTACTGAATTCAGTATGTGTTACTAGATGAACATAGAAATATATTTGTAAATAAACATTATGTTACACAGAGAGTAAACACTTTCATCATTGCGTCTTGGTGCTGTCTCTCCGATGTACACAGTGTGATGTCGTAGTTCTGCGTTTTGTTTTCGTATGAAGTTGACAGTTCGTGACTATAATAAGTTCGCACCAAGACAGAATAACAACATAATAATGGGTGAGAATTCTTCTAGGATCGTGAGGCAAACAATACAAGGTAAATAGAGACGAACACTGTGGTACAGACCCTTTAGAAAATAAACACAAAGGGAACGTTAAATATGAATATATAATAATAATATATTATCATTAATACTAACACAACATCGTCACATATCATGTACAACATGCCACCGAATAATGTACGACATATTTCTAATAATACTATGTGAAATCAGCTGTTGTTAGTCTATGAATATTATATATTATGTGTATTGTACATACATAGATTATAATATAGGTGACTAAATACTTACTTTGTATTTTGTGTCAAGTGACGTCATCACCAGATATGACATATTATAAACAGGTAATATAATACCGTAACGCAAGTGTCTATAAAATAATCGTATTGTTTGCAAACAACTTGAACATTGAAATAACCGAATTTGACTATTAATAAGGATAATAACCGTCGTCTTTTTTGATATTTTTAACTAGGTAATCAAACAAATTTGTAAAATATTCCTTAACAAAACGAGAAGATTGGGCAACATTTTAAATTCCTACACCAAATTAAAAAATATCCTCCTTTTCACTGTAAAAAAATGCTCACCTCATCATTATTTCAATAAATTATTAAAATGTTATTTTTAGGTGAAACAAATGTGAAGATTCCACCAGCAACTACAGACTTCTTTCCAAATATCAAGGATAACCTGACAAGATTGACATGGGCACACGCTGTCAACAATGCCAGCTACCTGAAGGAGGTTTTAGCAAGTGAGAAATATTTTTATATTACTACTTTATATGTCTATCAGACACGCATATTGTAACACAATTAATAAGAAGAAATAATATTTGAAACATTCATTCGTTGGCAACCCCGCACTAAATCTATTAAACTAAACAGAGATAATGGGCGCGAATTATGGCAAAACGAAACATCGATGAAGGTCGAGAAAATGTCGATAATTTGAATTAAGAAAATAATGTGTCCATACGATAGGTTCATTGTTATTTTGAGTCTTGTGTCTTGTTTCTTCCAATATAAATGTTTCGATAAATCCAGTGTCAGCATATTAGCCATTCAAAAAGTAGAACATACCTAATTAATTATTACAATATTTTTTTTGAATATGAAATGCTATTACACCCTATTTAAATTTCCGCCTCAAACGTTTGATTATTTAATTAAACTATTGTATAAATTTATTTTTATGTATTTGACATATTATACATTTGTAAAGCGTATGCTGTGATTTTTAAGTAATGTTTAATTGTTATTGTAAGAAAAACCTCAGACTGCTCGGAGAAGACTTATGATTTTTTGCACAATCAACAAAGTATTTCCTGTGACTTTAAATCAGGAATGAATTTTTTACAGAACCGTTACAATAAATAAGTGTTAGGTACCTACACGGTGAGTGGACAACTGGACACAGTGTTAAAACTGATTTTCGTTATCAATTCAGAGGAATAAATTACTTTCAACAAGATCTGCATTGTGATGTTTTACAAGCAAAAGCTCCTTGGTCTCGGTTATTACGTTGAATTCATTCAAAGTACCGAATGTACCGATAGTATATGTAACCGGTTTTGCTACAGCATTAATAAAATATTAATCTAAAATATATTAGTATCCGTTCGTATATATGTTTGTATATTTCTATGTCCTCTTCGAATAACTTTAGTACATTAGTTACAAGCCCCAACATGCACTTGGCGATCGACTTCAAACGAATTTTCGACAATAATTGCAACAATAACGCATAATTACACGGTATATGTAGGTAGATTGTCGAAAAGTTCGCCAGTAGGTAGTCGATCGCTAAGTACGGTTTGTCTAAGGAAACTAATAGGCACTCTCTATAAAAACTACCATCTTTTATTTATATATTTTTTAAACAATAGGTATATGTAGGGACTCAAAATAGCTCACAAACAAAATGTGATTCAAACGAATTTCATTAATCGAATATGCGTGTTCCTAGATATTAAAATATAATCACTAACTGAGTAGCAACAAAAAACAAAAACATTTTTTTTTAATAGCCAAAGTAACTTTTTAATATTACGGTTAATACGAAATATTGTCCATTCATTAAAAATCTGATTTGAGCAAATATAATACGGTATAATATAGTTGTGAAAACAGAATAAATAGCTCAACCCAATCTCAATTCAAAGTGGGTTCAATCAGCGCGAGAAATAAAACCGGTAGGGTGTTGTAAACCTTGCCACTGACAAAAGTAAACTCTAATTATTTTATCTTTAGCCAACTGTATATTTTATTTTTTTCTTTTCACAGCCTTATTAAAATCTTTTTCCCCCTTTTTTTCAATAGCGTATAATCCAGGAGTAAACAGAGCTAAATATTTCAGCTGAGTGAACAGAGCTAAGTAGTATCTACACGCCTATTTGGCAATTCAATTGTTTTATGGAAATAGACAAACACTGGCCATGGTAGAATAGGTTCCTCATGTCCTGAGTGAAACTGAGCTTATCCCAGTACAAAATAGTATATTATTGTAGGTACTGTTTTACATTACATTACATTAAATATAATATTATATTATGTACCTACTATAAAATCACCAGTAAAGGCACCTACAGCTCAGTTGATGAGTGTGTGTGCATGTATCAAATTTAGTATTTTTATTGCATTCGTCTATAACTATTAAAATAAAACCCATTATAAAAAGCAATAAATGTAATGGTCTTTTAAATAAAGTAGGTATTGATACAAGCCAAATATAATGATTCTTCATAATATTACCTTTTTCCCAATAGATATATTGTAGTCGCTGTGGTGATACGAGTTTTAAAGATGGTACCTACTAGTGGTCAGCTCTGGACTACGTTCTGAAAATATCCATTAAAAGTCTGAAAATTCTTCCTAATACTCGTACACCATTCCCGTGAAAACGATATCAAAGCATAAGAAATATCACGGGATGAAAAAGTACATTGAATTGCTATGTAGACCAATTCTGATTTTTTAAAGGTTTATGATGCAAAATAAAAGGAATGCCAACGCACGTATGAAGATAATAAAATAAAAGCTCTTTATACTAAAGCTCTACATATATGAAACCACTGATAAAGTACGAGACTCAAATAAAACTTGTTGCACGTTGGATTCAACGAAATTGTTATGTTTAATCAAACTTTATTTAATTTTCAACCTGATTCACAAATAATAATAGAAAATATTGTATTTTTAGGTTTGGACAAATGTAGTTCAAATTGCAATGCTATTCACGATGAAGTATAAAATGTTTGCATCATAAAATTTGATCTTTGAAAAAGTGCTTTATCCACCTTGGCGACCAATAGTCACGTATTTACACAAGTAGATAAGTATTACGGAGTACCTGCTTCATATTGTTATAATAATATATTATTACTTTGTGTGAAGTAAGGTAAACAATACTTTATTACGTTTATAGTATGCCAATATAGACCTGAGACTGAGAATACTCCTCATCAAGACCTATGTATGGAGTATCCTGATGTACGGCTGTGAGACATGGTGCCTATCTGAAAGAGATAAACGAAGACTAGAGGCGTTTGAGATGTGGACCTATAGAAGACTATTAGGAATTTTCCTGGAGAGACCACATCACAAACGAAGAAGTTCTTCAAAGAATCGAAGGAGGAAGGCACCTGCTCAAGATTTTGTCAGAAAAGCGTGCAAGGTGGATCGGCCATGTAATACGACAAGAAGGCCTCTTGCATGCCGTAATGGAGGGTATGACCGAGGGGACAAACTCAAGGGGACGCCCACGCCGAGAGTACCTGGAGGACCTGCTGGTGGACATGCGCTGTTCATCATATGCAGAATTCAAAAGAACCGCACAAGACAAGGAGGAGTGGAGGAGAAGAATTAAAGAGATAATTGCTGCAAACCAATCCCAGGATTGAAACCAGAGAGAGAGAGTGTGCCAAAGTATTGTTAAAATTAAGTTGCATATTATAAGTGTATGTACGTACTACGTAGCATATATAGACTTGTTCTTAGTAAAGCTTAGCTTTCGATTCTCACAGACTGTTTAGTAATAGTATCCAGTATTAAAACATTTATTTACCTAATCGTATTAAAATGTTATTGCACATGCTACCTGTAATCTGAATGTTAAATAGTAATATTGATCACGTACGTAATGTTTCTTGTATTATTTGTATCTATTAATAGTGTGAACGACCCGCCAAGAGTATGACTCAAGTAGATTTGAGGATATTTACAGAAAATACGTTTAGCTTAAAAGTTAAGAACTAAACTAGACAGTGGTACTCGTACTTAAATTTTTAAGATTCAAAATTTTCGGTAGATGTGAGGCGTTTTCAAAAATTAATCTAGTATAAAAAAAATCTTTTCTAATACAAATTTATAGAATTCAACAAGTTTTGTATTATGCGTTATAAATTTATTATCTAAGCAAAGTTTAGTAATTATCTATCTGAACAATTAGTATTTTAATAATCAATGGCTGTTGGCAGTTACTTATTGATTTTGTTCTAATTGAGTAATTTTATTCCAAAGTATTCCTCATCCTCTGTGAACGTTAAAACGAATGAATGATGTATTACAAAAAAGGTTCTAATAAAAAATAGGCACTTTATGTAATTTACCTGGTTGTCATATTTTATTATTAGGTATAATAAAAAGCTATATGTTCAATTAGAAATAATCAAGATCTGTTGTGACTTATGACTCGATACGTAAAGAAAACAATTATACAGAACTTAAAATTTCTTTGAAATAAATAAAACATCGTAAAAAATAAACACAATTATATCTCAAATTCAGCGATGAGGTTTATCACCTATCCTGAATGTATTTTTTTTTGTTGGCATGGAGAGGATGGCCTGCATGTGTTTGTTACATGCGGCTGATCTGCTGGCTATCCCACTTGTGGGATATGCCGTGATGTTATAGTAGTAGACAATATACACTTAGAAATAATGTTATTAGTTAGAGTAATACTTAACAATCTTGCAATGGACATTACGGCTCGAAAGTATAGCCATCTATATGCTTACCTAATGTAATATGGGTAATGTGTATGCCAGCTAGGCTTCTCTCAATAAACGCAATGTGACTGACCCAAGGTACAGCGGTTCACCTTTGTCCAATACATCAATCATTATGAAGAGCTGTACTAAGTACTCAACCAGGTGGGTGATGTTATGTGGAGAATGACTAATGATCGGATTACTTAATAAAATATGTCTGTGATTTCTTACGTAGGTACCACATGTGGAATATATTTAGGTTTGCTGTACATTCGAGCTTATGTTATTATAACTAAACATAACGTAAACTTTTTATTAACTGGACTCCTCATTATAATATTTGATGTCCTTGTTATTAAAGTTGCTATTTTCATTTTATTGATAGACAAAAGAAAAAATATACCTCTTACTTTTCCTAAAAGTTTTCGAATGCCCTCTATGAGACATCAGGGATGTTCATGCAATCCATCCATTGGCTGTTCGATTTGAGGGATATGTAATGATGAAATAAGTGGATGGGTAAGAAAAATTGAAAATTCTAATACAAATTATTGATAAGAATATATTTATGAACAAAATTGTTTGTAATCCATAGTAAAAAAATAATAAATAAATAATTGAATAAAAATTAAATTTATATAGATATCTCTAAAGGTACCAAACCAATTATTATAATTGCCAAAACCTATAAACGGCTTGTACTAGGAGCACCTTAGCATTTCGTCTAGATATATTTTACTCTTCATGCAGGTAATTTAATAGTAACGTAACAAACACACACATACATATTATAAGGCAGGGTAGAAGTGAGTACAAACAATTTCCTTCAAGACAGTTCAAATAAAGTTTCTCAGTTGGTATGATAGTCGCGTAAATATAATTTACGTTATGAATGGACGATAGTTGTTCTGTAGGCAAATAGTTAGATACATTAGTATGTTCTATGAATTAATATTATGAATGGCAAATAGTAGATAACAGTAACTAAGAATATTATGCAAATTTCATACATGAATACAAATTTGTAACATGTAACTATTTAGGTATAATAACACATTTCTCAGAATGATGCGATCATGTTGTAGGAGTTCTCAAGTTACGTAAGAATGACAATATGAACATATATATTACAAACAATGATTAATTACAAAATAAATAGGAATATTCGTGCAGTGATCCAATCTGCCTTAAAGTATCAATGGTCCTTCAACCACAATAAAAAGTATTGTGATTTGTGAATCAAAAACAAAATCGTTCAAATTACAAGGTGTATTTCTGCACTATGAATTTTCATAAGCTTTTAACTAGTTATATCTGGGATATTTTACTACGATTAAGGCCATCGTTCGAGTGTATGGGGTAAATAAAAAGAAAAAATATAATTTTTATAGGAACTCAACATTGGATTTCATATCCAACTATTTAATTTAATTACTTTAAAAGTTAAAACATATTATCACTGTGATTGAAATATTTGCAATATTTAAAACTTGTGTTGCTATGTTTCTGAATGGCTTTTAATATTATTTTAAAGTAGGTACGTATCCACCATATTTTTTTAAAGTATTTAATTCACCTTGAATACCTTGGAACAGGCAGGCGTGAGAATAAACACTGCACTGATAGCTGTAAACCAATTAATCGTTTTAAGTATGTATATAGTACCCACATAATAAATTACCTAATTACTCGGACACTTCATAGCGAACATTTTTTTTAATTATTCACATGAGAGTAAACTCCTTTTAATATAAAACTAGCTGACCCGGCAAACATTGTTTTACCATTATAGGTACCTTCATTATGCCATATACTAATATTGATAATCACAAATAGGGGTTGGTGGTAGAAGGGTGAAAATTTAGGGCTGTATGTATTTTTTAATACCTCACTATAAAAAAAATTGTTCAAAAAAAAAAAAAATTCGGGGTGGACCACGCTTAATTTTTAGGGGTATGAAAAACAGATGTTGGCTGATTCTCAGACTTACCCGATAAGCACACAAAATTTCATCAAAATCGGTATAGCCGTTTCGGAGGAGTATGATAACAAACACCGTGCCACGAGAATTTTATATATTAGATATATCTAATAAGTATATTGCCTAGTAAGTTGTACGATATATTATAATATTGAATGTATTATTGTATTCAACTTCAATTTGTCAAAATAACACATAAGTATTCCACTCAACTTTGATATAAGCGTAGGTACCATTAAGTCAATATAAGATAGGTAACCAATATTTATTTTTTCCGTGTATGCAAGGATAATGATTCTACATCATACTTATTCCATAATACGTGGTACCTGTCGGAAGTTTAAATAATAATATAATGATAATAATATGTAGGTAGTTTCTTTTTGTTAATCCCATAAAGGGCATATTATAATAATAAGCTTTATTATCATGATGATGAATTCAAATATTTGTTATGCGTGTTTAGTAGGTACATAGTAGCAACCTATCTTTTGTATCATGTTACGTAGGTATTGTATAACTTATATTTGACTAAAATAACGGAGTGACATGCTGTAGATTGTTAAGACATTATAAATATTTATATTTATTTTATTGTTAATTTAGAGCTACAAAGTTTACGTGCGTTGTGTTCTTTGAGATAATTCTAATCATTACTATTATTGTCTAAAAGAGTATTCTCATTGTTAATGAAATTAAAAGATAACACGCACACGGTTAATTCGTTGATGCTATAGTGAGATAAAAACAATTCTAGCTAGTTTATACATTATTTCGGATGCGACGTAAATAAATGGAGGCTAATTAATGTCAAATTAAGAGTAAAGTGAGATAAAGAAAACTTACACGTTATTTATTACCATGTGGTTACGCAATGCTTGTTCTTTAATACTACATACTTCCTACTTGAACTGAACGACGTGTTGGTGCATTGTAATTGAAATAATATCTATCTCTCTAACTACTAAATTTATCTGCTACATTCTTCCGTGGATTTAAAGTATCTATGATAACCTTGTATGATCGAAGATAACCAAATGAATGATGTAAGATATTCTCAAGAGATCAAAACATTTCTGATATTAAATCTATCGTATTAATACATAGTTATATTTGCATCATAGTAAACGAACGTTCTGCCGTTTTAAAAAAAATAAGTAAATTTTGTTACATCAAATTTGCACATTTGACCATTATTGTAATTTATTGATTTTCCTTTACACATGGAATAAATAGATGAAGTAAAACTGTACTTTTTAATCTTGAAGATTTTAATAATTCACTGCACTCAAATTAAAAATTATTTTGAAAAATAACTGCAACCGAAGGAAGATCACGCAAGGTTGTTGAAATATTTTTTTAATCGGACAATCAAAAAAATATTTCGGTATCGGAAATATTTAGATAAGGATGATGGCGTGATGGAACGCAATTATATATTTTCTCAGATAATATTTGAAAATAGGAATGCACGTACTTTAAACAATAAATTTGTAAATTAATAATAAAATTATTTGAGGTATTTTGAGTGCTGTAAAATTTCGCTTTTAACTATGAAAATAATATTCGATATTCATGAATATATTTATTGAATCATTAATTATAATAACATGATGTCGGCGGTGAGACATTTACTGTTCAACACTTCGTGACATGAAGAGATAAAGATTTCTCGAGAATTTAATTTATTTTGTAGAAATTCCGTAAAAGTTTGATATCAACATCCAGTGCTTCAAAGTATTCCGTATAAAAGCAACCCAAGTTTTATTGTTTTGAAAAATACACTACAATACATAACTATGCAATTAAACATACTGTTTTAGTAATTCATTAAAAAAGTGTGAAATTCTTCAAAATACTGAAGTTTTTCCCATTCTGTCTAACACATTAAGGGTTGCATCCTCCCTCACCCATGGATGTTGCAGGAATGTCTCTTCATACAAATTCTTTTCAAGGAAGGGCTCAAGGTTCGCCTGAAGGGCTATCCCCGACAAAATCCTCCACAAAATTAAATACAACCGTTAATGTCCACCAACTCTATTGTTTTACAAAAGAACTTAAAATTAACTTACAGTTACTAAATTAATACAAAATATCTTAAGATTAGATTGTAGTTTTTAAAACTAGTTGCATTTCATAGCCGCAATCAATTACATAGTAGTGTATTCTGTCTAAATATTACATGTGAATAATTTGAAGTTTATTTGAAAGAATCCTTCACAAGCATTGTAATAAATAAAACGGAATACTCAAAATAAACGCGTGCTATAAAGTGTTCACTAAAATGAAGTATTATGTGTATGTCGTGTAATACTCTCATGTAATGAAATGTCGGTTCAAATCATTTGATTATTTGCTGAACTTTATGAAAGCATGTAAGTAGAGTCATACTTATCGGCGGTTCCTTGAAACACATCAGAATGTATGCCAATATTATGTAAAGAAAACCACATTCACATTTGCAGTGTATTATTATCATTATAGCAAACAACCAAGAATGTTATTCAACACTTCATGATTCATTACAGACCACCAATAGTCTAAGCTCTAATGAATAAATAATTACTGTTGAAAAGTTTAAATAATGTTCATCAATGAGGTGGTTGGTAGCCTTAAAGTAAAATATTAGATTTTCAATCAGGAGATCATGGGCTTAAATCTCGTTGCATATGTACATCGATTTCATAATAAATAAATAATGACATACAGAATAAAAAATTTCGTTCACGCATAAGTGATTTTAATAATAATTCACTGTTCATTCTTATAATTATAATCTTTTGTTATCTCAAATAAAATTTCAAATTTGATTGCAAGGTGCTAAGTTTACAAACAATATAATATTGTTAGTCATTGTTGTGACTCATATAAATAAAATTATTACTTTAAAAAGACAACAAAGACGATAAAATAAGATGCAAATTAATTGAAAATTTTATGAATACCCAAGTTTTACACGACAAGAAAATAAACGGAATATTTATGATTTTGCATAGTCATCGATTCTCTGATACAAAAAAGAGTAATGAAGTACTTACCTACAGCTTTCCTTGTGCATATAACTTTTTTGTAAAAATATATTTTATATCTTGGATCTTTGAAGTCATTAAAGGAAAAAATATATGCCGTAAGCTCTTAACGCGATAATGAGGATAATATTTATATTGTTTATTAAGCTTGGTAAACAGAAAGAATTTGCTTCTGGAACTTTTGCAAGTTATTGTACAAGAAGCTTAACAACGGTCTCGGATACCACAGCGTGATAAAGTATTTATACGAAAGGTTGTAATTTATTTAATACTTTCATCATACTATACAATCAAATTACATATTCAGGTTATCAAGATGTAATTATTAATCACATATGCACCTGCAGCAACGCAATCGAGATTCCAATCAAATTATTGTCTCCGTAGTAAATGGTATGAGAAAACTTTTAAAATAATAACTTAAACTATATTATACCATCACGGCATATCCCACAAGTGGGGTAGCCAGCAGACCAGCTGTATGTTTTTTTTCAAACACCTGCCTTTTACAGGACACTTAATCTTACGGAGAAGAGTGGGAGACCAATTCTTTACCTTACCAAAATAAAATAAAAACACTTCTACAATGATGAGGTACATATTTTACTCCAGCTCACTATGCAATCTTTCTTTACGAGGTTAGCAAAAAACTAGGCATTTCTTCTAAACTAGATACGATAATTTAATTTTCTATATATATTCAACACCATTAATTCACTTCAAATTGATGAAAGAGAAGCGTTGATTGTATCTATTACCAATTAAAACAAAATTTTCGACTTGTTGAGCTGTGGAACTGGTCAGTCGATATATTATTTTATAAGATTCTATGAAAATAGTCATAAATTTAAATCACCCCAGTTTTGTTATATTCAGGTACCTACCTACTATAATATGGTATGTGGCAATAATTTATTTAGCATTGGATAATAATAACGTGTAATTCTGATTATGAAACAAAATTGTTTGCCAATATTTTTGTCTCTTCTATATTATGTTTAATGGTCTGGCTGTAGAGGTTGATATCTTCAACGTGACGTATGCAGAATTTATAAGGAAAATCGAGGATATATTGTAGTTGTGTTGTCGTTTGGATATTGTTTAATGTTTTCTTCTGGGATCGCATTGGCCTTCAGCTGTAATGATCCTTGTAAGAATCGTCTTATTGTCAGTAATAATAATAATAATTATAATCGTCTTAAATTACTTGCACGAAATCCCAAGATGATTTGATGTGATAAAAATGATGTAGATCATATTTCACTGAGATCAATGTATGATTATTTACCAGATAATATACCATCACCACATATCTCACAAGTGGGGTAGCCATCATATCAGCCGCATGTAACAAACATGCAAGCTGACCTCTTCGTTTCAACAAAAAATCAAGACATTCAGGATGGGTGGTAAATCTCATCGCTAAATTAAAGATGTATCTAAAATGTCTTTACTTCTTCGAAGACCTGCCTTTAACAGGTAACTCGAAAATTTACGGAAAATTCTAAGCCGGGTGCTTCACGGAACAATATCAATCTTTGATGTGGTTACTATAGTAAATAAGTGGCCGGATATCTATACATGAATCAAGAGTCTTGATAAAAAAATCTAAAAAATTCCATGTTTCAACCATCAGAGATAAGTGATATAATTCATAAAGATCGTATTGAATGAAACTAATCAGGTTTAACATTCCACACAGGTGACAATATAATGATGATTGAAGCGGACATTGTAATGGGAACACTGATAGACGACCCCACGGCTACTGTGCAGCCTGTTATGGGCCACCCGCCAAGCACCACATCCGATCTCAGCCTCCAACAATTCCTCAACACAATAGACGTGTCCAACCACCAGCACAACACCACAATGAAGGGAGTTAAGCTGGATTTTAAATCCATTGATGTATATGAGAAGTCCCTTGAGACTGTGGATTCACTCTATGAAAAGGTACAACAAATTCAATTAATAACAATATTAGATAGGGGTACGTACACTTAATATGTACCTATGTATTATGCTACCTACCAAAAAATAAATATTTTATTTATTTATTTATTTAATCACACTTTACAATAAATACACTGATTAGAAAATATTTCATAGAGAAATGCATTCAAATTAAATACAATAAATATATTCAGAGGGCGAGTTTAACGCAAAGGCGCGATCTCTTTCAACTAACCCAAAGGTAAAAACTGAAAAACTAAATTTAATAAAGAAAAAACTTAAAGCATTTTAGAAAGTAGAGTTCGATTATCGGCTTTTCAAAATATATTTTACAGCAAAAACTGTAAACGAAACTATTATTTGTTAAATTTATACATGTCAATATATTATTGACAATATCCACGAATTATTTCACCGCGCAGGAATAATATTACTAACTCCAATTGACTTACACGCATAGTTAAAACACCCAACCTACGAGAAATGATGCATGCTTTGCTTTTCTAAGAATGTTGAGACTAAAATCTATCTGGACCTACTGAAGGTTTATTATACTATGTGTTTGTCTGTATGTATGACACTTAGGTAATACTAGTTTTAATATTTAAGTAGAGCGAGTTTATATGCTCAGAAGTGAAGTGATGTTGAACAATGTATTTTCTGATGTCATGTCTGATGCTCTATCAATTTGATTAATTTATAAACAATTTATTGATTCACCGGCCAATTCTCCGAAAAATATATCGAATAGATTTAAGATAACGCCAATACCATCACGACTTCGATACACATGTCTTCATAAGCAAGTTAGGTATTTTAACTCCATCATTAAACTTAATCAAGACCCATGTAATTTTAGAAATTATGTACGAGTATTATACGACTTACATATAAGCCATATTTAAATCGAACATAACAACTATCCAGTTCCATAGCTCACCAAGTAGAAATGTACGAGTATTATACGACTTATAAGCCATATTTAAATCGAACATAACAACTATCCAGTTCCATAGCTCACCAAGTAGAAATGTACGAGTATTATACGACTTATAAGCCATATTTAAATCGAACATAACAACTATCCAGTTCCATAGCTCACCAAGTAGAAATGTACGAGTATTATACGACTTATAAGCCATATTTAAATCGAACATAACAACTATCCAGTTCCATAGCTCACCAAGTAGAAATGTCTTATATTCGAGAAGTCGTCATTTTTCTAATTTTGATACATTTTTATTACGCTTTAAAAACACGGCAGAAAGTGAAATTAATTTTAATTTAATCGCTCTTAAAATTAATCGCACTGTTAATAGACTAACATATTACGTTGTTTTTGTTCCGTTTAATAGTTAAACAATCCGAAGTATTTATTTGTGGAATTGAAAATAGATGCGTTATTTTTCCATAATTAAATAAAGTTAATATGAAAGGTGAATCTTGCATTATTTATACTTTATGCGTATAAATTAAATATTATTTCGTTAGTGGAATTGTACGAGTAGGGTTGTGTATTGCCAATTAAATCAAACAGCAACTCATAATTATTATAATATGGTTGACGATACATGATAACGCATCTTTTTAATTTTAATTTTTACCATTGTTTTCTGTTTGTCACATACTTAACTTGTAATGAAGCTTCACTTTACTTTTGCCTGATGATGAGAGCGGAAGCTCTTGAAAGCCGGCTCGCAAAAATAAATAAAGTCAATAGTGGAATAACTACATATTGTGTTTCATTTTAAAAATTATCAAAATTTCCGCCTTGAGTTATGGAACAGTGAACAATATGGACAGTAGATAATTTTCATGTTTTTTTTTACATTTAATATTCTTTAGATAGTAAAATAATGCAGCTATTCTAAGTACAAATTTTATAAATCAAATGTTTTTGTGTTAACACTTTGGAAATTCATTATAATTAAAATGATTTTAAAAACACTGTATAATTTCCAAATTAAATTTATTCACCTCAAACGTTTTCGCCAAGGCTTCTACTTGGCATCATCAGGAGGACTAATTAGTTAAAGTTCATATTTAGTGAGTATGTTTTCTATTACTAACTTATACTAAGGGTGGGGGGGAGTTTGAAGGTGGGGGAGAAAGGGCGGAGTTGAGGGTGTTTGATATCACTGTATAATTTGGAAATTATACAGTGTTTTTTAAAATCATTTTAATTACAAATTTTATGTTATTTTCTACAAAGAATCTTATTGTACCTACACTTATAGGAATCTATTTGATATTAATGAATATTAAAAAAAAATTGCTATCCACCCGTTATCGAGTGACTTGAATATTTAAAATTTTAAAACTACATTAGAAATGACGTGTTTTTCATGATTTTCATTTTAAACATTTTGACCCTCAATTGAAAGTTCATGCATTACCTACCCATAAAGGTAAACAGCAAACATTATTATCTAAACTTTCTATTTAAAAAAATATTATTCTCGTGAATTGTTTTTTTTTTTTAATTATTGGAAAAAACATACTTAAATAAAACATCTTCGATTACCTGCGCATTCAGATAATAAAATTCGCATAAAACGCTAGATTTAATACATTTTTAAATTGAAATATGTTGCAATTTATATCATAATAGGTAATAATTTCTCCAGGACGAATGATTGATAGGTCCATACAAGATTCATTATAACAACTCACAGTCACCACACTTTTTAAGACTCACAACTTTTTAAGACTCTAAACCAGATAGGAATGAGCTATAAGGACAGAAGAGCAATCTGGAGCCTATACAAGAATGAAATGGCTGTAATTAAAAGCGGAGAGAGCTGCGCAGAAGCGAGAGTAGAACAAGGTGTAAGACAGGGATGCTCAATGTCGCCAGCACTCTTTAACTGCTATATACAGCAAGCTATTGATGAACTCAGAGAAGAAATGAAGAATTGGACAGGAGTAAAAATAAATGGGAAAAAGGTTGACATGATTAGATATGCTGACGACATAGCACTGCTCGCAGACTCCGAGATGGAGCTGAACGAAGCCTTAGGAAAAATGGAAAGTATACTGTTGTCAAAGTACAACATGAAAATAAATAAAGATAAAACAAAATGTATGGTCGTTGGAAGGGAGGAAGCGACTGCGAACATTGCCATAAATGGAGTGAGCATCAAACAAGTAAGAGAATTCGTGTACTTGGGCAGCAGAATAAACCAGGACGGACGCTCCAAATCAGAAATTGTGAGCAGAATAAACCAGGCACGAATTGCCTTTAACAAAAAATCCAAAATATTAGAATCCCCTAATATTGATCTAAGCGTGAGGAAGAATCTCACTAAAGCCTTTGTGTGGAGCATTCTGCTATATGGATGCGAGACGTGGACCATCAGTAAGAGGGAAAGCGGACGGTTAGCGGCATTTGAAATGTGGTGTTATAGACGCATGCTGAAGATTCATTGGTCGGAACACGTCGAAAACGAAGAAGTGTTAACCAGGGTTGGCGAAAAAAGGCAACTCCTCAAAAGAATCTGCCAACAACGAGCTAATTGGATTGGCCACAACATCAGGCACCCAGGACTGCTCATCGCAATCGCAGAGGGCAGGACCGAAGGCACAAATGGCAGAGGTCGACCGAGAGACGCCTATATGGACCAACTGAAGAGGGACATGAGCTGTGGCTCATATATGGAGTTGAAGAGACTGGCTGAGAATAGGGAGGAGTGGAGAAATAAGTCAAAACTCGTTGCAGACCAATCCAATGGATTGTAACTCATTATATATATATAGTCACCACAAAGAAGACTGCGATGGCAAAGTTATATACCAACCAGGTTCATAATATTAAAGTACTTTGTACCTTGGATTGTTCGTGATTCATAATACAATAATGGAATAAGGTACCGGTATGGGATGATGATGATAATAGTGTGGGTACAAATTGTATCATAATAAATGTGGTTTGTAGTACATTGTGTATTGGTACAATAGCCACAGGGGTATAAGTCCATAGGCCACAGTGCCTACAGCCAGGCATATCCTTTAGAATAGAACATTTTATATAACTATAGGTACACTATACATAGTATTTGAATTCCTGAAGGAATGATTTTAATGCGTATTATACATTATTATTATTTTAATCATTATGACTTGTCTAAGTGCATTAGTAACGTAATGATTGTTACCACCATGAAGATGCATTACTCGATGTTTTATTAGTATTATGCTTAGGTACACGCACGCATTATTTTATTATTCTTATACAACTTAAAGTCTAATGGATTGAATAGTAAATATTTATTATCGATATTTATATCATTTTGTTTTTGGATTAAAACTATTTAAATTTTGTTTGAGATGTTTAGTGATGCGTGTATTGATTTTATAAACACAGAATATTGAATATGTACTTTATCTTCTTTTTCATATATTATTAGACCCTAGGGTTTGCTTGTATAGAAGGATCAATCGTTTTAGGGGTCTTTCTAGTATGCGTCATCCCTCATTCCATCTAGGACAATACTTGGTTTGGGATTCTGCTACTATATACTATTTGGAAGTTCACTGTGTCGGTGTTTAGGTAGTAGAATTCCATAATGAAATTAAATACCAAATGTCTTTTTAGTCTTTTGTTTTTTTTTTTATCAAAAGAGACATTTTTTGATAAAAATTAGTACATTAAAGAAAATGATAGATATTTTTAATAGGGTACGGTTGGTTACTTGAGCTTTAGAATTGCATAGACCTATTACAATAGTGTAATAATCTGAAAGAGGGGGTGTGAGTAAGCTCGGACGGCCAAGAACCATGTGGCTTGATCACGTGGATCAATCCTCAAGGTCGGCCGCGTGTTGAGTAAAAGAAATCGGCGTGCATGTATGAGAAACTGGAAGAATGTGGACGAAGCGAAAAAAGTTTGTAAGGATAGATCTATATGGCGTTCCGTTCTCACCTGCCTACCCCTCTTGAGACATGGCGTGAGGGTATAGATAGATAGATAGAAATAGTGTTCTTGTGTTAATAAACGATAATTATTATTTATGAAAAGTTTTGTAATACAATATATAATATCATTTAAGTTCTCTTTGATCGTTCATAGTAATTTGTTATTCATTTTAATTCAGATAAAAAAATGACGCCATGGCATCATAACATAATTACTTAATGTACGTATGACAAATTGAATATAAATCTTAAAACACTTTGATTAATGACTGCCACGATCCTAATATTAGATATTATAAAACAGCAATACTATTTTATTTTATTGCTTATTTGCAATCTGTACAGACCTTGAAGATAAAGAAGGATTGAAGATAACATATGATTATTAATAAATCTCACTCTCCTAGATGAAACGAATAAAACATAGAGAATAAAAATATTCTATTAAAGGAATAATGATACTGTCGATGCACGACTTGATGTTTATAATGAAGGCGGGAGAAGCTATATTTATAAATCTTTTTTTCTAATCAAATTTTTTTGTTAATAAAAAAATATCAGAGACATTAAATTTGTAAAAGCAAAAACTCGCGCAATAAATTTATTTATTTGTTATATCAATGAAAGCTTATAATTATTTTCGATACCTAAGTAGGTACCTCTATATTCCTGACACTGTAACGACCGATGAAATTTACCTCAAAAGTTCATACAACAAAGATTTACCATCGCATTTGAATGATTTATTGCATGCAGGTATTTAATAATTATATACTTCAATTACATTGGATTTATTAATATCTTGTTTCATAAATGCTAAATGACTAAATATATCTGAAATAACTTAATGCTGTGAATACACAGGTGTAAAAATAAATTTAAAATAGCATAATATATTGCTAAATAGCATAAATATAATAACTAATGAAGTATGGTCAGTACCTTAATAATTAATAAGTTTATATTCAGACATTTTCTGTCAATTAAATCGTGGAAAAAATTCTACCCCTATCCGTAAATATTTATGGTACAATATTTATTAAAGTACCGGGTAAGCTAGCTACATTTAAATTATTTTGATTTCCATAATTAAAATTAGATAATAATAATTATATTCAGTTCGATACGATCATTACAAGAAACATTTATTTACGAGTATAATTTGAAACAGTACAGTACAACTTTCATCTAAATGCCGTGATATAATAATAAATGTATTGGTCTACAATCATAATTATTGTAATGCTTTTATTCTTCTTGTATTTAAACTCTAAATACAAATTACATTAACTTTATATGAAATAAAGGTAATTAAAATTATTTACTGCACCGTAGGTAAATATACAATATTAATGCAGTCATAAATAAAGTCTATGAAGGTACTTGTACTAATATTGAGAATACTTAACTTGAATATTCATAGCTAAAGGTGTAAATTAATTAACATTTTCTCACCAACGTCAGTAATACAAACTATATCCAGTAATGTGATGAGATATCAATACGACCTTATTTAAATTAGTACCTATCAATGATTTAGAAGGGGTGAATTAGATTAAAACAAATCTCAAAACTAATCTTCTTTCTATCTTCTTCTAATATATAAAAGGAAGTCGTGTGTGTTACATCATAACCCAAGAATGGCTGTACCGATTTGAATGATCTCTGATTTGTTGGATTCTTCTCCGCTCGGAATAGCCGATAGGCTATTAAGATATCTTACAAATTCACGGGAAGAAAAATTACGAAGAAAATTATTTACGCCATACATTTTTAATTTCAATAAAAAATGCAATATGCAGAGTTATAAAAAATCAACGATGATGTATTTTTATAGATTGGCCTATCCATAACTATATTTATATACAAAGAGGAAAGATTTGATTGTTTGTTTGCATTAAATAGGCTCCGAAACTACTGAAACGATTTGAAAAATTCTTTCACTGGGAAGTTACACTATACCCGGGTAACATATGCTTTATTATATTTTCAAAAAAATTAAGGATCCTTACTAAAACTCCAACAATGTAACCCAAGATGTAAAAAAATAACTACACGTGCGAAGCCGGGGCGGACCGCTAGTTTATAATAATTGCAAATATAATGACCAATTAAATACTCGTAAATTTTCTATTAAATATGTCCAACTATATTATTATATAACTCCTGAATATTCACAACAATCTCCCACTATATTCTGTTAGATTTCTTTTTAATTTAATTTTTTTTTATTCTTTTTGCACATCATCATTATATGACAACTATTTTAGTAAGTGCACGCCAAAAAGGAATTAGAATCGGGGGTAATGTTAACAAAACAATATAAAATTTAAAATACTTTGACAATATGCGATAAAAATTTCCCATTCTTATCTGTTTTACATGCCCATTTTTTTCTCATTCCTGGACAATGCCATCAGCTTATTTTTTTTGGATTTTCTTAATGCTTTTCTGTGGAAAACATTCAGTTAACACTTAAAGTTAATCATATAGATAAAATGATATACTCTATTCACATAACTACCAAAGGTATACAATCTATTTATGTATTTTCGTACTTAAATATATTTCATTTAATTCAGGATTACATTGTAATATTAATTAAATTATTAGCATTAATCAATATGGAAACTGTTAATTAAGTATAAAATGACAACTTCATATCATATTACAAACATTGCCATTATTTATCAGTGCAAATAATATTATTATTAGTTGAGTGCCAGTAAGCTGTTTTCAGAGGTTATATTATTGTATCTGCATAACTTGATTTCTACCTGGCTTCTTACAATTGATACTAAACCTCTAATTATACAACTTTCAATATAATTTGTGCTTCATGGAAATATTAACGATTACGTCAATTTGTTGAGAAGTTTTGTAGGGGAGCCCTTAAGCGAACTGTGAATAATCTCTAAAAATATAATAAGCTCGAAAGAGTAGAGACCGTAGATGAAGATCTTTCCAAAATATCGCATAAAAAGTTAGGCTAGATACAAACAATTAATTCCCATTTTTTTTGCTGTCGATTTTCAAATTCACTCCTTAATACCAAAGCCAACTTTTCTAACGTATCAACAAAATGAATTTTAAAAATCACACACACACACACACACAACATTTTTGTGCCTTTCATTGAAATTGGAATCAGATATTCAAGCAAACAAATTTCATATCTCAGAAATCGATTTTAGAGAGATTCCAAGGCAAATTAACAAATCTAGGTATATTAGATACCTACGTGTATATATAAATTATATATACTACGTATATATCTATATAAATTTAGAAGCTTAAAGTATACTTAGGTCAAAATTACAAAATTATCCCTTTTAATGTTCGTCAGTAGCCTGAAAGTAGAGTCTCGGCCTCGTGAACAAGGGGACCTTGGTTCGATACCAGGTGCCGGCAAACTCCCCTTTCACGACACAGGCTTTTAGTAGCTTAGTGTGAAAGGTGTATGACGTTGTATTTGGGTTTATAACAAAAACCCAGATATATCTTTTTTTTAAATGTTCTTTTTGACTGGTCTAAGACATTGTTATTATTATGATTTTCTAATAAAATCTAATAACTTTACAAGGCTTAGCAAGTTTTAATGATGAAAACGTCAGAATGTATTTATGAATCTTATCAGGTGATTAAGAAATAAATTGCATTTTAATAACACAGGACATTTAAAGAACAAGTTATCATTTTAACATTTAGTTGTAAAATATTATAATTATTATATTGCTCGAACATCTGACATGAGGTGAATAATAGGCAATTATTTTACGAGAATTCATGCCTCTCCCGTGGTGATATCATTGCTGAAGTATTTCTATCTAGAATTGCAGGCATGTTGTTTGAGAAAACGGAGCAAGCAAATTTACGGAGAATTATATGTAAGTAGTGATCTATAAACATTTACATAATATCATGTACTTTTTTTACGGATGAAAGAAATGTCAGTAATAGAGTTAGTCCAAAAACCGCTGTCAAACTTTTCAAATGTCAAGTTTGATATTTATATAAAATTAAACCTTTCTAATAAAAATCATTTTGAATGTTAAAAAAGTTTAACGTAAATTTTATGAAATGAGCGTCAATGTCAATAAATATTTTAAGTTAGGTACAAAATGTTTCAATCATAACTGATATTATCTCCAAAACTATATTATTATTGTACATCAATATTTAAAGATTTTAAAGTATCTATTTCATTCATATGTAATAAATGAAGATGTGTTTTGAAAATTTAATTACATAAGTAGGTATACCTACTTATCGAGTTCGTCGGTAGCCTTAAGGTAGAGTCTCGGCCTCGTGAACATGGGTTTCGTGGTTCGATTCCAGGTGCCGGCAAACTCCCCTTTCACTTCACAAGCTTTTAGTAGGTAGCTTTCTGTGAAAGGTGTATAAGGTTGTATTTGGGTTTATAACAAAACCCAGATATATCTTCTTTTTTTAAAAACAAAAAAGTTTAGTAGTAGAAAAAAGTTTACTTATCAAAAGTTGGCCATCTTTACAAAGAATCAATGTGGAACATGAAATAATACACAAAAAATCATGATTATGTATCGGAATGTGGAATATTTCAGAAAATACGCAGCTTTTAATCATCCTGCCATTCTAATGTTATTCAAAATCCTCAAGTCAATGTAATACTTAATACGAGTATTACTATCATCTCTTATCTTAATATAAAGTACATTATATATCAAGGTATCATACTTGACCACTTTATTGCATTATTGTTGAGGTAACCTCTAACTTCTAATCAAATAATAATCCTGTAGCAGCTTATTTTAATATTAATGTCATAAAGACTATGGATGCAATAGTTCTTATTAATGTACTTATTATGAACGACAGACAATATTCTGTTACTATACATACCTATAAAATTATTAGTACCTGGCAAATTAAATAAGACATTACAGTTCATAAAACCATGTAATATCAAAATATTATTCGCCCAAAGAAAATTAGTGTATGATAAGGAAATAGATAGAACAACTAGCATATTACACCATATATGAATAGTTTAATTTCTCAAAATTATCAATATCAAAAAAAATATCAGTAAAAATCCATAGTTTATCTAATCTCGTAAGCCTGAAAAGGCCAAAAACGTAATTAATTGCTATGATATATTTTTTTTTAATTTTATTTTATTACACCAATAAATTACAAATCTTATACATATTTTCATTGATGCTGCCCAACTAGGTATAACCTGTTCTAGGGCAAACGTCTCACAAACATATCAATCATACTGAAACATAATATATACAATCACAAAAAGCATTTATCTCCTATATTAACACAATCACATTCATAACAAGAAAAACACTGCTGCAAACTGTCCATACATGAAACAACACACAAATAAACCATTTCTCCATATAAAACCAGAAAAAAAACAACACATCCCTCAACCACACACATCACAAATCCCACACCACATACCAACACAAGTATATCTCCCCACATAAAACACAAAAACACAAAACAAATCATGGAACAAATCCTAAGATATCCTGCAATCTCTCCATTGGCAGATCAGAGGCCTGAGTCAACAACACACTTTCGTCTCACGTTCCCGCTCCGCTAGCGTTCGGGTGCAGACGATGGTGCGCCAAAGTGTTAATTTTCGTAACTATTGTGTATCTTAGCCAGTGATATGTTATACCTAGATTTGCAATATGAATCTCAAACATGTACCATCAATAAAATCTCGTTGCGGTCCTTGGTGCCGCAATTTTTAGTTTGAAAAAAAGCGACACACATATTAATTGTTTGTAGATAACAAGAGATAGACAATATGAGAATGGGGATTATTACAGACGACAAAGGCCGGTAGATAGAGATGAATATATACATAAGAAAAGAGATGAATATATATTACTCAGGTATTGTACCTCGACGGGTGGGTACACATTTTTAGAGAATATTTGTATGACATTGCGAATCTAGCTGTAACATATCACTGATCTTAGCAACGAAATTGACACTTGCTTGCAACATCGTCTGCACCCGAACGCTAACGGAGCGGGAACGTGAGACGAAAATGTGTTGTTGACTCAGGCCTCAGACCAGTTGAAGTTGATAAAATATTCTTTTACATGCAATTGGTCCAATGGTTACCCCTATAATACGTACACAAACTTCGAAAAATTCTATATCTAGAAAAATGTGAAGATCAAACCTCAACTATGATTTTATTTTGTTAACTGTTAAATGAAACTAAAAATGATCATTTTATATCATTGAGTATAATGTACCTATATTAAGTGTCAGATGGTTCTCAATTAAAATGAGAGATAAAAGAAAACTGATCATCTTTATATTGTATGAATCTACTATAGACATGTGATAATTTACTCACGTACGATTATGCAGGCAGGTAAGTTAGGTACGACTGTAATTATAATAGTGTAGGTAAATGATCAACCTTTATTATATTTCTGGATTAATAGTATGAATCAACATCGACACATTCTCTCAACGTCCGTGCCACATCTGCCTTATTCCACCATTCCGTGGTATAATAATTAAAATATTATTATATCTTACAATAGTTTTGTGTACACAACAATATAAAGTGTACCTACTTATATTACTGTGTATACTATAATAATAACATCAACTCTGTATATTGTGCGGGCTGTACTGTGTGGTAGGCTGATACAACCATGAGGCTATAAATGATTAAACATAGATATAAAACATTTAACATACTACTATTCTCAAAATGAGGAATATATTTTATTTACTTGGATTCTACTGTTCTAAAATTACTAATTTCATATTCATAATAATATAAAGTGAACGTATGTCTAAGTATACACAACCTTCATGGCTATTTCTAATGGGGTAGATAGAAAAAATATTTAACACGTATAATGTTATGCGTCATAAAATTTCGACTAAGGATGAGTTTGACTAATAATCGCCGATGATCTATATACAATGTTAGTTGCATTTAGTGCTAATTCATGGCTACTCCGCTTACAAGAAATGCTTTGATAGTTGTGATGATAAATTCCATCGTATTTACTTACTTCAAACGTACATATAATGCGGATAAAGTTATACAAAATACTAAATTTATTTAACAGTAGGAATCATTTTCTGCTTTACCTACGGAGATTAGGAATGTAGATACATCCAATTTGATTTTAAATTCAAATAGTTTGTATTTGAAAATATTTACCATTATTCATAAATATATTATACAATTTAAATTCATTTACATATTTTCTCGTGCTCCCAAAATTGAGCTGTGCTCTTGCTTGAAGGGTTGAATAAATCTAAATTGTTCTTTGAAACATTTCTTATTTCCAATATTTTCCAATGTTTGGGTGAGATACAGAATCTAGGTAAGTATCTAGGTAAAATTACATCTAAAACATACTAAACTGACTTGTAAAAAAATGCACATGCACCATACGTTGTCAATACATGACACTCACTAGGTTATCCTTACGTATTGTAAATCTCCATTCTATCTTTGTAAAGGTGCATGCATATTATAATGTAAACGAGACAACATCGTATCGTACTCGTATCGTTATTATGTACTTAATACACACATATAGGTAGGTACTAAGAGACATCTGGAGGGTCGTTCACATACGTTCACTTTCAGTGATCACTCCGGATGATCCTCCAAGATGAACAAATGTGAACAGGCGTTTCATCAATAGTGATCACTAGCGATGACGGAGGAAAGAGATTACCACTCGTCATAATTTTGATGAAAGGTCCTTTCACTGAAACAACCATAAACAAGTTTCATCTTATTATTTTGTTTTATTCTCTATGAATTTGTATTGAATGTCAGAATCATGTACAAAATATTATGCAGTCGAGAGCTATATTCATTTATTTTAAGTGCTATTTTTCATTTTTTGAATTTGTTTAATTATTTTTATACGAAAATACGTCGAACTACATGCAACATGAGTGAGAAAGTAGACATGGCAGTGAAAGCATAGGATGAACAAATGTGAACAGACGTGTTCACTTTCGATGAACAGGTTTGACCCTGACACTCTGGATGATCATCCAAAGTGAAGCAATGTGAATGCTACTTCAGCTTTACTAGAGAAGTCTGTATCTATCTAATATTATGCACTTGTTGCCTTATCACAGAACATACTATATGAGATATGAGGTACAATATTGTAGATAGTATTTGAACACGACTATGGCATTCAAACAGAAGCTATCACATAAACCAATATCATACTTAATATACGATACCTGTACCTACAATATTCATACAAGCCAGACAGCATGTTAGACAAGACCCTCAACTGCTAATGAAACTCAATAAAATCTAATAACAACGAATTCCATGTAACTACAAGCTTGTCCAGATGAAATGTTTATTTTATAGTTATGTTCGTGATGTATTGAATGTATAATACCTGTCATATTATTTAATATCAATATTTCAAAAGTGTTTGAATCTATGCCTACCCCTAATATGGATTCCAAGTGTTACCAAGGTACCCCGTGGAATCTTCGGTAAATAATAGTTCTCCCACTTTCTCCCACCGCCCCACACGCATCTTGATCTATTAGAGATCTGAAATATGAGTCCCGAACAGAATGGTTGATTCTATGGATTGCATAAAATGTTTCTCGGTTGGTCGACCTTTGTCGTGAATAGTGAGAATGACGGAATTGGTTAACGTTGTTCTCGATCTCGCAAAACAGGCTTTGGAGATAGAGCGTTTAGTGTTGCGGGTCCCAGATGTTGGAACAAGCTGCCTCTGTGTCTGCGAGAGGAGGTGAATGGAGAGAGTTTTAAAAGAGGACTGAAGACACACCTTTTTGCTGGGAGTTTCGGGTGATGGATACGATATACGGCGCCCTTGAGGTCATGTTATGAGTAAACGGCGCTTTACAAATTGTCCATATATATATATATATATATATATATATATATATATGGAGCTGAAAATGATCACATAAGCCAGTCAAGAGACACAGCGAAAGCGTTGGGATGCCTTTCTCACTTCTTCCAGTTAGATATAGCTCAATGTTAAGTATGTAAATATGGTTCTCCTACAATCCATGCGACACCGTAATTCATAAAAATAAAACGAAAACGAAAAAATAAACACTAGGTAGACATACTTAACTTTCGTAAATGAGTGTGTGGCTATGGTTTAAAAAATATAAGCAACATATTCCTTTCAAAAGCTTATATGTAATTTTTGACCATTTTCGACATTTGTTGTCCAATGTCGAGCACCAATATTGCTATAAAACTTAAATAAAAAAAAACTTCATTTTATAACTTAATATAGAACAAAAATCAGGTTTATTGCCTTTAGACAATTTTTAACAACCTTACAACCAACCAGTTGCGTTTAATGTTCGAATAAAAGTATCTCGATAATTTTTGATGAACTTTCGTATTCTACGAAACAGAAATCAAACATCAGGGCGTAGGTACATTCGATATGATTTGTGAACTCAGATGATTCATACCTAAATGCCCATGGGATGTATGGATGTGAGTGCAGGTCATGCTTAAAATACTAATTAAGTAAGTACCCAATATTTAGCTTTCTACAAGTAGGTACCTACCTAAGCTATGTATTTTGGTACCTACGGTTTACTAAATACAAAGTTATGCGAAGTATTCTTAGGTACCAGACTGTAATAATATTATGTAGATGTTAGGTAGGTACGAGTACATATTTGCTATCAGGAATATTGATATAAGGAAAATAATGTGCAAACATAAAACCGCTGTTGTAGGTATGATAATATTATTTTATTCATGCATATCACATAGCGTAAATAATAATACAAACTGTACGTTACGGAATTTCTAATATCTTTTATAATAACAAACTGAGATCGCAGTAACATGCATGTCATTGCTTATACTTACAAGTTCATACATTTGATACGGATATAGGTACAAATTATCATTATAATTTTAAAAACTCGCATATTATTACCAGTTTAAAAGAGACCATGGATGAAACATTTATCATCACGAATCTCGCATTCTTGTGTAAACAATTTACCTATACATTATCATCCAATAGATTTCAGCTTTATTTGTAATCAGGTGTATTGTGAAATGTGTTCAGAAAACTTATTCATATTATAGGCTACTGCAGTTACATGATACAAGTAAACCAAATGTAATATTTCTTCAAGATTTTCAGGAGTAGGTACCTACTTAGTGTTATCATATTCAAACGACAATAATAAAAGTTGTCTAGTCTTTTTATACTATACGAAAATTAATATTTTTTTTTTATTTACCAGTAAATTAAAGTTTTAATATAATTGTATTAAATCAACATACCAACAAACTTTAAACTTTGTCTTTATGTGTATAAAGCGTCTTATGTATAGTATTTCGTACCTTCTTGCCTTTCGTTTTAATAAATTTATTGATTGTATCTTATTTATTACATTATTCTAATACAACGACTTAATGTAACATAATAAACAAAATTAGAATGTCAGTGTTAGGTATGAATTGACATTAGTATCTAATATTATAAATATTTTCTGTAATAAATTGATATCACATTAGTGTATTTCATCATTATTTTATTGATCACGATAAGATGAACTGTTAAATTATTTATCACTGCATTGATTAAATATTCATCTCAAAGTGCTACGTAACAAAATTAAATACATAAATCTGTAGATAACCTTAAAGTTTGTTTAGATTATATGAGATTAGCATCAATTTTATTATATTTCCATCAAGTACATTTTTCTTATTTATCATTTTTCTTATTTATTACATTATATTTATCATCTTTTTTCTGAGTAATTAAAACAACATGTTTCCTACTTAGATAATAGTTTTTAAGAACCGTGTATTTCAAATGTATCAATATAAAATAGTACATGCAAATTAGTTATGTAAAGATATTATATTACAATGGTATATGACATAAAAAGATATTATAGATTAGTATTCTCACACTCAGGCTCTGCCTGGTGGGATCTCTTGATAATGTTTCGTTTATATATATATATGTATATTGTTGCTTTATTGTATAATGGTTAACGTTTGGAATTTGATTCATAAATTCTTACAAGGAAAAAACAAGTAATATTACGTAAATGTATTGAAAAAGATCACACACGAATAAAATATGGAAATGTTGTTTTCAGGTCAGTTACCCGATATGGATAAATGCCGATATACTCCCGGGGCCCATTGAAAGCGCTGTTATACCAGTAGATGCGGAGAGATTCTTGAAGGCGAGCAAAAGATTTTCAGCCGCAATGCTTTCCGTGGGGTGGACGACCCTTTATGGCGGGAACTTGACAGACGGTTCATACAGCGATGCTCAGATAGCAGACATGATCACGACACTGCGTGAGAACCAAGTCCAACACTCGGTGACGTTTCCGATGAGAGCTGGACTGGCGGCAAACAGTCTCACACAAATAATCTACCTCATATCGGAGACGACCGGTTTGGACTCAACGCTGACAATTTGGTCGAGTGCCGGCGATTACGTGGACGTTACTAAATTGAAACAAGTCATTCTCACCTGTGGACTGGATAAAGTTTACTTGGACGTTCCAAAGGAGTTGTCCGACCAACTGCATTTGTAAACATGCAATCATAAATTATTTTATGAATGTTTTATGTCGGTCATTTTGCTCAAACGAACAATGCTGATAGTAGTATGAAATTACATCCTCAAGAATTTTAATACCTTTCATTTGGTAAAACAATTACTATAAATTCGAGTAATTATTATTGCCACTTATAAGTTACAAAAAATAAACTACAATGTTTCCAAGTAAGAAAGTGTATTATTTTATATCAAGCCTACAGATTTTTATAGTCATAAGTATATTATATTATATAAGGTTTATGAAAAATAAACATAATAATTTGTATCTTGTGGGAAGCTCATCAATATTTCTAAACCATTTGACTTCAAACACACTTTCGACGACATCACCATAAGTGGAAATAAACATAGATATTTGAATATCTATAACTACTATCCCATCACGGCATATTTCTCTAGTAGGGTAACCCGCAGACCAGTCGCATGTAATAAACATGCACACTGTCCTCTCCATGCCAACAAAAATTAAGACATTCATCGATTCAGGATAGTTCATAAACTTTATCGCTATAAGTAGAGACAATTGCATCGACGTGTTTTTAATTATTTTACATTTCGAATATCAAATAAACAAATTATAATGGAAAAGCTACAAATGTTTAGCATACTATTAAATCAAGCGATTCATTAATCACCATTGGGTCGTGAGGAATGTGGATATAAATAAACCACAAGAGACCATTCGTCTCATGTCTATCATCATTATTTTTATACAAATTGAATCATCCATGGTTAACTACATACATGCATGAAGCATTTACCTAAACACAGACAGTATTTAAACTTGGAACAATTGTTACGAAATGTCTTTGTTTGAAACTATGTAAACTAAAACAGTTTAATTATATATTATTAGATTCCAATATGTAGATGCTCACATAAAATTGATAGAAGAATACCAAATGATTTTACTACGGTTTCAACTGAGAAATGTAAAGTTTAACGACATAGTAAGACATTTTCTGTAAACTATATTATGCACGAATTTTTTGATCTGGTGAGATAAAATTTTCCTGGATATACCAATATTAATTTAAATAAAACCTGAAGATATAAACAAATTATTACTTCACATAGTAAAATTCACATCTTTAAGACCAAGATATTTTATGCAACTAGAAACTAACCCTGGACCGGGAAGCTTAGACTGAAAAGCTAAGACTTCACCATATAAGGCCTCCGATCATGATATGATAATAAATACACAGAATAATAATAATATAATAATGTATTTATACTAAAATATAAATATTCGTAATAGGTATATTATTTTTTTTTCGAATGTTTCGTGATTAAGTATATTATTTATTTTTTATTATGATTTAAAAATACATATTGTATTTAAAAAAATCACAATCAGTGTCATTTTGAGATAATCGAAATATTTCATTAGAGACAATCATTCTTATTCAAATAAACATTAATCAATGATTATATACAATGAATGATTTAATATTAAAGATTTTTCCTTTTTTGGATGATTGAGGAAATAATATGATCACTATCATCCAAAAGCATTACGTCTTTCAGGGTCGACAGGGTAGGATTAAAATATACATATGTAGTTACAAAATAATTCAATAATCTTTGTAGGCATATTATTATGATTGATTTGTAAGTGTCATCAAACAAAATGTCACGTATATTAAATTATGTCATTTGAATACTTCTTAGCTCATCTGCATATTTTTTACTAATATATCTACAATATAATTAGTGTTGTATGATTTTGTTCCTTTCACTTTTGGATAAAGGTTTAATGAATAAAGTGTTAAACTCAAGGATATCATTTTTTTTCGCGGAAGTCATTAGCATTGTTTATGTTTCATGGTTTAAAAAATATATTATCAATAATATAAATCAATATAACGAATAACAAAGTGTGCAAAAATAATGATAGATGCTGCATAATTATCAGCCAAAAATAATAAAGTGTTATTTCTTTATCTAGTCATTTATTTCATTAATAGAGCTGTAATTATAACTTCGATAAAATTCTCACACAAAAACATGTTATTTTTATCTTCATATTTATACCTATTAACAAAAATCTAAATAAAAAACACAAATAGGTATCTTTATTTGAATATAAGTAATGTAATCATTTCGGTAATCCCAAAATCTTTAAACACGCACATTCGCAACATTAGATAACAAATAATTTAATTAATTATGCATCGCAAAAACATTTCACATATTTTTGATGTAGAGCATGCTCTGGTTATTCCATTTCTGGGGTGAACTAGTAAGAAATGTGTTTTAAAATTACATATTGGTAAAGGTAATAGTATTTAATCACCACAATAATACAAACTATAATGAAGAATAAAAGAAGTCTAAATGAATGGCCAATTTCAAAAAATCCCTAAGTCCGTATTTGGACAACAGAGATATTTGCATTTAAATGTTTCTAATGGACCGTGAAATATTATTTGTGGTTATAAATATGAAAATAACACATGATGTAGATACAAACTATTTATTTTAAAACACAACATCAGGAACTCTCTAAGTGTTATATGTTTTATCAGAAAAAATAACAAAAATGTTGGACTAAGTCTAACTTATGGACTAAGGCAATTTTTTGACAAAGGTGGTGTACTTAGGGTTTTGTCCTTAAGGAATGTAATAATTTATAGTTAACTATAACACTTTTTTTAAATAATTTGCAAATAATGAAGAGAACTAAAAAAATAAACCATATTACATAATAAATTAATCTAATATTTTTAGAGTTTGATGGAGAACTTGCTTAGAGAACAATGGCATGATCAACCATAAATAATATTATTTTTACGCGGCGGCAGAATTGCCATCCACACTTCTCAGCATTATACAACCAGATAAGTCTCCATATGATCAGTCATGGTCACACAAAAACTTAACAATCTAATGCCGGGAAAAATTCACCTATCCAGATATACAGGATATCAAAGGATTAGGCTCAAAACGCGGGATCAAAATACCAGCATTGTGCCTGAAATATCTGTGTTCAAAAACTTTTTTACAATATTACAAGTATTTATTATACTTAATAGATTTTTGAATTTTAATATACAAATTAACCGGTAAATCTAATTTTTGTAAATTATTTATTAAAGATTTCGAAGTTACCCCTGTAGCTGACATGACTAAAGGTATTATATAAACGGATCTAGAATGCCAAATATTTTTTATTTCTCCTGCTAGTTCTGTATATTTACGTATTTTTTCTGCGACGGTTGTTTGTATATTATGTGTATTTGGAACAGCGATGTCTATTAGGTACGTTATTTTATTACGTTTATCATGTAATACTAAATCGGGTCTATTATGATGTATTTGTCTATCTGTTATTATGGTTTTATCATAATAGAGCCTGTAATTTTGATTTTCTAAAACCGGTTCCGGGTTGTATTTATAATAAGGAATTACTATTTGTGAGTTTAAAAGATTATGTTTAATTGCTAAATTTTGATGTATTATTTTTGCGACATGATTATGTCTATTGGTATACTCAGTTTGAGCGAGAGTGGAACAACCCGAAACTATGTGTTGAATTGTTTCCGGTTTGGCCAGACATTTCCTACACGAATCATCAATTATATTTTGATTTTTTATGATATATTTTTGATAATTTTTTGTATTTATTACCTGATCTTGAATTGCTAGCATAAAACCCTCGGTTTCCCCATACAATTCCCCAATGGTCAACCACCTGTTTGACGCATATTTGTCAACATAAGATTGGTTGAGATCATTGAGGTGTCTAGCATGAAGTTCCTTCCTACCCCAAGATTCTAACAAAATATTTAAATAGTTTAATCACGGACCTACTGTTTCGTCATTTAAATTTAAAGGTGTATGATTTTTATCGGCCTGTATTATAATTTTATGTAGTATAGAATTATTTTGTTTGTTTTTAAAAAATGTTTTAAGGGATTCTATTTGATTATTATGTAAAGAGGAAATGTTAACAATTCCTCTTCCTCCTATACTCCTAGGCAGAACCAACCTTTCTTTCGCGGAATTTGGATGGTGATATCTATTTTTTGTTAATTGTGTTCTAATAAGTCTTTCTAGTTTATCTAACAATTAATAGAATAAACAATAATAATATGATTTTTATTTCAAATATTGATATGCTTTCATAAAAGCTTGAAACTCACATTGAAAAATAGTTTCGTGTTACAGTTTTATCGTGAAATTATCAAACAATATTATTATCAATCGACAATAAGAAGTCAACGGACTTACGGTATTATTACGGTGGAACACGGTGGGCTTGGAGTATTATTGCAATAGAATTAATGGACTTAGGTATTTTTTGGACTTATTTAATTTGGATTATTTTGTATTATAATATTAGGTATATAGATAATATTATAAAATAATATTATTTTCTACTTTTAATTATTTAAAAAAAGGACTTGGGAATCTTTCAGGTTCAAGAAAAAATAATATGTTACAGAGAGAAAAAATCTACATCCGATGGTACAGTCAGCTCAATTTTGACGAAAGTGGACTTAGGGATTTTTTGAAATTGGCCATTCAAATATTACTTTAATGTTTATAGTTAATTTAACAACCTACAACAAATTTCATAATATGAACCTTAATGCACAACAATATTTTATTAAGTACTAAATAAAAATCGAACTACAATTAAATGTATGATCAATAGATAATATGTATAATAAAACCAATTTATAATGTACGTATCTGTGTATGCGATACTCATAATTATTATGTGTTAAAAAATACCAATTATACAAATAGACAGTGAGACTTGTGTACTTAATTCATAACGAAACCCACGCGTTTGTTTAATATGCAATAATACAATCAGATAGTAATAAAATAATGAAGGTAAAGTCCTAGTACCTACGTAAAGCATTCAATGATGAAACTCTTTGAAAAATCGCTACCTTAATGCAGAACTAGCCTAAATTAAAATTTTGGTCAAACTGAGTTAAGTATTAAGAAACAAGAAATGATAATAATAGACAATAGATAATTTAATGAATGAGAGTTATTAGATTCCTAAATAATAATGCATGACAAAATTTGCTTTAGATATTTTAATTTTTTTTTTACAAAGACAAAGCTTTAAACTGCTTCTTTGAAAAATCATCCTAAAACACATAGGCTAGTTGTGCATTCAGGTAGCGAAATATTATTAAGTAAATTGACTATTCGCGTAGGTCTGAGTCACGTTTGTGTAATGTGTTTATAGAACGAAATGAAGTATTATTTTTTAATAAATGATATAATATCACTAATCCTATATGCTCTATAGGTATTAAGGCTTGGTTAAATAATCTTCTAAAAACTTTGATATTAAATTTTTGTGTGAAAATACTTATGCGTTAAACTGGTTCAGATATTAATTATAATAGTACCTAATATAAAATATATTGGAAATGTAATAAGCTATGGAAAAACAAATACATAGTTCATGTGTACTAGAAGTACCTTTGCAACATTAATAACAAAATTGATTTTGGAGGCAGATATGCAAATGTAAATATTTCTATTGAAAATAGCTATTCAAATGTCCTATTAAAGGTAGGTAGGTAGGTATTCACACAAAATCACATTGATATGCAAAATCACTATAAAATATTTGACATCCTCAATTCAGGGTTAAGCTATATCAACCATCGGGAATATCTTATTTTACTATAGGACGAGGATAACGTCTTAAAAATAATCATCATTAGTTCTATTGCTTCCTGAACACGAGTTTCTTTTTCAGATAACTACATCACCTTGTCTTGAACAGTTACCATCTTATTGCAAAACCACTGCAAAGAAATTGGTACATACAATATTTCAAAACAATATTATAATTATCATCAAAGTATCGCTTAAATACAAACACGGAAACACGTATGTGTTCAGAAAGTAACTTGATAAATAGGTATGTTCTAAAGAGATGAACAATGGAAGATAGCGATGACTTGTGCAGAACAATAAAATACCTAATCTGAATGACTAAGGTCCTCTTACGGTATAATTCTGTATGCATTAAACAAAGCGATAAAGAATATCGTTGAAAGCAATGCAGGTGTTTAATATGTAATTTATATCTTTGTTCAAAATATAAATGTTTGAAGAGACCACGTCACATGCTACAACCAATCACAATTTTACTATCATAAACTTATTCTAAGAACATAAACAAATACATAAAATTAGACTATTTATTCGTGGAATATTACATTTATAAGTAACTTATCATCTTCAATTCCGCGCTGAGGCTGACAAAATAAAATACTAAAAGATGAAACCCAGAGACTAATCGTCCCAGAGTCGGCGCAGCGATCACGTCCAGCCAACCATTAAAAGTTATATTCTTCACTAAAAAAGAAAAAAAATCTTTATTTTTTATATGAAGAAAACTGGAAAGGTGTGTATTGGTCAAAAATGATTTTAATCTTAGGATCTTAAAAATGAATCAAAATGATGACTCTGTGTCGCCAGAGATGGGCTTTCACTAACGGCGCTATTTCATTTTCAAACTGGTGGCTTCGCTTCAACTATTTTTTCGATGTTTTAAAACTCTTACTCAGCTTTCTCTTGTTCCTAAAGGAGCTGCTCCATTTTGTGACTGGAATGATATACTAACTTTCAGATAATGTTCTTCATAAATTTCGTACTAGTGAGACATGACATAGTACCTACATAATTATAAACACAATCGATTGCTAATGAATGCACAGTATTTCGAGTGCTAGTAAGTATGTATAACTCATTATATTTGTATATAATAGTGATAGGTCAGACAATATGATAATTTTCAAAACCTACTAAGTTATTTATGAGGCAAACACCTATACACAGCAATGTATGTTTTTTTTTTATTATAAAAGAAGTATCGTCTATTGTTAGTGTGACATTTTAACTTATACCGCTAGACGTATTAATTACCTATATACACCAATGTAATTTATGTTTTATCTTGATACCAGATATTCCAGCTTGTAGTAAAAACGATAAATTTAAATAAAGGCGAGATAGTGTTAGATTTCACTTAATATCTATTATTTTATTTGCCATGTAACTAAAAATAGCAAGTATAATATCGATGGCATAGCGCACAGAAGTGGTAAGTACAGTTTTCATAGTTTTGAGATAATCAATGTTGAAAGTTTGAGATGCCATACAATCTAGTACTAACCACACATAGTTTTTGTTAAATATCTCGTGAATGACACAGAGTTACGCAATAATATTCCTAAGGAACATACTTCAGATGATATAGATTCGCATGCGTATAATAACTCATTTTCGGTAAAAACTGCACTTACCACATCTGTGCGCTACACCATCGATATGTAGATTGTGTTACGTAGGATAATTTATTGAATGGAATAGTGTGTGAAAATTACACCAAAAAGATGCCGAATACAGATATTACAACATCTTATGAAAATTTAATAAAAAATACTATTTGAGATATAAAAAAATATTTGCCAATTTTATATGAATAATTTAAAACACGCCCACGTGTATTAGTTTTAGTAGGTCAAAAAATAAAATTAGTTTCCTTAAATACATACGGAATTCTTTCATATAAACATAATATATATTTTTTTTTATTTATTAATTTATAATTTTTTTAAAACATATTTACATAGTTAACAAATACATATAAATTAAACATTATTTTTCAATGACTCAACTTCAAAAAGAGACAATCTTGTGTTTTGAAATATAACAGCGACTATTCCCTTGTGGACTACAGAAGAGATCGAACGGTACTTTATCCTATTCTTGTAAACATTTTTGCATCTAAAACCTTCACTCAGTTCATTATACACACTCATCTATTCAATATGCTCAGCAATGTTCTGCGAGGTTAGGTTTGCATGACCTACCTTTTTAATACATGAACTGCAACATCTCCGAATACCCTTTGTCGCAGGCATTTATGAACCACAATATAACGTAAAAGATTTAATATTTTTCAAAAAACACTACTACTAACTTCGATTAGTGCATATACACCATCTTATACCACCTATTGAAAACAATAAAAACTGACATTTCGAGAACTCATCCGTGAACGGCATATTATGTGCATACATTTTATATTATAGTTTTTTGTTTCAGGTCTTAATTTAAACTGAAATACTATGTATACGATTTACTGTCAAACAAAAAATATATGAGTATCTTAAAATGTTTCTACAAGATAACACGCTTTTATTATGTCATGAAAATGGCAACACCGATTAAGTTTTTAATTGATACTTTAAACATGATTTACTACAGACATAACTTTCTTGATTGGATAATTTTTGCTGTTCAACGATCTTCCGGCCGGCCTCAAGGATGCGGCTACGCTTGCGATCTTTCGTGGGAAATGTCTTAAACATTTAAAATCAAGTAAAAACTTTAGGATGATAGCGTGACACCCTGAATGAAAGAATGAGTGGATGATAGTGACGTCAGAAAGTTATTTTCAAATAGTAGGTAATAAGGTAATTTTAAGTTATAAATAATCTATAATTTGTAACTTTATTAAAAAAATTAAATAAATAAATAAATAAAATAAATTTTACATGTTGAGTAGATACTATGTGTTTTACGGGTTTCAGCTGAAATATTAAAACATTGCGCTTAGATGAAAATAGATATCAAAGGATGAGCGTGTAAGTAAAATTTATTTCAATAATTAAAATATTTTCTAACAGCAATCACTTGTTTAATTAAAAGTTGAAATGAAAGAAAAAGTTGAAACAATAAAAATAATTTATTAACCAATGTATTTTCCATACTAAACTTATTATTAAATCTTAAGGTATACCTAATAGTGCGTATATGAATGACGAAACACTTAACTACTGAATAATAATAATAAAAACGATACGCCCAATACATAGACAAACTATTGTAAATAATACCGGTATATATTTCAGTCTATATAATTTGAAATCGAAAGTAATTTGTGATGAGTGATGGTTAATTATATTATTTAGGTGCAAGGTACAACATATTGTGCGTTGAGAACATACATACTTGTACATAAATAATATATTCATACCATAGGTGTCTTAGATACAATGTAACGATTACCCTACTACCGACGCAATGCAATTTAAGATAATAAATTATAAATATAAAATAAGATTATTATTATATTATTAAAGATATAGGTAGGTAAAATTAGATGGATGACAATGAAGGCAAAGTATTTTTCGTACACCATTCATCACGGCACATCTCAATACTGGGGCAGCCAGCAGACCAGCCGTATGTCCTCTACGTGCCAACAAAAAACTAAAACATTAGGATGGGCCAAATTGTTTTTTTAACCATATAAAAATAATAATGAACAGACCACAGAGATGTAAATATCATGTCCGGATATATATGAGAACCATAGACATATTCAGAAGGGGAGGAAAACTGGGGCAGTTGCCTCCAACCTCTAGCTTCTCAAAAATAATAAGTCAACGATTGACAATGTCCTAAGAAGATGAAAGACGTCTCTCAAAAAAGTCCATTAACAGTCGTAATTATAAAAAATATATAGGATGCTGCAGAAAAGATCTTGTGTACGCCATTGATGAGAACCAAAACAAAAATAATAAAATATGAAAATACCTATGTACCAAACATTAAATATGTCACCATATATCAATATTGGAGAGAGTATTGATATTAGAAACAATAATAATGTAGAATCATCAGAAGGGAAAGTGAAGTATGTATATTAAAAGTTATTACTCAAGCCCTCATATCAATTTGTATTGATACAATATGCTGTTAAGAAGTAGGCGCCATGATCAATAGAAAAACTTTTATTTATTGATGTGTACCTAGATGTACATTATTACATACCACAGTGAAAAGGGAGTTAGTACCTATCGATGACAAGCAATAAAACAGAATAGTAAAATTGTAACTTCTAAAGAAATTAAAATAGAAAATTTTCTATGTACCTACATATCAAAGCATAATATTGCACAAGTGGCGTAGTCAGTGGTTTAATTGTATATTATGAACATATTGATCATCTCTTCGTCCCAAAAAAAATTAAATCAATCAAGAAAATGTTAATTAGCTTATTTGTGATGTTTTACGAATACTATAGATTAGTATTTTCTTAACCATGGGTCTTGAGCGAATATTGAGTGGGCCCTAATAGGATGCTGAATCTGTAATGAAGAAAAATCAGAAACAAATACATCTTTCCCATTAAAATAGCTTTGTAAAAAAAGCCTAAAAGGTGGGTCTCAAGATTAGATTTTTTTGTTAGATGGGTCGGAGCCCAGTCAATTTTGGGATCCACAACTATGTATAAATCAAAATTACGCAAGAGTTCAAACAATTTCTAACAATAGGATACAATTTATTTTGCATCATCAAAATGTAAGTTAATACAAATAAAGGCGTTTGAAACTATACAATATTTAGTTACAATACGAGAATAACTTTCTGGTGCATTCCAGAACAGATAAATAATTATGGCGATCACTTCTTAGAATGAAGAAGATGAGTCTGGAATTGAGGCAATTAGCATGTTCAACTGTATAATCTCGAGTGGTTGAATGGAACTTTATAATATTATCTACTTATAATTCGCAGACAAGAGTGTGCAATGATTGATCAAAATATTTACATATTACTGCTTCGGGGTGGTCTGTATAAATAATAAACAAATATAATTATTTATCTATTCTTATATTAATAAAATGTATCATGAATATTTTCAGTCTGACCAACTTCAAGTAGGTACCACCAATGATCGACAATGAATATTAATCTATTCTTGGTAATAATAGAAATGTATTCATCAATATAGATTTTATTTTGTCCAAAGTTATTCATTAACAATAACCTACAATCGTCCCGACAATCATTTGTTAATAAATCTTTCATCGATATCTTGTTTATTTAAATAAGGTTAAATGAAGTGGAAAACAATGCCCTATAATATTGTTTGATATAAATTGGTTGTGGGTCATTTTGGGTATGAGAAAGTGCAGGAAATGATTCATTGAATATAAATACTACTATTACCACTACGATGGTAATTACGGTTGTAGGAAAATTCCAAAGCACCGTATCCAGCCAAATGCAAAAGGCCCTAAAATTGGTAGAAACCTGGTGTAAAGACTACGGTCTTTCAGTGAACGCTAACAAGACTGTTATAGTCCCATTTACCAACAAAAGGAAGCTGGGTGGACTTAAGGCACCAACTCTCTTCGGGGAGACTATAACATTTTCCAAGGAAGTTAAGTATTTGGGTATTATCCTGGATCAACGGCTTACATGGAACCCACACTTGGAACACATCACCAAGAAAGCAAAGATAGCTCTAGGTACGAGCTTTAGAATAGCTGGGTTGAAATGGGGCCTTCAACCGAGGCAAGCCCTCTGGCTCTACACAGCTATGGTTAGACCAATGGTCACCTACGGCTGTGTGGTATGGCACAAGAAAACCCAGCAGAAGACATGCATAAATGTCCTGAATAAGATTCAGTGACTTGCATGTCTTCTCACAACGGGCGCTATGTCCTCAACACCCACATCTGCCTTAGAGGCGATGTTGTGTCTGAGCCCATTGCATGTGCATGTGCAAAAAGAGGCTCGCATGGCATTGCTACGGGCGGCAAAGGGAGGCAAGAACAATTGGCGCTCCAGCATAATGAGAGGATTATATTCAGACCTCAACAAAGCTCCCATCGTGGATATGCCTTCAGATACCATGAATGTGGCTTACAGCTTTGTTAAACATTACACAATAGAAATACTCGAAAGAGAGACCTGGCGAGAAAATGATCCCTACACCTTTCGAGATGGCGACATCATATGGTATACAGATGGATCCAAAAAAGACGGTCGGGCAGGGTCTGGAATCTTTGGCGCCCAACCTAAATTGAGCAAATCAGTTTGCTTAGGAGAATACGCCACTGTCTTCCAGGCAGAAATGAGCGCAATTTTGGAGTGTGCTCATATGAACCTTCACCGATCATACCACAACAAAAAGATCTATATCCTTTCGGATAGCCAGGCGGCGCTTAAAGCCCTAGGTTCCGTAGAGGTGAGATCTAAACTAACCTTTGAATGTATACAGGTTCTAAATCGCCTGGGCGGGAATAACGCCGTAAGGCTGGTTTGGGTACCGGGGCATTGTGGAGTCATAGGCAACGAAGCTGCCGATGAACTTGCTAGAACTGGCGCTGAGAGTCTACCAATAGGTCCTGAGCCTATATACGGATTACCGTCTAGCACTATCAGGCTTAGCCTAAAAAACTGGGCCATGGATCAAAGCCATGAAATTCGGTCCAACAGCATAGGGTTGAAGCACGCGAAGGAACTGATGACAGGGTACTCGCTGAAATTCACCACAGAAGTTTTAAAACTTAATAAAAACCAAATAAGGATCCTAACCCGGACCTTGACAGGACACTGCAGACTAAGGAAGCATATGACAAAAATTGGATTGTCAGATACCCCAACCTGCAGATTCTGTTCAGAGGATAATGAAACGCCCATCCACATCCTCTGTAACTGTGACGCACTCGCTTGCAACCGAAGTCACATCCTCGGAGGTCCACTGCTGGACTCTGAGAAAGTGAGACTTCTCACACCAAGACAAATAGTGAGCTACATGACGCACCTAGGTCTTGAGAGTGAGATATGACACAGAAGGATGTCACAATAGATCTGTTATGGTCGCAGTGACACAAGGGATGTAAGGTCCCTTGACCTTTTAAAGAAAAAAAAAAAATTTACCACTACGACAACACCATGATTACATCTACCACACATGGGGTAGCCAGTAGGTAAACTGCATGTAATAAACCTTCAGGTTGTCTTCTTCGTGCTAAGAAAGGACATGCCGGATGAACGGCATGCCTCATCGCATATCGAAGATGTTACATATCTTATAATAACATAACATAACATGGATGGACAATTCACACAGATCGAGCTAGTCCCAAACTAAGATTGATTCTTGTGTTATGGGTACCAACATGACGATACACATAAATATACAATGCACTAAACACATATACATGTAACACTCAGACCCAGGACAATTTGAAAAAGGTCATTCCTCATTTTGCCCTGGCCGGGAATCGAGCCCGGGACCTCGTGATTCAAAGGCAAGGGCGTTACTTCTGCGCCACACCGGCCGACAATAACATGTGATGTTTTACGAACACCTGCCTTTTACAGATCATTAGAAATATTAAAGAGTGGGAGACATAATACCTATGTGTCAGGCATTCCACACATAAAACAAAAATATTTATTTTAACGAATCAATTTGACCATACAGGAACTATTATAGGAGTATTAAAAACATTTCACTTTTTCCTCATTTGTGGTCACGAAAGGTTTCAGAACAATAATTAACTTGATCAAATAATAACAAGTATGTAAGTTCAAAAATATTCTGATATAAAAAAGATAATTTTATTCTCTAGATAACGACGTGATAATCATCTGAGAAATATAATATAAATTACCAAGTAATAAAATTCACAGGATGTCCTGTAATTTCTCGTGTCTCCTAATGGGACTTTCGTGTCCCTTTAGGAGGTTCATTGGGAGCAGGTATTACAGTAAAAAGTACAATACAATAAAATTACCTATATGTACATACATATATTATCGTACTTTATAGGTGATATAATAATATAAGTAGGTACCTTTGTAATTTTTACTTACTCGAATATGAGTAGGTACCTATTTGCTTACATCACTGGGAACCAAGACAAGACAGTATGCAATGCACTCACTGTCATACTTGTTCATAAACAGGGTTGTCATATACCTACCTTGTTAACCAGGGTAACAAGAAATTAATAAAAAAAAATAGCCCATACGGGGTAAGAAATATTGAGCGCAGCAGAAATTATAAAATTTTGAAATCTGAGACCTAAAAAAAGTTCCTCATTTTCACGATTTCATTGTAAACAATCAATGTGTCCACCTCATCGGGTCGCGATAAAATTGTAGATTGTTTAAGTTCAATTTATCAACCGACGCTTCGAAGGGAAAGTTCATAACAATAAGAAATAATTTTAAAAAATACATAGTAATTCCACTGGTGACTTCATTAATTTGCGAGTAGGTTTTCGAAAGCTTCCTCTCTCAATGTCAAATGAAAAGTGAAGCTTTACTTTAAAACTTTCAAAAGCTGGCTCGCAAATTAATAATATATAATTTGACTAACTACATAATTTGTTGCATTTCAATTTCTTATTATAGATTGATTGCTTAAAAATTAATTAATACTGGTGTTATGGGTGAAAATTTAATTCAGATGGATTTGAAGTTTTATGAACGACGATGTTAAATATTAATTTAACTATTAAAAAATATATTTCATGTAAGGTAAATTTTTTTTCTTCTTTTTTGTTTTCTTAGAATAGTAAAAACAAAACGTGCTCAATCTTCAATTCACTGAACAAGTTGTGTAACAATTTGCCTACGAGTGATGGCAACATAATATGTACAATTGTACATACCTACCACAATAAGTTACCTACTGAGATAAGAGTGTGTACATAAGTAATTCGGTAGTGTCAAGATAACATTATTTAATGTCAGTTTCACTACTCGAGAAAATGTTGATGGATATTTACACAAAGAAAAATTTCCAAGTTAACAAATTTAAAAAATTGAGTAGGTACCTATGGAACCAAATATTCATCCAAATTTATAAATGATGCTAAGTACACACACGAGGTAACAAAACAGATATTGAATGTATGTGAGATTCATAATTTTATTAACATACTACATAAAGAAACTGTATATTAAATAACGAAATACTTTTAATTCAAATATCAACACCTGTTGTAAACTTTCGATAACCCTGCATCCGGGAAGCATCCTCCACAGGCGCGTGTTATTATAAATACTCGTAATTTCGTGATGCTGTTCTCTCGTAACATACGGAACGGAACCCAGCGCCCAACGTCAGTCTCCTGACTGCCTCTGCCCAGAGCACTTCGACATTGCACCTTCCTACCTGCGAGTGCGTGGGTGTGGCACGTGCTAACTGAGACATTTCCCGCTCTCGACATAATCATTTTATTTTTCGCTACGTGCGCGCATTCGTCGAGAGTTCGTACGAGTATAATATCGATACGGCACTATTTTCCCGCGTTAGAAACAGCTTACGAAATTTACAAAAAGTAAACTTACAAAGTACTACTAACTGAAACAACGGTGATAAAATAATAACATGAATTACTTTATGTCAAGTAATGATAGGTCGTGTACTTTCAAAAGAAGTGAAATAATTATAAGTGAAAATTCAATTTTAATTACACAGTATTATTGAATTTGTGAACGGAATGTAAAAACAAAATAAAAATGAGGACTCTCGAGGCAGTGTATTGTGTTTTCTTAATTTGTTTAAGTTCTTTAATTAATATAACTGGAAGTGTAGGACTCGGGCTCGACAGCCCTACGATAAAAATGTTAATGGACAAAAATATAAAAAATAATGAAAGAAATTCATGGCTAGAATCAGAGAACAATCTTCGATTAAACACAGAACATGTGAAACCCATGAAGATACTAGAAAGGCGACAAATAAGACACAGTCATTTACATCGAGATGATCAATCATTACGAAGAAGTTTAAAACAAGATGAAAAAGTCATGAAGAATGGTGAAACGTTTGATATATTTAAAATTGGTAACTCTAGAGGGACATTGCATCAAAAGTTATCTGAAATGGAATCAAAAAATAATGACAGATATACAACGCAAAGAACGGTACACAATGTGAATGATTACACGGAGAGTCCTAAGAGAGGATCTATCAAAACTAATCTCAAAGACAAATTATTTACAGATTTCATGATGGAAGATGATGAAGATGACTTTTATGATGAATATGATGAAGACGATGATGATGCGTTTTATGATGATGATGATGAAGAGGAAAAGGAAGAAGTAGAGAAATTTGTTCACCAAGATTCAGAAAGCAGGCAGTCGAATGGAGGAGGACATCATTCGATGCAATACAGAGTACCTGCAACTGACACGGAATCAGAATTATTTAATGACAATCCTGCGCAAGATGAATACGATGAATTGGTATGTACAGAACACATCACTTTTACATGCTTTCATACAATATGTCAAATGTTATTAGTACCTGATTCATTAAGTTTTAATATAATCTTAACAACCGTAATAATACAATAGACCATTGAATAATTTATTAGTTTTTGAAAGACTGATTAGCAATACACATTTGCGAGAATAAATAGGTAACTGTTTGTATACTTCTACAACGAATTATACAAGTCAATTTATTAAGTTAAATAATACATAGTTCAAATACATAAATATGCATAATAAGCGAGCGCGCAATGTGACTTTGTTACAAGGTGTTCGCACCTATGTAAATGTATAATGATTTCTAATGAAGTTTGTTTGAAGAAACTTGCATTGTGTTATATGATTATTATGTTGCATATGAGTAAACATCAGAACTTTCAACAAAATACTATGAATAAAATGGGAAAATAAGCATTTAAACCGGCGACCGAAAAACCAAATGGTTGACTAACAGTAAAATGACTCAATAGTAAAATCTATTTGTACGACAAAAAAAACGTTGACGATTATTATGACGAAAAATCTTAAATAAACTGCAAAAAAATGAACGATCGATAATTCTAACCGAGCAACGAAAAATACTGATTGAGCAGGAAATGCCATTAGAAATACGACAATTAAATTTTTGTGCTTTAACTCATCAATTTATTTTAAGCACAGTTTCAGTATATTGCCTGCCAATTTCCGATTTATTTATTCGCTACAATGCCGTCACATAAATAGTTAACGCACAAACTGTATGAGCGGTCGCTCACTTTAGTAATATAGATAAACAACAGTTTACGGACTATGTCGTCGTGTCGTCACTCACATTTAGTCGCCAAGTCAGTAATTACGTATCCTCGTTTTTTTTCAACCTCATCATCATCAACAATCTATAATTTGAATTAACTGTCACTTGTTTAAATACTATCAAAAAAAAAACAAAAACGAGTAATCGAGCAGTATGAAAAATAAGGAAAATCAGAGTACATAGTTCGGAAAATGTTTTGCCCATTCGTTAAATATTATGCCCAATTGTGCAATACAACATGAAAAGAACAATTAAATTTTGAGAAAATATCGTAAGGTTTTAAAAATACTACTACTACTAGATATACCATCACAAGTTGAGTGTAACTAGCAGATCTACCCAAAGATGCAGGCCGTCCTTTCCGTGCCAAAGAAAGTTATTCAGGATAGGTGGCAAATCTCATCGCTGAATTTAAGATACAATATGTCTGTATTTTTTCGATAATATTTCGAATTACTTGAAAATTAAGTTACACTTTCTTGTCTGATGTTTGTGATTCTATATCTAAAAGACCATACATTTAGGTCTAGATTTGATAAATTCAATATCATTTTGTACAAATTCAAAACCCACGAAAACCTTAATGTCGGGAAAATGGATTCTACTTAAATTTTCCTTCTAACGGAAATATGTAGCTCCTTCTAAATAAAAAAAACGTTACAAAAGAAAAAAATACTCTTTTCGAACTATTAATCCAAAAATAGTAACAGACTAAATTAATCATAAGAGCGGCGAATTTTAATCATTACCTATTCTAATAAAACCAATTAGATCGATTGCTTTGTAGTTAAGTGCTGCAGAACCATGTGCGAATATTTTAGTGAAGTCCATTAGGACGAACATAAAAGTAGAACTCTTATCACGATACATAAAGCACATTGCCAGAAAAAAATCGTAAGTACGAAATGTTTGTTAAATTCATTCAATTCTGATTACCCACTACAATATACCTATCAAACAGTGGCGTGCCTTCCATACATGCAAATATGCAACGCATGCCTTTAAATAAATCTTCAAAATTGTATTTTTAACAATAGTCCTGTTTTGAATTTTCCACTACGGCCCCGAAATAATATATTTTGTACATGTAACCGTATTCAATTTTGTGATCAATTTTAATTTGAGTTTTGAATGTCGAGTACCTACCTCTGAAACACGAATTTATTGATTAATTTGAATTTTAAGATAATATGTTATAATAACAAATGCACTTACATTCATAATATTGATTGGTTTGCTAGACCGTTGAAGATTTAATTTAATGTTCTTATTGAACGCCACAAGAACACTTTTGGTTTCTCGATTGAAAATCTAGGGTAATTAAATAAATAAATAAAGCTTTATTGGCATCAATATATAATGTGTACAAGTTTTTGTTCCAATAAACTACCAAAAGGCGGGCTTATCGCATATGCGATTTCTTCCAGCCAACCCGAAAAAATAAAATGATAAATAAATAAAAAATAAAACAATAGAAAATACATATAGATAAAAGTATATAAAAACAAGATGCTAAAAAAAACTACAAATGAAATATATAATATAAACAAGATAAAATATAAAAAGCACACATACAACAAGAATAGGAAGGGAAAGGGAAAGGGGAAAAGGAGAGGATCTGCTCGGCATAATTATTACGCGAAAGTTTAAAAAGTAAGAAAAAAGAAAGAAAGAAATTAATGAGTATCTTGAGAAAACACGAACCTACTTGCATAATTTGTATATCTTTATATTCTATTATTCTCAAGGACATCCACTCGTTTAAAAGTCAAATAGTAGGTATATTTTGACAAAGCATGCCCGATGTAAAAAGTCTAGTCCCGCCACTGCTATCAAAAGACATGTGAGTCAGTATAGTAACCTTTATGAATAGGCATATCATACTATGTTCTATTTAACTCAGAGTAGATTATTGTACAATATTAATTGATGTTAAACAGTTGTATAAAAGCAATTAATAATAATCAGTGATAAACATACGCATCTAATGCGTAATGATGTCACAGAGAAACACAGCCACATAATATGCAAATTGAAATACATATTATTTTCGTAGAGTATGATTAATTAAACGCCGAGGTATAATTTAACACTCGAATAAAAATAGTATATTGTATAAAATCTTTGAACGCGAAATTCCATCGTTATGAACGCTTCCGGTACACCAAAAGCGGGCGGTCTTGTCAAAGAAACGTAAATGAATCTTGAATAAATTTAAATCGAAAGTTTTGGTTGTGTTCTCTTTTGAATTTTATTAAATTTAAACACAGGTCAGCCAAATTAAAATAGATTTTAAAGAATCTATTGCCGATATCGAAAGTTAACGATTACGGAAAATCATATAAAAATATTGTCTGAGCTTTCTCTGTAACAGGTTACCGATAAATCTTATCATAGGTGTTTTAAATAGGCGTACCTACCTATCTCCTAACATTACTTATGCAAAATAGCTTATAATTAAATCGTTGTAAATCATTAGCGAAAAATCTCTTCATCACAGCACTTTCCACAAGTGGGTTAGATAGTGGACAAACTGTACTTAATGAACATACAGGCCATCGTCAGTGTGCCATGAAACATTTAATTTTCATCTCGAAGCAAAAACGTAACTGAAAAGGTATACTCGTAAAGTGTTGTGAAGGGTTTGAGGCAATGAAAAACTAAATACCTATGCTATTGGAAGCCACAATCACAGATTCGTGGAAGGATATTCTGAACTTTTTTTCACCCGCTATCCTCTGAATTCATTTTCACATTTACACACATATTAATATTATGCTCTCAACATTAGTTCTCTTTGTGTCGCTAAATTTGTGAAATTAATAAAAATAAAACTATATTGTAAGTGTTCATTCAAAATATTGTAATGATCACCTACAAAAACATTGCACGAGTATGTACATTAATTACTTGTACTTGATAGTACAAAAATTTAGATGAGCATAGCAGAAAGTATAATATAAAATATTTTTTCCTTTAACGCTTATCTTCAAGAAACATGGTAATGAAATTTGCCCCATCCATTCAGACGGATTTTGAGGCGACGGATTCGCGAACATTGTTAGGTCAAAAGAAACTTTTGTAAAGGGCGAGTAAATAAAGCTTGTTTTGACAATAATAATAAATAGTCAATTTTCGATATGAGATCAAAAAAGTACACAATTTTTCAGTATTATGGATCTTTACCTAACACCTAAAACGGTGTAGTTCTTTTATTATTTCTCAATACTGTCTACATGATTCATATTTTTCAGATTTTTATTTACGATACATTAACCTGTGGAAACCACTCGCAAACGAGTGGATGGCCTTAGGAGGAATAGAATAGAATGCATCAACCTTTTGTGTGCCCACCTAATAGAATTTTATCAAAATAAATTTACTGAAACTTCTGAATAGTTCCCACTTTATAGGTACCTAATAGCTAGAATTGAAGATAATTGTTTCTAAAACATCGTATATCAATCGTTGTAAGACATAACCGTAGTAAAAATGACTATTCACAGTTCTCTCGTGGCACAAAGATTGCCGACATTGTACAAATATTTGCAAATCTACACTTTGCAGAGACACCATTTATACTCAGTTATCACAAAAGGTAATTGTACCTGTATATTTACAATAATTAAACACATATTGTAGTGTAGTTATTAGGCACATTTACTATTTTAAAACGGTAACTTATTTGCTATAGGCACACTATATCACGGGCTGTACGAATAATACAATGATTTACTATGAAATGTATGAGTAAACATAGTAATACTGTATGGGTACTAACATTGTAATTTTCTTACGTTTGTTTTACTATGATACCTGCTGATAGGCGAATGTATAACTTTAATGTTATTAGGACTACGGTACACCAATTTCTAATCTTACACCCGATTCAATGGCAATGACTGTTATTGTTGAAATGCTCAAAAAATTTAACTGACAATGCTTATTTCTTCATTCTATTGTTCGAAGGGTCGTCCTATCATTTTAGAAAATCGAAGTGAAGATTCCAAATTGATTTTTTCGCCTATTCTAGATGACATGGAGATTTTTTCGATGGTTACGATATTTACAATTTACAAATCTAAATGATTGTATATTTTTGCAGATCAGTAAAATTTATAGTAAACACATTAATGAATATCAGTATTCACGTGGAAGGTTCGGAACAGAATACCTTTCTTACTCTTAACTGAAGGTTTTTAAGTATTTTTTTTTATTGCGAGTATTCAGTAAACATCACCTATAAAATATCTAACACCTTCAATTCAGTACTGATTTATTCATTCATTCTTTACAGTACATTGATCACAATAATACATACTTACCTACTATTTTATAGAAAAATGCATTCAAATCAGATACATCTATGTGAGCGATCCACGTTTTTTAGTGGAACTGAAAAAACGACCTGAATGTTCAGTACGTACCTATAGTGAATCCACTGATAAATTAAATTGCAGAAAATATGTATCTAGTGATACAGAGTAAGAAAGATGTATCTATACAAAATGATAATGCAATAACGAGAAAGAGGGGCTGGGTATTTAGAGGAATTTTCGGAGAATGCATACTAAATTAATGCCTTTAATTTTCACTTTCGCGATCTGAAATATATTTTATTAATTGTCATATATGCAGGTATCTAACATGAAGAAAATTTCAATTCAAGCTAGTTAATTACCTGTAATATTATGCCCAATTACAAATGGATAAAAATATCTATGACAAACCCTTGCAAATAACGAAATACAAAAATAATACTTATGTATAAGTTAGGCACCATCTTATCTATTTCCTACACAAACATAATATGCATTTTGCTACAATTTCTTGATTCTTGAGAGTTCGTTGGTAGCCTAGAGGTAGAGTCTCGGCCTCGTAAACAAGGGGTTCGTGGTTCGATACCAGATGCCGGCAAACTCCCCTTTCACGACATATTATGCTTTTAGTAGCTTACTGTGAAAGGTGCATAAGGTTGTATGGTTGGGTTTATAACAAAACTTTAAAAATGATAATAATAATTACGTACTCAAGTACAATTTTGTTGTACAAAACTATTGTATTTGTTGAACAAAGCACATGAAATTTCATTCTTGATACGTGCGGCTAACATGTAAAACAGATAATAAAAATTATGTAAGTAGGTATTCTCTAAATAGGTAAAAAATGTAAAAGTAGTCGCGTGTTTGCATGTACCTAAGTATATAAATTTAAAAATGTAGATATGCAGTTAAATTACCTACTATTAAGATTTTTGTAAATCAAATTAATATAATGGCGCCACCTATCGATCAATTAAGTCGTTCATTTTTAATTTATGCTAATTTAATACTTAAACCAATGAATATCTTACCAATACCTATACCCTAATATTTCCAAGATTCAGGTATTTTGCAATATATACTTACCTACACGAAAACTGTACAATAACATTTCTATTTTTGTGACAATACATCTAATAATATCTCATTCTTTCGCAATGCAATCAAACCTCAATAATTCGTATTACGAAAATTCACAAAAATCGAAATAATCAATGTTTTGGTTAAAATCACCGGTTGTGAATATATTAGGTACACAACAAAAAATACCAAGTTTAAAAGATTACCTCGTGTATGCAAACGGTAAAAATCAGATTAAAATATGCGTACTAAGTGGCCATTTAGAGTACAAAAAAGGTTTTCATTCTTCAAGGCATGGCCCATAGGCTTACCGCAGCAGATAAAAAAGAAATATTACTCATCATCATCGCCTTAACGCTCCTCTCGAGAGCGCACAGGATAGAAACCAGCCTCCTCCTAATTGCGTCACCTTCCCATGACATTTCCAGTGATCTGATTTTATTACTACAAGTATGTGTGGACTTTTTTAGTCTAGTTATAGGTACATGACATTTCCCCTCCCCCCATCGCCAGTTTTTTTTTAACATTAATTTTGCCTACTTTACTAATATTTTCGAGATCGTAGGGGAGTATCTCTTACCCGCGATTATGATGTCATGTTTTTTTCAAGTCAGACATTTTCACCGATTCATCGAGATTTAGAATAATCAAGATACTAGTGTACCTATCGATAAAATACTCTTAGGAAGAAGGTCACATGCAAATGAAATATAATGTTGTTTTAAAACTGATACATCTACATTATTAGATTTGTGAAACAATGGGGTCAAAAGATAAACATTTATTCCAATAATTATAAGGAATATGAAAAGTATTATTATTACTAAACAAGATTTAACCGCAACTGATGCCAAATAATATTATATTCCGGCTGAAAAGCCCACAAGGCAATGTTTATTTTTTGTATCACAAAATACCTAATTCGCGAAAATTATAACATAGTTTTTTTATTATAATATTTTGTAGCAACATTAAATAATAAATATATTTTCCTGATTTTATTCATAGTTAATATTTTATTATACTGCAGACATAATTCATTTATTCTTTTTGCATGTATCATCTCGCACTTGCGCACATTTGCATTTTAGTTAGGATTATAAAAATGTAAAGAAATAAATAAACATTTAAAAGTTGTTGATGTGTTTAGGCAGACAGTCCCCAGTCAGATGCAAGTGATGGTCCCACTGCTGCTCCATTCAAATGGAAGAGAGTTCTCGTAGGACACAACAGAGGGAACAAGAAAATCAAAAGTAGGTACATAAACAATAATATAAATATGTACCTATACTAAAATTTGTTCATTATTCTAAGTCTCATTAAGAAAATAAATATTTATACTTGGTTAACTATTTATGCCTAAAGTTAACCTTGAATAAATGTAAAACCTTAATCACTGAACAATTCTATCAATAATGTATCTACTCAATGTTTTTTTGTAACGAGATATATTATACTTCTAATTATAACATTAATATGGAATATCAGCCAGGCATAAAGTTGGAATAGTGCTAATCTATGTTTGTGAGTGAGATGTCACTTCTAATTGTCGTAATAACAATTATTCCTTGTTTGAGGGTATTGTAGTAATTGTGAATGATGAGTAAAATCACACAACATCATCAAGATCATGTCACCCATCACTTCAGATTTACCTAAATGATATAATACAAGATGTTATGATTTTCTTATAAAACAAACAATACTAAATTTTGTTGGCCTAGATCCAGTACTTTCTAAAATAATGAATTTCAAAATTTGCAGGAAACGTGATTAACCTTGATTTTGGGGGTCATTCAAGGAAATTATTAACTCTGTTAATTTTGATACCATTTTTTTATCATTAATGAGAAGAGATAAATATTATATATTTATGGGTTATGTAGTTAATCTATAATAAACCTTAAAATTAATATTCATCATTCTGATAGTGAATATCTGCTAGTGATGTAACGAATATTCGTATTCGCATTCGCAAATATTCGCATATTTTAAAGTATTCGCAAAAAAATATGCGAATGTTTTGCGAATATTATTTTGGTAATAAAGTATCGGGCATTCAGTAAAAGTACCGGATACTTACCCGGTACAATGTTGAAAAAGGTACTGAAAGAAAATATTCTTTAAGAAAACCGTGGAGTTTTGAAATATTTTAAATTCCTGTACCATTTTGAAAATTCGGCGATGGGGGGGGGGGTAGAAATTTAAATGTTTGAGCAATTGTAGAAATTTAAGCAAGTTAATATTACTATTCGCAATCGCGAATGTCGGCAACAGATATTCGCATTCGCGAATATCTAAAATCACACATTCGTTACATCACTAATATCTGCTAGTAAAATCCAGTCTAGCAAAGATTGTTTCAAGTAGGCATTGTATGTTTTGTTGATGCATCTTAAGTGTGTTCAAATGTTTGATGTTATATTATAGTCAAATGTATAACAGAATCAGATTGTGCAATATGCATCCATTCATTAATTAAAGAAATACAACAGGAACACATCGTAAACTAAATTCTAAGAAAGTCTTGGCAAACAAATGTTGGCAATCACTTTGTCTCAAGCAAATAATATAATATTATATAAGTAGGTACATACCTCTATTTAGAAACTTTTCTTCTCTTTGTTTTGTGCACTTCCATTTGAGATAAAGTTATAGATTTATCATATAATAGTGTATGAATTATTTATTTACTTATTCATTCTTTACTGAATATTGATTACAAACAATTTCATAGAAGATATACTGTACATTCAAATTAAATACAATCAGTATACAGAGTACAAGTTTTTCGCAAAAGTGTGATCTCTTCCAAATAACTCAAATATATGTTAGTTTAAAACTAGTAAGAATATACAAGACATTTTCAATAAACATTTACTAGAGACTTTATTATGATTCATTTAATAGTGACTAAAACAATGAAAGCATTTACAAGGTATTTTTAAGAACGTCTAAAGAATACCTAGACTATCAAACCTTTACGGAATTACGGAATATTTTGAGTCACTTACGTTATAAAAATTAGAATAAAATATAAGTGGTAAACATTAAAATATTACTAAAGTTTTTGACTCCAAACATTTCTTATGATATTATATAAAAAAAAGAATCTTTACATAATCCATATATTTCAGTTCGGTAAGAATATTAGTGTGTATCATTATCAAATTTTGAAGAAAAGTCTGTTAGCTGATACACTCTAACTGACACATTGCGCTCCTGAAATGACTATTAAAAAGTGAAAGAAATAGAGAATACTAGTAAGATTTTTGTGCTGCTTCTAGAAGCTGATTCTGTGGCAGCATTCGAACATGCCAAAATGATGGAGAGTATTGGATCATGCAAGAAACCACAACCAAGAGTAGTTACAGTTCAGAATGTCCATCCAAATCCATCCAAGCACTACATTCCTCATTGTACCATTCTGCATAGGTGTGGAGATGACACAGGCTGTTGTTCGTCAGACATTTCTACTTGTTCACCCAAAACTATACAAACTGTTCATCTACATTTTTATGTAGGTATAAAATATTAACCGTTTATATTTTTGTAATCATTTATGGTAATATATTTAAATAACTACTAAATTTATCTCTGTATTTAAACTTAAAAAAATAAATTAAATACTTATATCATTTCAGGTCAAAACTGTGGGACACGATGGATCTGAAATAGAAAAACTGGCATTTGAAAATCATACTGAATGTGAATGTGTCGAAAAAAGAATTGAAATGATGGTTAAAGATGACATAGCATTTCTTTCCATCAAACCATCAACATTATCTTGGAGAGAAACTACAGAATACATGGAAACTGAAACATCACCGCCTGTCATAAAACGGTAAATATTAATTTTTTTATACCTTTATAATAAATTATTTAGAATGAGAATCTTAATCACACACTATGAACAGTGATACCTAATATATTTTGTTATTTACAGATGCTATTGCCCGACTGAATATTCAGTACATATGCTCGATAACGGGGAGTGCGAATGTGACTGCTTCAATAAGCAAAGAGATTGTATGAGAATTAAGCGAGGGAAGGAATACTTTGGTTTAAAAGACAGAATATGCATTCAAAATGGACATTGTAAGACACCCAATTGCGAGTTTGGAGTTTATAATAGTAAAGCTGGGAGATGTCCTAAAAGACATGAACAAGTCGAAGATATATCAAAGTCATTAACATTTTTTGGGAAATAAAAGTGTCTCATTATAAACAACTTAGTAGTACTCTATTTATAATTAAACGTTACTGTGATATTCTGCATATAAAATAAAATCATGCCACACATCTTTGAATTAATATAATTAAGCTTTTTCAACCAATCTTATCATGTCTTCATTTTGAAAGTGCATTTATTAAGTGAAATTATATTATGTTAAATAAAAATCATATTTGTATATTTTTACTCTCCTAAAATGCCCAACTATTTATGATCCAATGCATTGAATCAATTAATAAAATATGTATCATAAAAGTTATAGGCTAAAATAATACACCATTCTCTTTTTCTTTAAAAATATATTTGGCATATTATGTAAATTCCTATTTAGAAGATTTTCCAAATTCATTATACAATAACAATAAATTGGCAGGAGTCCTTGGTTTCACAATATCAAATGCTTTGTTGAAATGTGAGGCAGACACTTCTGATATATTGATGTTCTCCTCTAAAGCTTTTAACGCAGCCTCGTGGCAGAGTGCTGTTATTTCAGCACCGGAATAACCTTCAGTATGAGAAACTAAATTATCAATACTAACAGTTTTACAAAGGGGCATTTTAGATAATCTTATTTCGAAAATAGATCTGCGGGTATTCTCATCCGGTAATGGTACATACACTATCCTATCTAACCTTCCTGGCCGAAGTAAAGCTGCATCAATTTTATCTGGTCTATTTGTCGCAGCAATAATAGTGACATTGCCCAATGGAGTGATTCCATCCATTTCTGTGAGAAGCTGGGCAAGAATTCTTTCCTGAACATTTGAGCTATTGCTACTTTTTGTTCTTTCTGTGCCCAATGCATCTATTTCATCAAAAAATATTATAGATGGAGCTACTTGTCGGGCTTTTCTAAATAATTCTCTGACAGCTCGTTCTGATTCTCCAACCCATTTTGAAAACAGTTCTGGGCCTTTTATTGACAAGAAATTGAGATGACTTTCAGAAGCAACAGCTTTAGCAATCATTGTTTTAGAACATCCTGGAGGACCATACATTAATATTCCAGATGGTGGCTTGATTCCTAATCGTGAAAAGCTGTCAGAGTATTTCAATGGCCATTCCACTAACTGTTTTAATTTCAATTTTAAATCATCTTGACCTCCGACATCTGCCCACTTAATATTAGGTATATCTACCAAAACCTCTCTCATTGCACTAGGGCTGACATGATTTAGTGCATACTGGAAATCAGCTAAAGAAATGGTGTTCTTAGATCCACCACTATGTAACATATGCATAGAAGCTTGTGTACAAAGATTGGCAATATCTGCTCCAACATAGCCATGAGCAGCGTCACTAATCACTTTAATTTCCTTTGATTGCAGATCATGTTCTATGTTTGATAATAAACACTTCAGGATTTCAAATCGCATTGTTTGATCAGGTATGGGTATTTCTATCTCGTGATCAATTCTGCCAAATCTCCTTAAAGATGGATCAACAATATCTATTTTATTTGAACAACAGAGAACAAATACTCTAATTTCTGAATCATGCACACTATCTAACAATGTTGCTAATGTGGATGTTACTCTTTTCTCTTGTTCTGTTCCCGTAGATGTCCGTTTGGGACACAAAATATCAATGTCATCTATCAAAAGTATACTGGGGCTATTTTTAATAGCCTGGACAAACAATTTTTTAAGAGCAGCTTCTGTTTCACCATAAAATTTACTGTAGATTTCTGACGTATTAATATTTACTACATTCACATTCATTTTAGAAATTACATACCTAGAAATCATTGTTTTACCTGTACCAGAGGGTCCATGGAGTAAAATGCATTGTAACAATTTGACGTTCGGCACAAAATGTTTCTCTTGAAATACAAGATTCATCATTGAAAATATATCATCTAAGATATTTTTCACACCAGCTACGTTAATATTTTTGTCTTTTAAAGATTTTTCACTGTGTTGTTCAGAATTATGTAAAATCCACTTGGTATTTTCATTACAAACAAACCATGTGTTAGTCAATTGACTGCACTCAGAATTATTCACATTTAATAAAGTCACTGACACATTTTTACCAAAATACTTAACATTGATAGTATCAGAGGGTGAAAATATTTTATTCTTTTGGGAATAACTTAAAAAAGAAATAAAACTATTCACTTGTATGGGTTCACATTGAGCTGATATATGAATTGATGTAGACAACACCAGTGGTTCTATAAACTTTGAAATGCAGACTTTTGTGTGTTTTTGATTCTGCCACACGCTGCTTACATCTGAAAAATTATTTCAATATGGGTACAAACAGTCCCTACATTTAATAGAAATTCAAAAATCACAGTTAACTTTGAATTTCATAAGAATTTATTAAACTCAATAGAAAAAAAAATGTGCATACCTTCTAAATTAATAACAGCAGAAGTCACATCACTGGTGTCAGTAGAAGGCCAAACACGCTTGACAATGCACTTTGAATTACTGACAATAGGTTCAATCTTGACAGGTTCCCCTATCACAAAACCACAGGATTGAATGACAGAAACGTGGAGCATTACAAATCCTTCCTTGCAACCATCACCCAACTCCTTGTATTCCAACATCGTATTGAATTTACCCTGGGCCATGAAGGGTATACTCCATGATTCCTTTGAACTAGGACAGTATTCTGTATGGGATTTAGCGTCTTTACTGACAATCTCTACGCCACATGACGAACATTTCGTCCATAATGATACTTTTTTTGATTTCGGAGGCATTTGCACAAAATTTATCGGCAAGAAGCCCCCACGCTTTTGTAAATAAAAATAATATATAATAATATACTAACGTGATAAACTAACGTGCTTCGTATGTCAAACAAACGTCAATTTGACAGATGTCGGAAACCAAAGAAATTACATTATGAAATCTACTTTCTATGATTAATTTAGTGAGAATGATTAATTTATAAGAGAGTTGTTTCATCCATGTCTAGACCATACATTTTAGATTTTGGTTTATGAAAAAGAATTTTAGAAAAATAAACATTTATTTTTCTCATTCATTCGATTTTTTTATGGATTTATGCCCTATACATCATGACTCATTTTGTTTTTCGTATTTCAAAAATCAATTCACAAAAAGAATCCATACAACGAGTCGATTCCAAGTTCTTTTCTCATCTCTAACTTTTATCTGTGGTTGTCAGTCACCGTTTTTTAAATTTTCGGCGCCAGGCACTAGCTTTGTTTATTCATGATTTGTTGGTCACTGCCTTGCATGCATATTTCGAAAGAGAATACAAATTTAAACGTCTGACAGAAAGCTTAAAATGAAAGATATGATCGATAAAATTAATGAGATATCATAATAATTTTGAATCTGGAAAAAAGAAAAAATTGTTTTGAGTGGAGCACACAATATTAAACTATAAGTACATGCACGTAAGAAGAGTAGTCGGCGAATAAACTGGAAGTAATAAAAAATAAGACACTCAGGATAAGAGGTATGGCTCATCGCTGAATTGTAGATGTGAATTTATTTGATAAATAAATGGCAATTTGCCCTTTACAATAGGTTTAATACATAAGTATGGCAAATCAATAATACAAACAGTCTATAAATATATATGAAAAAATGCAGCAATACATTCAAATAGAAAAAAAACAAAACCAATATTTAACAGAAATATAATTGTCTAACATGAGAAGTTTTTAAACAATTTTTATATTTCACAATTAATGATTCTGGATACAATTTAACTCAAAAATTAGATTTACCGGTAAATTTATATACCTATTAAAATTCAAAAATCTATTATAATATTAAATACATGGAATAAACGCAGATATTTCAGGCACGATGCTGGTATTTTGAACCTGCGTTTTGAGCCTAATACTTTGATATCCTGTATATCTGGATTGGTGAATTTTTCGCGGCATTAGACTGTTAAGTTTTTTTTTATGATCATGACTGATACTGATAATATGGAGACTTATCTGGTTGTATAATACTGAGAAGTGTGGATGGCCATTCCGCCGCCGCGTAAAAAATAATAATATTACGTTTATGTTTATTTTAATTGTAGATAATAATATTTATTTGAAATGTTTACCTACATAATAATATTTATTTAAAATGTTTATATAATAATGTTTATAAATAAAACGCTAATAAATCTATAAATGAAGTGCCCTCACGAAGAAATGAACTGAAAAGTAACGCTATATATTATGATATACACCTTTCCCTCTTATGATACAATAATATGATGAAAAGTTGGTTTTTAGAAATGTAAAATGAATACCTACCTAGTTATAATTATTGAAATTATTATGGAACGGAAATAATAAATCACTTTGAAACCTCTGGATTTAAGTCAACTTCGGAAGTAAAATAATAGATTTCTAATGATAAAACACGACAGAGTGCTATTTCGCATAGTCATTCCCCAGCACAGTTCGCGAGAGCGAGACGTAAATAGTATTCACTATCTAACGACAACAGCCGAGTACGAGCAGTCGAAGACACGTGAGATACATCGCGCATTTGATTGTATTAGTAAGATATTTTGTTTGTGTTTGTAATTTTATTTCCATTCTCCAAAAAATGTCTTTGAAATAGTCAATAAGTTCCAATTATTGTTAATATAATTTTTTAATTCGATGCGTAAATATATGACTGAGGATTACCTAAAATCTTGACCTTCTATTTATTGTATTTATTGAAATATTAATTATAAACAGAAGCATGTGTACTGACTACACATTTTAAGACGGCGAAAGTTAATGGGGACTCCACGAATAAACTTTACTATATACATACATAATATATAATTATTCAAAAATTAATAGATTGACTTCTTGTGGAACATGTGATGGTATACTAGATAAGGAAGGAATATTGCCAGTTTATTTTTCTGTGTTCCACTCATTCAGTCTATTTTTCCTTCCTTTAAATCGATATGAAAAAATAATTAATGTTAATTTTATTAATATACATACATCTTCTTCCCCTTGTCCTAGTTGGGTCGGAAGCCCATTGCGCCTAAGTACCTCCTCCAGAGATCCCTGTGCACCGCTGCTTCCAGGACCTCTGGCCACTCCAAACCAAGCCTTTCAACACATAAGTTTGACACCTGCCCTTGCCAGCTTCTTCTAGGGTGGCCCACCGGTCTTCCGCCCTCTCCCACAGCCTCCAAAGATCTAAGGCCGGCCATACACGAGCAGCTCGGGCTGCTAGTCAGGGATCACCATACACGAGGCAGCTCGGGCTGTCGGTATCGACAGCTTGAAGCTGCTAGATGCAGCAGCTCGGGCCGTTGATACCGGCAGCCCGGGAGGAGACGACGGAACTGTATTTCATTATAACATTTGTATTACTTGTTATAGATTTTATTTTAAAGTATTTTCCTCTTTTACATTATAAATCTGATTAAATATTTATTTGCTATCATTTGTCTTCGAAAATAAAAAAAATACAATAATTGGTAACTCACAAATTTTATTTTTATCAGCACTCGTTTTTTCTTTGAAGTTTTCAATAAATTTTTCACGAATCAGCGTTATATTTTTTTTTATTTTGTCACTGTAGTCATTACTTTTATATTTCCAAATAATTTCATGCGATTTAATTACTATAGTCTTTTTCGTTTTTCGTTTTTTCTTTGACGTTTTCAATAAAAATTTATTGAAAACTTCAAAGAAAAAACGAGTGCTGATAAAAATAAAATTTGTGAGTTACCAATTATTGTATTTTTTTTATTTTCGAAGACAAATGATAGCAAATAAATATTTAATCATATTTATAATGTAAAAGAGGAAAATACTTTAAAATAAAATCTATAACAAGTAATACAAATAATGTTATAATGAAATACAGTTCCGTCGTCTCCGCCCGGGCTGCCGGTATCTACGGCCCGAGCTGCTGCATCTAGCAGCTTCAAGCTGTCGATACCGACATCCCGAGCTGCCTCGTGTATGGTGATCCCTGACTAGCAGCCCGAGTTGCTCGTGTATGGCCGGCCTTAGTGGTAGTCTGTCTTCTGGCATGCGAAGAACGTGACCCAGCCATCGCAACTGCGACCTCTCTACATGCAGGAGTACCGGTTCCACCTTGAGAGTCTCAGTTAATTAATATTGAAATCATAATTAATATTTCCTTTTTTTCTGTGGAAATATAATATCACAAAAATAATATTTTAAACTGAAGTAGCATTCAGATTATTTCACTTTGGATGATTATCCAGAGTGTCAGGGTCATAGCTGTTCATTGAAACAGTTTATTTATTTTTATGAAAATGTCTTTTTATTTATTCGTATACCGACTATTGGTCAAGTTAATACCGGATATTTGGAGTTTGAAATGTTTCACAAACTCCGCGGTTTTTTTTTAAGAATATTTGATATTTAGACATTGCTATTTGCTTGACATTTCACTTAATTGTATTTTTGTATAAAATTATATATCAAATGCAATGTGTAAAAGATCTCTTTGTAAATTTATATTTCAAATAAATAATCACACACACACCACAAAAATAATTTCACTTTTACAGAGTATCTACCGATTTCAGATCTATTTACCGATATCAACAGGGAATATACCGATACTAACAAGTATCAGCTACTTTTATCGACTATTTTACTAATAACGGCAGGTGGTGTTGTTACTATATATAATGAGTTACAATCCACTGGATTGGTCTGCAACGAGTTTGGTTTTTCTTCTCCATTCGTCTCTATTCTCAGCCAGTCTTTTTAGCCCTACGTATGAGCCACAGTTCATGTCTCTCTTCAGTTGGTCCATATATGCGTCTCTTGGTCGGCCTCTGCCATTTGTCCCCTCGGTCTTACCCTCTGCGATGGCGATGAGTAGTCCTGGATGCCTGATGTTGTGGCCAATCCAGTTAGCTCGTTGTTGGCTGATTCTCTTAAGGAGTTGCCTTTTTTCGCCTACCCTGGTTAATACTTGCTCGACGTGCTCCGACCAATGGATCTTGAGCATGCGTCTGTAGCACCACATCTCAAAGGCCGCCAGCCGTCCGCTTTCACTCTTGCTGATGGTCCATGTCTCACAACCATAAAGCAGAATGCTCCATACAAAGGCTTTAGTAAGGTTCTTCCTTACGCTTAAGTCAATATTTGGGGATTCCAATATCTTTGATTTTTTGTTAAAGGCAATCCTTGCCTGGTTTATTCTGCTTACAATTTCCGATTTGGAGCGTCCATCCTGGTTTATTCTGCTGCCCAGGTACACGAATTCACTTACTTGTTTGATGCTCACTCCATTTATGGCAATGTTCGCAGTCGCTTCCTCTTTTCCAACGACCATACATTTTGTTTTTTCTTTATTTATTTTCATGTTGTACTTTGACAACAGAATACTTTCCATTTTTCCTAAGGCTTCGTTCAGCTCCATCTCGGAGTCTGCGAGCAGTGCTATGTCGTCAGCATATCTTATCATGTCGACCTTTTTCCCATTTATTTTGACTCCTGTCCAGTTCTTCATTTCTTCTCTCCGTTCATCAATGGCTCGCTGTATATAGCAGTTAAAGAGAGCTGGCGACATTGAGCATCCTTGTCTTACGCCTTGTTCGACCCTTGCTTCTGCGCAGCTCTCTCCGCTTTTAATTACGGCCATTTCGTTCTTATATAGGCTCCAGATTGCTCTTCTGTCTTTGTAACTCATTCCTATTTCGTTTAGGATGTTAAAAAGTTGTTCCCATTCTACTTTATCGAATGCCTTTTCTAGGTCGATGAATGCTATATATGTGTTTTTATTAACTGTTATTCTCTTTTCTAGAATAAGTCTGAGACTCAGGATTGCATCTCTTGTACCAGTCTCCTTGCGGAATCCAAATTGATCTTCTGAAAGTGTTTCGTTTATTTTATTTTCCGCCCTTTTCATTATAATGTTGGTGAGTATCTTAGAAGCGTGTGATATCATGCTTAAGGTTCTGTGTTGTTCGCACTTTGTCGTGCCTGCCTTCTTAGGAAGCGCTCGTATCAGACATTTGGCAAAGTCCTCAGGTATCTCTCCTGTGTCGTATATTTTGCAGACGAGCTTATACAATGTATCAAGCATGCCTTTTCCCGCGCATTTAAGCAGCTCTGATGGAATCAGGTCGATGCCTGGTGCTTTGCCGTCTTTCAACTTTGCTAATGCAATATCAAATTCACTTCTTAAGATGTCATCTCCATTATTTTCTACGTCATATTCTGCTTCCAGTGCTTTGCTTTCCTGGAGTATGCTCTTTCCTTTGTACAATTGTTCTAAGTATTCCTTCCATCTTTTGACGATCAGTTCGTCCTCAAACAGCAGTTTGCCGTTTTTATCTTGTATAGCACATCGTGGCTGTGTTTTTTCATTGAAGAAGTTCTTTACTTCAGAGTATGCGGTTTCGAATTTCCTTTGTTTTATATTTCTGTTGATATTTTTGCATTTTTCTTGCAAATAACATTCCTTTTTCAGCTTGGATTCTCTGTTAATTTTATTCCTAAGGGCTTTATATTCTTTTTTCCCTTCTTCTGTTTGAGAATTCTTTAGCTTCCTTCTTTCTTCGATCATTTTTAAAATGTCGTCTGTGATCCATTCTTTCCTAGCTTGCGGCTTCGCTATCAATGTCCGGACCTGCATAGCTCCTGCAATCTTTAATATGATTCCTGTATCGTTGACGCGTAAGAATGTAATCAATGTGTAATCGAAATCTGTCTCCGGGAGATTTCCATGTATAGCGATGTCTATAGTAGTGTTGAAACCAGGTGTTGGCTACAAACATTTTATTTTTGGCGCAAAATTCAATGAGACGGTTACCTCTATCATTTCTAGTGCCTAACCCATATGCTCCTACGATTGATCCCTCCCTTTCTTCCCCTACTACTGCGTTCCAGTCTCCCATTACAATAACATTTTCCTCTGCTTTTGTGTCATCTAGCAATTTTTGGATGTTTTCGTATAGAATCTCAATTTCTTGGTCGCTATGGCTAGATGTTGGCATGTAGACTTGGATCAAAATTGTGTCTACGGGTTTGGTATCTAGTTTGACTAAAATAATCCTACCTCCATAGTGTACGTATCCCTTAACTCTCATACCCAAGTCTTTACTTAACATTATTCCTACCCCTCCCTGCCCCGGTTTACCCTCTATACTACCGCTATGGATTAGACGAAAATTACCTGTCCACATATCTCCCGGGTAAGGCCACCTCATTTCAGAGATTCCTAGCGCGCTTAGTTTCATTTTCGTCATTTCTACTTTAAGATTGTCTAACTTACCATTTTGCAGCAGAGTTCTGACGTTCCAGGTTGCGTACCTTCCTTGTGTGCTGTTTCGGTTTCTTCTCACCTCCTCTCTTTTGTGTGTATTCTGCTTAATGACAAGATCTAGAGCAGACCCCACCCGGAGAGCCGAACGGGGGTCTATTTTACCTCCGGAAGATTTTACTAAAGATCTTATCATTTTCATAATTCGTTGGTACTTTGGGATGCTGCTAGAGCCTTTAATGTGGTAGCTTCCCTTGCATTCCACATCCTCATGCCGTTGACCTCGTAGGTTCCTCCGCCTTTGAGAAGATTTTAGCTCCTCCGGGCAAGAGAGTGCCCTTTCCAACATCTTCCGTTAAGAAGGGTTGGTTGTTAGCTTATACCGACCAACAATCGGTCCCTGTCTACTGCGTCGTTTCTTTTGACGCTGCCCACCTCCAAATATATGGAGGAGTAGAGCAGGAGTTTCCTTTTACAGAGTCTGAGACTTGTTAGCATTTCTCAGTACTCTCAAGTACTTCAAGGTCATTTAGTTTCCGAAAAGGCCGGCCTTGGCACCTTGTAGAGATGAGATAATATTAAATAAGACACGAAAAAATACCAATAGAATGAGAGAATGTTTGAAGACATACCGCCTAGCAAAAATACAATATTTGACAGTATTACATTGAAAAAAACATAGAATAAGTACCTTTGCAACTGGTCCGTGTTGCTAGCTGTAAAAAATATTTGTTATAACCTACAAAAATACCGATTTTAGTAGCCAAAGTTACTAACCAATATAAAACACCAATCTTAAATAGTGGTGGGTATTATTACCGGTAGAAGTTACAATTTTTTACCGAAAATGTATACCGGTAGTAAAAAGTAGCGAATTTTTAATAACAGGTAGATACCGATTTCACATCACTAATAATAAATATATCATTGACAATATTGACATAAATATTGTATTAATTAGGTGGATTGTTGTTTTTATCCAATTTGTTCAAAGCATAAATATAATAATATTATAAATATTATTCAAAGCAATTGAATCAGATTTAAAAAAAATAAGTATTAGTAAAAAAATTGCTAAGTTTATAATATATTACAGGTAGTTAACTACTGTGCAATAGTATCTGCTATCTGCCCTAACTTATTATAATTTATTGACACTACTGTAAGGACCTTTCTGAAAGTTTTAAGTGAAAACTTACTTTAACGTCTATACTTGCGTTGTACTAACTAGTTTGTAAATCTTCTCGGTTGAATGGCGCATTCTGAGTTCGGAGATGGAAATCTTGGTAATTCAATATCAGCATGGTCAAAAGATGTCCAAAACTTGCCAAAGTAAGCTAAACAAATTAACATAAATTATATTGCTCTCTCCAAAAATCTGATTTGTATATTGCTCTCATTAAAGTCTGACTTATAATTTATACATAGAAGAAATAATCAGTGTATCTACGAAGGTCTTGGACTTCATCTTTAGGCTGGCCCTGACCTCCAGTGTATTCATTATTACAGACTGCTATATGTTTCTCTAGTAAGACCATTGCTAGAACATGACACTGCAATATGATCTTCCAGAATTCATTGACAACGTCAATCTATGCATAATTAATAATAGAACATCCACCTGGCTTGCTTTTCTTACTTAAAACAATAATAATGAACACTTTATTGTCACAATACATTTGTACAAAAGGTGTACATATTGCCTTGAGGCAATGTCTTCCAGTAAACCTAATACATTGTTTGATATGTTTTATCATAAAGTCAGTCAATAGTGCTGTGGACACCACTATTTTATAGGGTGTCACTATTTTATTGACCAGCATATAAAGCCGTTGACCGGGTATTAAATATTGTCGAAATTTCTTGAAATTTGGTACAAACGTGTCAATTGCGAATCTTTACAACATATATACAGATGCAACCCCTAATTTAAAATTTAAGGGTAGTTTTGGTCGAAAAACCGTTATTGACCACATAAAAAGCGATTGACCGGGTATTAAATGACGGCCGAAATGCACGAAACTCTGCGAAGATATGTATCACTAGGTCACTTATGTTGTGTAAAAAAATCAACCTTTTCGAAAAAGAAATACGGGTAGTTTTGGTCGAAAAATCGTTGTTGACCACATAAAAACCGATTGACCGGGTATTAAATGACGGCCGAAATTCATGAAACTTATCTTAAATATGAATCACTAGGACACTTATATTGTGTAAAAAAATCAAACCATTTTAAAAAAAAATAGGGTAGTTTTGGTCGAAAATCGTTATTGACCACATAAAAATCGATTGACCGGGTATAAAATGAGAGCCGAAATTCATAAAACTTATCTAAAAATATGTATCACTATACCACTCATATTGTGTAAAAAAATCAACCTTTTCGAAAAAGAAATAAGGGTAGTTTTGGTCGAAAAACCGTTATTGACCACATAAAAAGCGATTGACCGGGTATTAAATGACTGCCGAAATTCACGAAACTCTGCAAATATATGTATCACTAGGTCACTTATGTTGTGTAAAAAAATCAACCTTTTCGAAAAAGAAATAAGGGTAGTTTTGGTCGAAAAATCGTTGTTGACCACATAAAAAGCGATTGACCGGGTATTAAATGACGGCCGAAATTCACGAAACTCTGCAAAGATATGTATTACTAGGTCACTTATGTTGTGTAAAAAAATCAACCTTTTCGAAAAAGAAATAAGGGTAGTTTTGGTCGAAAAATTGTTGTTGACCACATAAAAATCGATTGACCGGGTATAAAATGACAGGCGAAATTCATGAAACTTATCTAAAAATATGTATCACTATAC